>BSBK01004471.1:2500-167500 GCA_027943335.1 Chamaecyparis obtusa
AATAGGGGTAAAATGGAATCACACCTATTCAAATGTATATGATGTATGTGCATGGGGGAAATATGAGATCCACTCCTAAATCCAAATTTCCAAAGGAGAGATCCAATTTGATCAACCAAAAGGCTAATGTGAATCAATCTATGGAGAACATGAAAGAGAGAGAGAAAAACCCTATATTTCCCTATGGAGAGTTATGCTTAAAATTTGAAATAATTGAAATGCAAGTACTAACCTCAAATTAGGGAAAATCTAGAAAATGCCAATTTTTTATGTCTATGTGTACTTTCAAGCAATTCTGCAACCTCTTTCAGACTGGAAATGCCAAGATGAAGAAAACCCAAAAATATTTTGTCTTTCTGATGACAAGTAGTCTTTGACCCTCATAAAAGGTCAAAGGCTACATTCTTTATTTAAAGGTCAATTCTAACTTTGTTCGCAGATCTCAAAAGTTCACCAAAAAGGGTATCCAAATCCGCTCTCAGATCCAAAATTATGCACCTGTACCTGCAAGAAAATGGGAGTTTTGTTTGTATGGGGGGTTTACCTTAGTCAAACCCCAATTTAAGAATTAACCTTGAAATTGAATTGAAATGTAGTGTGCATAAACAAATCAATTGAAACAATTCACCTCGCTTATGTTGAAGTCCTTGTAGAGGTTTTGAATCCTCAAATCCACAAGTAGGAATGCTTCAATGGATGTAGAATGAATGTAGGATGTCTCCAATCAATGGAATTTGATCTTCAACACCAATCTTGAATTGATCTTTGCATATGAGGAGGCTTAGATGAATGTAGAAGGATGGATCTTCAAGGGGGCTCCAAAGAGATTGAATCCTTCAATGGCTAACAATGGATCTCCTTGATGGATGAATGCTTAAACACTTGAATGCTTGAAGTCTTGCTTGAATTAACTTGCTTGCACTTGAGAGATTGAGAGATGAAAACTTGATTGAGTGATGGACTAAAATGAGAGAGGAAGGCCTCCTTTTATAGTGAACTAGGGCACAATCCTCTAGAGGGGCCACCTTGGAGAATTAAATCCCAATTAGGTCCTAACCTTTAGAAAATATACCTAGATTAAATGAACTTTAAGGATTTACCATTCCAAAACCCAAAATGGCTGACCCGGAGGTGGGAAAACAAATATCCCCGAAACCCGACACTCGAAAATCAAGGAAATTTGAAATCTGGACAGGGGGTCAAGGATGAGGTTGGAACTGACCAAGTCAGGGTCAAGGTTAACTTTGACCCCATAAGGTTGACTTTGACCTTATGGTCAAAAACCTTAGGATCTTGACCCAGAATGTTATGAAATGCAAACATGAAGTGAAAAATGAGTGCAGAAGGAAGCATAACAAGGGGAAAAGCCAGATACATGCAAAGACCTAATCAAGGTGCTTAACATGACCCCAGACCACTTACTCAGAGGGCTAAATACTCTTATCATGGAAGTTCTTCCATTTTAAGATGATACATTAAGCCCCCACTTTAGCAAGAGTATGGACTCGATGCAAACTCTTGGTAAAGGCGATCAGAATGAAAAGATAATCTTATCATAATCTAAGGGACAAAGAGAAACCTTAAGCCCCCAGGGACTCAAGTCTTCATCGACTCCTAGATCACAATAAGAGAGACATCTCTAGAGAGAGAAAGAAAGGGTGTGATTACCTCGCCCAATGAAAACTTATGTCCCATTGTGAACCACACAAGGAAACAACACAACTAGAAAGGTGGAATTGAACCACCTAGTGAATGTGGCTACTCACTAGTCAACCCATCAAGGATTCACCCTTAGGAATATTCTATTCCATAAGAATAAAACCAAAAAACAACTAAAAAGAGATCCAGTCTTAAGGACACCTCCGACCTTAAGGGATCAAAATATATGTATGTTTGAAACTAGAGGGATCAAGAGATCCTAAAATATAAATCCATGCTTTAAGGATTAGTTACTAATCCAAAAAGGGAAAATAGAGAGTATTTTGAAAAATATGTGTGTATCAAAAAGTGCATGTGTGCAACATGTGAGCATAGCATATGCCCCCATGTTAAAGTCATTGCTAACACTTTAACAGGAGCAATGGCTTTAATGGAAACATAAACAACTCCATTGATTATGTTTCCACATCGAGATGCCCCCAAATGAAGAGAAATCAAGGGAAATATCACAAAAACATACAGAGAACACAAAAGGGATCTACCTACCATGGGGTTAGTATGATCATAAGATAATATATATATGATATTATTGCAAATGAATTGACATCATTCCCCAAAGAAAGTAGAACTACGATCACAAAGGAGGAAAGATCACATAAGATATATGAAGGAGAATCTTTTTGGACCATGACATGGATACCAAAAAGAATTAGTGCTACCATATCTCGAATCCAAGCAGATTACACAAGGAAACATTTATGAACAATAGCACAATTACAACATAACATTGAACAATGCATAGAAGAATAAAGATACATATAGAGGAATTGGAACAACAATTTTGATTCCTTCATCACCTTGTACCAATTGAGTAACAAGGATCATATAAAATAATCTAACAACATTTAGCAAACACATTATGGGAGAAGCACATTACAACAAGAAAACACACAACAAAGCTACCATGAAGGACAAGTTGATCAAGCATGCCGCTAACTCTCCCCATCTCATTGTATATCATTTAGGGAAGGTGGGTAACTCGCAAGAGGGACTATATCCAACACAGTAGGAATGATAGCCAGTTCCAAACAAGGATCCTCTTGAGAATCACAATGTTCAACACTAGGTGTATGAGTTAGTTGTGATGAAAGCATATTAGGTAAATCAATGTTAATGTCAATAGTCTCATATTCATCATTAACATCATCAGTATCATCAAGAGTATCTTCTTCATCTAAATTAATCAAAATAGGATCTAAGATACGAATAGAATCATCATAATCATGCATATTAACATCATTATTAGTAACAAATTCTTATAACACATCATGCATAGGTTTATCCGAAGAAGGTAGAGATCTTTGAAGAATAGAATTATGAGCTTTAGCATGAGCACGATGCTTCTTAAAACATTCATTAGCAGATCGATTACATTTTGATTTATTTGAAATAGGTTGAGAACTAGGAGGAACAATCATAGGATCCTTCATAGGTTCTTTAGGAAGATCAATAGGATTATCAACAATAGGAGGAACAATCACAGGATCTTTGATAGGTTCTTTAGAAGGAACTTGATTAACAGAACTAGAAGTCATAGTTAAAGGAGGTAGAGAAGGTGTAGGCAGAAGACCACAATTAAGATCCATAGGAGGTATGCTTAATTCAAGAATCTTATGATGTTTATAAGCTTGATATGAATGAAAAAGATTATCAGGTCGAGGAGGACATGAATTAGGTAATGAAGGCCAAAAGAAATCAAGAGTAGCACAATCTCTAGGCCTAGAAGGTTGATATAAACTATGATTAATCATCTTCACTTCTTCATCATGAATGAACTTAAGACACTTATGGATAGGTGAAGCAACAACATGCATGGCATTCAACCAGGGTAAACCTAGCTTAACTTGAAATTGATCAAAAGTAGGAACCACAACAAAGGTAGTGTTCACAATTTTTCCACAAAGTTCAACCGGTAAAGTAATAGAACCAAATGATGGATAAAGAAAACCATTACAAGTTTGAATCCATACATCTGATGTATCATAAAAATCATGTTGTAATATTTTCATAAAAAGATTTTCTTCAGTAATAACATTGACTAAGGATGTAGGATCAATAAGACAACCACGAGTAGGTTTCTAAGAAATCCTAGTAGCAATGTAAAGGGGACCATCAAGAGCCTTAATAGTCTCAGAGTCATCAAAGGTAATCAAAATTTCCCAAGGTCTTTTATTCTTAGGTCGTTGTCGAGGTTTAGGTTGAGTTTTCAGTTTAGGTTTAGGTTTTGGTCGAGGTTGAGATTGAACTTGAGATTGAATTTGAGGTTGAGGTGGAGGTTGAGGTGGAGATATAGATTGACCAACATGCTCCACTTGATTAACAACATGATTGAGATCATCCATCTTTGAATCATACATAATTTCCATTGTAGATGGTTGAGAAATTGTATTAGTATCATGTGAAGGTAAAGGATTCGTATAGATTTGAAGTTTTTGATTAGGAGGAGAGATAGATTTGTTCCCACTACCATCAAGATTATCAACAAATAAGGCATTAGATTCAATTAAGTCTTGAACCTTATGTTTTAAAGAATAACATTTCTCAGTATCATGACCATTTTGACGATGATATTGATGAAAAGAATTTTGATCAAAAGATTTAGAGGCAATCGTAATACGTAAAAGAGGTCAAATAGGAGGTAAATTAATCATATTAGCAGCTAACAACCTATTCATAATAGCATGTAAAGGTTCAAAAAGAGGAGTAAACGTATGATTTAATCGAAAAGCAATGGATGCAGAAGTGGCATTGTGAGATGCAATAGCAACTTGATCAGCAACTGCATTCGTTTGTTTGTTTATCTTGACATAGTTGTTGAATTTTTGAAATTTGTTTGGATTAGGAGTAGCATCACTCTTATCAACTAGAACAGGAGCCATTGGAGTGTTGCTCTCAAATTGACTCACTTGTAATTGATAATGATGAAGCGCTACACAAAGTTGTTGAAAAGAGGTAAATTTAGTAAGCAGAATCTTATCTCTAATATCCTTTTGCAAATTTGAAATAAACATACATTGAATATCAATGTCAAGAACATGATAGGAAATTTGAGCATACAAATGCTTAAATCTACCAATAAATTCAGTTAATTTTTCTTTAGCATTTTGTTTACAATGCATCAAATCAATCAAAGACACTTGCGGGCCAATGTTGTTTTGAAATTGTTGAATAAAGGCATTAGCAAGTTTTGGAAAGGAATCAATAGAATAAGGAGGCAAGGAACAATACCATTGTAAGGCCTTGTCATGAAAAGTTCTAGCAAACAGTTTGGCTAAAATCCTATGGTCATGAGCATAATCACTACAAAGGATTTGGAATGTTTTAACATGATGAACATGATCTCCTTTTCCGTTATAATTCTCAAGATGAGGCATATCGACTTGCTGAGGAATAGGAGTATGAATAATATCCAAGGACAAAGGACTTCCCATATCACATGTAGGGATACTAAAGTTGTTTTGAGTTAAGGAAGCAAGTTTTTGTTGTAAGGATGACATAATTTGAGCCAAACTGATGATTGTTGAATCAATAGAAGAAATAGTAGGAGTAACAACATTAGATACACTAGGTAAAGTGTAAGAAGCTGCAAGAATAGAAGACACAACTGGAGGAACACTAGGAACTACAATTGGAAGCGAATTGGAATAAGTAAAAGGAACATTATGATATGAAGGTTGTGATGTAGGAAGGGACACAGGAGGAACACTCATAGGAACATAGGGAACTGTCACAGTCACCAAAGAAGGAGTATAGGTAGGAATACTAGGTAAAGGATTAGAAGGAGGGTCTACACTAGTGATAGGAGGAATCAACCCTAAATCTTGAGCTTATTGAGCTAAAGGTTTAACATTTGAATGCACAAGGTGAGTAATACCACACAAGAGGTTAACACCTTGATCACTATCATGGAGAAATTTCTTAAGAGCCTCTATATCTTGAATAGAATCTTGATTATGGTTCTCTTGAATAAGCCAATTACCCATTTTATCAAGTTCAGTTGAAATTTTTTGAACTTGTTCAGGAGGAACTCTTAAAGCATCATCTTCATCATGAGATGAGTGAGAAGAGTTTTGCTCCATAGTAGGATTAGAATCATGAAGAATCAAATTTTCATTTGGGACCCTAAGGAAAGGAGAGGAAGATTCAGGATCAAAGGCACCCATGAGTCTACGACTTCTTCTAACTAAAATGTTAGAAGTAGGACTAGTAGTAGTAAAGCTCATAAACCAATGCAATGCAAATGAAATAAACTAAAACCACATAAAGCATGAATATTTTTGTATTTTTGAAATCTAATTAGCATGCAAGTTCTAACACAAAGGAGAAATCTAATACTAACAAGATAAAAGGAAATCTAACACCAAGAAGAAAGAGAGTAAGCTAGTCAGGTTCACCAAAATGAATAGGGGTAAAATGGAATCACACCTATTCAAATGTATATGATGTATGTGTATGGGGGAAATATGAGATCCACTCCTAAATCCAAATTTCCAAAGGAGAGATCCAATTTGATCAACCAAAAGGATAATGCACAATTGAATTAATCTATGGAGAATATGAAAGAGAGAGAAAACCCATATATTTCCCTATGAAGAGTTATGCTGAAAATCTGAAATAGTTGAAATACAAGTACTAACCTCAAATTAGGGAAAATCTAGAAAATGCCAATTTTTGATGTTTATGTGTACTTTCAGGCAATTCTGCAACCTATTTCAGACTAGAAATGTCGAGACGAAGAAAACTCAAAAATATTTTGTCTTTCCAACGGTCTTTGACCCTCATAAAAGGTCAAAGGCTACATTCTTTATTTGAAGGTCGATTCTGACTTTGTTCGCAAATCTCAGAATTTCATCGAAAAGGGTATCCAAATCCACTCTCAGATCCAAAATTCCACACCTGTACCTGCAATAAAATGGGGGTTTTGTTTGTATGAGGGGTTTGCCTTGGTCAAACCCCAATTTAGAAATTAACCTTGTAATTGAATTGAAATGTAGTGTGCATAAACAAAGCAATTGAAACAATTCACCTCGCTTATGTTGAAGTCCTTGTAGAGGATTCAAATCCTCAAATCCACAAGTAGGAATGCTTCAATGGATGTAGAATGAATGTAGGATGTCTCCAATCAATGGCATTTCATCTTCAACACCAATCTTGAATTGATCTTTGCATATGAGGAGGCTTGGATGAATGTAGAAGGATGGATCTTCAAGGGGGCTCCAAAGAGATTGAATCCTTCAATGGCTAACAATAGATCTCCTTGATGGATGAATGCTTGAAGGCTTGCTTGAATTCACTTGCTTGCACTTGAGAGCTTGAGAGATGAAAACTTGCTTGAGTGATGGATTGAAATGAGAGAGGAAGGCCTCCTTTTATAGTGAACTAGGGCACAATCCTCTAGAGGGGCCACCTTGGAGAATTAAATCCCAATTAGGTCCTAACCTTTAGAAAATATACCTAGATTAAATGCACTCTAAAGATTTACCATTCTGAAACCCAAAATGGCTGACTCGGAGGCGGGAAAACAAATATCCCCAAAACCTAAAAATCAAGGAAATTTGAAATCTAGACAAGGGGTCAAGGATGAGGTTGGAACTAACCAGGTTAGGGTCGAGGTTGATCCTGACCAAGTTAGGGTCAAGGTCGACTTTGACCCCATAAGGTCAACTTTGACCTTATGGTCAAAAATCTCAAGATCTTGACCTGGAATGTTATGAAATGCAGACATGAAGTGATAAATAGGTGCAAAAGGAAGCAAAATAGGGGGAAAAGCCAGATACATGCAAAGACCTAATCAAGGTGCTTAACATGACCCCAGACCACTTACTCGGAGGGCTAAATACTCTTATCATGGAAGTGCTTCCATTTTAAGACAATACAGGTACACGATTGGTAAATCTAGATTTGATATGCATTTGGGAGAGACCAGTTATGTGTCAATGCATTCAGGCTTCCACAATTGTCATGGTTGAGTTAGAATCAATGTTTTTGAATAAGGTAAAAATAGGTTTTGAATGGAACCCGAAACCATTTACATCAAAGCAAAAAGATAAAGCATGAAAGTTTTCCAAAATGATATGCCTGCTGGAAAGAACATAGCAAGACCCTAAACAACGCTAGAAACAACAACAAAAGCAAATAAAAATAGATCTAGCAACACTACCAACAGCACCCAGCAACGAACAGGACAAAACTAATTGCTTATCATTTTGTCTACCTTCATCTTCAGCTCCTCCATCTTCTGGATTTCTTTTTTTTAGGTCCTTCAGCTCCTTTGGCTTCTCAGGGATCTTCCTCTGAGTACACCCTTTGGTTCTAGTACCTGGACCTGCATTCCCAGCATCTTCTTTAATGTTGACTTAATTGTTTTGGGCATTTAATTTTATTTACTAGCTAATTAGTCATTTTTTAATTCCATTTTATTGGAATTGATTTAATTTAATTTGGAATTATATAGTTTATTTAATTTCTTTTGAGTGATTTTATTTTAAGTCCTTTTGGCCTTTTGAAAAAAATGACTTATATTGGAGGAAATATCTCTTTTTCCTCACTTTTGCTTTTGGTGAATTGGGATTTTGCTCTAAATCAATTTGAAGAAAATCAATGATTTGTTTATTTTGATTGATCTATTTGTAAGATCCACATGGGTAGCAGTTTGTTGGTATTGTGTTGCAAATGCTCCTTCTTTTGTGGATCTGTTCTAAGTTCTACAAAGAATTTATTTTCTTCTGTATGTTTTTGTGTTTGCATTCTGGTGTGAGGTAGGGTTTCTTTTATTTTACCCATTTCTCAGCTATTTCTATTGTTTCTTATTTATAATTGCATTATGGGATGTTAATTAGTGTTTTCCTCATTTTCCCTTATGTTTTTATTTCTCGATTGGGTTTGTATTATTTGAGAGGGTTTTATGGGGAATGAAAACAAATAAGGAAGGTGCCCATCTACAACAAAAATACATCCCACACAAAACTATTGTCCTTGCTATTAAAAATGGGTGTGTATCTTAATATAATGGCAAGGTGATAAGCACACAAACTAGTACATCTATATATTTAAACCATGGTATATAAGAATAAGAAGATCTTAAAATTTTGTTCAAACAAAGTGCAAATCACATCCAATTATCCTTTGCAAAGCTTTCTCCCTCAACTTTGGATGTTACAATATTTTCAATTTATGTGATTTGAGAAGATGTTAAACGTAAGGTTCAACCCCTAAAATTCGTACTAAAGGAAACAACACAATAGATTAAAATTGAGTCAATCTTCTATCCATCTTGGCCTCTAAAGTCAGGTGGAAAAGAGTGTAAGAAGAGACTAATCAAGACCAATGATGAAACTTGGTTTTATGAAAAGTGTAGTTCAATACTCACCAGTTGCAATTATATGCATATCCTTCAAATAAACCTTGGAGACCACACATTCATAGTATAGGAAATTACATTCGATGAAGCAACAACACAACTCCTAAACATGTATGTGGAAAAATTGTACAACCTTCAGTTTGAGGACATAGAAAAAAGTGTCAAGGAGATAATAAGAGATGTGTTAAACAAGGAATTCATCTTCACATTAATTTATAGAAATGATACATACAATAGCGAAGAATGCCTTAAGAAAACTATCACCAAAGTTGAAAAAAATAGATTTAATTGTTGAGAATAACTTTTTTTCTTGAGAAAATCAAAGAGACATGTAATGGAAAGAACATGATGTCCTAACATGTGTGCAACATCTTAAGGGCCATAATACAATATATATTCCCCTGTGAGGAACAATATGTATATGTTTGGTTTTAAAAATATATACATACATATATACTTATGTATGGATCTCTAGATACATATTGTACATATGTATTTCAATAGAGATCTACAATATTTACTTGTTGAAATATTATGTGATCTACTTACTCTATGCTCAACATGTTTCTTCCTAGGACATACAATATGTAACCATATATTAAAAGAGAAATCATGCATGGAAATTGCTAAGTGTTGGTATAAGTAAATTCTTTTGCATATTTCCCTTACATCAAATTTGTGTCATATACTATTAGTGAAAATACTTGTATCAATCTATAGCTCTTTCTTACAATATATGGATATGCACACTTTGCTTGTCTCAAAACTATATTTACCAATCATTTCTAATTTATTAGATATTCGCGTTTTAACTTTGGAAAAGAGTTTTCACTATAGTTTTAAAGATTTTAGAGTTTGTTGGGATTTTAAAAAAGCTTAAATTATATTACTATACATAAGTAAAGTCATTATATTCATATTTTTTAAAATAAGAGAGAAAATAATATGGCATAACATTTTTAAAATGTAGAGTACAAATTGTTCCAGTTAGAAACATGAAGTTGATTCTCAAGTAATAGAATTTGGGAAAATGGAAAACTAGAAAAGAAGTCAAGCATACTATGCTCGACATAAAGAGGAAATAACCACCTGTAGGCTTGCCAAAAAATTAGAAAAATATGAAATTTCTCCCCAACAAATAGATGCACTAAAACTACAAAATCATAGAGCATGCCAAAATTATCGTGCTAGATGAAGAGAGAAAAGAAAAGCACAAAGGGAAGTCGCAAACTCAAAGAGCCAAGTATTTGAAGATAAAAGCATCTCAATATGTAACAAAAAAGGGGCCAAAAAATGAAATTCTACAATTCTAACTTTACGAGAGAAGCAAAAAAAAATAGGGAAAGAATAAATGCCCTATCCAACCTACAAACTTGTATTGTCTGTAAGGAAGGTTAACATGTAATGCTTGTTCATTTATCAGATACTCATACAACTTGTAGAAGATGCTTCAAAGAGAAATAAATCCACCAATTTTCATTAGTCAACAACATGGACACATGAGAGTGACCTTTTGTTTTGAAAAGACTCATGCAGGTAGAAGAAATGCTCATTGCTAGAGAAAACCCAGTTTTGAAAGTAAATCACACTTTTGGAGGGAAACACGACTACAATGGTCACATATTTAGCTTTGCACACAACATAGGAAGCATTAAAAATGTGTTTCCACATAGAATAGAAGAACTATATGTTTTCATAGTTTGAAGATTGCATGTATAGGGGCAGTTTTACGACTGTTATGTAAGTAGAAAACACATAAGAGATGCATTGGTATACAAAGTTAAATATGAACCATGTTATAATTATGTGGTCACAAGTGTTGAACACTTAACAAAAATCCCTAAAACAAGAACAAACATTTCAAACATGATTCACACTATTGAAATTAACAAGGAGATGGAGGTACCAAATAGTGAAACACACATGAAAGAAGACCATGTTGAAAGCAACACAAAATATACTTCATCATCTATGAGTGAAATTACAAACAAACAGTGTGAACTAGAAATTATTAAGGAAATACTAAGCCTCAAGGAAAAAAAAAATTCTATTATCAAATGGAAAAAATAGACTCATCTCCAATAGATGAATACAATACCGAGGGATTTCTTGATATGGCATTTCCAACTCTCTTTCCAAATGGAACCAGAACACATGAAACTTAGAGTTAAAGAAGTGAAAATCCATATGTATATGTTACACTTGATGAGGTACCATGACCAAAGGTTTGGAAAGAATTCACAATTTTGATATTTTATCTTCAATCTTATGATGTGTCATTGTAGCCAAGCACTTGCAATATAGTTTGTAAACAAATTGTGGAGAATATATTGATAATAATCAAAGATCTCCATATGCACCTAAAGAATCTTCTAGACATGCAATTAGCTAAGGAAGTTGTGTGCTTTGGATCTTCCATTAGAGGTACAAGACCATATTAGAACAAGTGTTGTACTAAGTTGGAAAACTTGATCAACCAAATAGGATCTCCCACTCTTTTCTTCACATTAAGTACAATAGACACAAAGTGGCCAAATCTACAATGTTTTATCTCTAATGATGTGCCCACCCAAATGCGGTAAAAAAAGGAAAAAATTATAAAATGTGATCAATAATCCCCATACCACATCATTGTACCTACATTAACGTTTCACATTCTTTCATCGAAAAGTGATTGAAAAACTCCTAGGTGCAAAAGATTATTGGTATAAATACAAGTGTCAACATAGAGACAATACTCATGTACATGGATTCATGTGGTTCCATGATGTACCAGATATGGATAAAATTTATTAGAAGAACATTGCTCAAGTTGAAAGAGTGTGACATTATTTTGACATGTACATCATGTTAGGAATAGTCCCAAGAGATAACTGAGAGGGGGGGGGGGGGGTGAATCAGTTATCTACCAGATTCAATTATTTATCCAATTAAGTGCAAAAGAACATTAAGCATAAACACAATATAAAAACACTTAACATAACACCACAATTTTGGTTACGAGGAAACCCAAATAGGTAAAAACCTCGGTGGGAATTGACACCCACTAAGAACTGCACCAGTGTATTATGATCCATGTTAGAAGATCTTACAACCCTGTTAGGAGTTGATTTTTACATTGCAATAAGTATAGTGACCTGGTCAAGGGTCGGACCCTGTTAGGAATCTTTTATAATTAACCTCATTAGGGGTGAGCACACACTGTACGGGAGCACACTGCTCAAAGGGGTGAAGGCTGCAACCTTCTGTTTAACAGATACACACTATATCTAGATCTTGGTGAACTACACTTAGACCTATTATCTTGATCAGTTCCAATAAATATCATATACTCTCTACTTTGTCACATAGACCTTTTGTTAATGGCTCAACACTTCACACCTTTTGATCTGCTCTTATCTTTCAACTCTCTGCCATACTTAGCAATCACAAATGATTGCCTATAAATGTCTTTCCTCTAAATGATATAATCAAGTTGGCCTATTAGAACCATCTTGAAATCATATTAGAGAAACAATACAAATCTCAAACAACATCTCATTTGGCTCTACTAAGCACACAAGCCAAATTAGGACCACCCAACTCAATGTGAGTAGACATGTCGCTTCATATTGTCAGCTCCACCAAATTAACTGATACTTTATTCTCATGTTAAATTATGTCATGCACTCTTAAAAAAATATTCTTAACTCTTCTCTAAGCACTAATCCAAGCACGCATATCAAATTGATAGGCGCAACTACTACAACAATAAAATTAATGTCGGCTCTACCAGATAAACTCAGGAAACTATGTCAGTCAACTAGAGACTTCATAACTCAACCTGTACTACATATTTGACTCTGCATCCATGAACATAGTATCATACATATGTCTGCAACATAAATATAAATGCACAAGGCTCCATTACAACCATATTGAAAATCACATACAAAACTCTTATTGGGACCTGTCAGGAAGACTCACTAATACAAACTGTTGTATTATTGTCTTCACTCTGAATCAACCTCGGTGTCTATGATATCATGTTGATAACATATCTAGGAAGCATATACTCATAGCTCTCTCCATGTTGCTTACCATATGTTGTCATCAATGAAAAACATACAGTCAGCACTCTGGCTTGCTGGAAAATCTCCAACAATCTCCCCCTTTGGCATTGATGGAAACATATGGAATGAAAAACACCACCAATCCAAATGTACTATCTTTTTATAATATTCTCCATTTCCTCAACAAAACTCCCCCAAGGATGAATCCTCCATCTCTTACTATTTTGTTTCTGCTTGCTAAATACTCACTCCCCCTTGTTGCAATTCTTTTATAACATTCTCCATTTCCTCATCAAAACTTCCTTAAGGATGAACTGTTGTATTATTTATTGTTTTTCATGACTATATACTCCCCCTTTGACATCAATAGCAAAGGGCGCCAAAAAATTAAGCACCGGTACTACTCCTAAAGTAGAGTAGTCAACCTTTCATTAGTCACTATTGATTGATGCACTCCTGCAATCTCTAATCAGATTCAGGGAAGGGGATTACTCCCAGCTTCTCCCTGAGATACTCAAATGTATCCTTAGGTAAAGGCTTTGTGAATATATCTGCTAGCTGATCTTTTGTGCTCACATAGTTCAACTTTACTTCTTTCTCTACTACTTTCTCTCTTAGGAAGTGATATTTTATCTCAATATATTTTGTCTTTGCATGCATCGCAGGGTTCTTTGACATGTTAATAGTGCTGGTATTATCACAATGAATAAAAATAGGATAATCAATCTGAATACCAAAATCCTTTATCATCTGCTTGATCCACACAATTGTATAATAATTCAATGATGTTGCTACATACTCTACTTATGTTGTTGACTGAGAGATACAATTATGCTTCTTGCTTGTCCAAGTGACAAGTCTATCACCAAGAAATACTACTCCTCCTGAGGTACTCTTTCTATCATCCATGCATCCTGCCCAATCTACATTTGTATATACATGAAGCTCTACATTCTCTGAATTAGGATACCATAAACCATATTCTATAGTTCTTCTCAAATATCTGAATATCCTCTTTATTTCTATGAGATGACTTTTCTTAGGTTCTGTTGCAAATCTTCCAACAATACCAACTACATTGGAAATGTCTGGTCTAGTTTGAGTAAGATATATAAGTTTACCAATCATAGACTTATACGAGGTTATGTTTATTGTTGGTGAATCATCTTCTTTTGAAAGCTTGCATCTTGTTATCATAGGGGTACTTACTGGCTTGCAATCATCCATCTTGAATTTCTTCAAGATCTCTTTCACATACTTAGTCTAATTTATGAGTGTACCTTTGTCTATCTGCTGCACATTCAATCCCAAAAAGTACTTGATAGGTCCAATCATGCTCATTTCAAATTCACTCTACATTTCTTTAGCTAATTCTACACTAAGCTTGTCATTGCCACCAAAGATAATGTCATCAACAAATATAGCAAATAACAATAGTCCATATTATGTTTCTCTTATGAATAAATTACAATTTGTTGCTCCTTTCTTGAATCCAATCTTTGTCAAGTATCCATCAAGTCTTTCATGCCATGCTCTAGGGGCTTGCTTAATTCCATAGAGGGATTTCTCCAATCTGCATACCATATCAGTTTTGTCTAATAAGGTGAATCTTTTAGGCTACTCTATGTATACTTCTTCCTTCAGCTCTCCATTTAGGAATGCTGACTTAACATCCATCTGGTATACCTTAAAGTCTTTGAAGGTAGCATAGGCTAGAAATAACTTTATGGCTTCCAGTCTACTTACAGGGGCAAATGTATTTGAATAATCAATTCCTTCTCTCTGCACATATCCTTTACACACTAGTCTTGCTTTGTTTCTTACCATTGTTCCATCTTCATTCATCTTACTTCTAAATATCCACTTTGTTCCAATCACATTCTTATCACTAGGCCTAGGGACCAATTCCCATGTATCATTCTTAATTATCTGATCTAGCTCTTCTTTCATTACTTCATGCCAATATGAATCATTGCATGCATCTTCAACACTTAAGGGTTCAATCTATGATAGTAAACATACCTCTTCATTTGTTGTGGAACTCTTTGCTTTTGATCTTGTCATGACTTTACTATTCTGATCTCCAATGATGTCTTCCTTTGAATGATATCTAGATGTGAATTTAGGAACATTAGGTGTGACTCTCTCATCTTCCTTTTGTGTTTCTTCTTCACTTGTTTGAAGGTCATTGAATAGAACATCTATGTTGTCAAACATTTCTTCAACAATTGCTTCACTACTGGTAGGTATAGGTTCTTCTTCAATCATAGATGCATAATCATGATATCTCTCTTGAATCATGAACTTCTCATCAATCTTAACATGAGCACTTTCAATGATCTTCTTCAATCTCAAATTAAAACATCTATAAGCTTTTCTTTTAGTAGAGTAACCAAGAAAAATACCTTCATCACTTCTTGCATCAAACTTTCCAATTGCTTCATCTCTCTTGATGTAGCACTTACTTCCAAAGATTTTGAAGTATTTGACTATAGGTACATTCCCAAACCATAGCTCATAAGGTGTCTTGTTTGTGCCTGGCCTCAATTGAATTCTATTGATTGTGTAGACTGCAGTATTGACCGCATCTCTCCAATAGGAGTGTGCGACCTTTCCTTCAATCATGATGGTGTGCGCTATGTCAAGAATGATACTATTCCTCCTTTCTACTATTCCATTGTGTTGAGGGGTTCTAGGTGCACTTAACTATCTTTTTATCCCATTTTCTTCACAATACTCATAAAACCTGTCAAAGGTAAATTCTCCTCCTCTATTTGATCTCAGACATTTAATCTTCAATCCAGACTCATTTTCATCCTTAGCTTTAAATATTTTGAACTTCTCAAATGCTTCTGATTTGTCTTTTAAGAATGCAACCCACATCATTCTAGAATAATCATCAACAAACAAAATAAAGTACCTTTCTCCATAGTATGATCTTGTTTGAGTTGGTCCACATAGGTCTGTATGCACTACATCCAATTTATTCTCTTTTGAATTATGCTTACTTCTGAATGAATTCCGCACATGCTTACCCATCACACATTCCCTGCATATTGTATCAACTAGTTTTGCAATGCTAGGAAGGTCTCTTACTGCCTTCACATTGCTTATCTTCACTATGTTGTCCAAATTGATGTGACATAGTCTCTTGTGCCATAACCAATTGTCATCTACTTTAGCAACAAAATAACTTGCTTCATGATTAAGCTGAAAAACATTACCTTTGGTTTTTGAACCTCATGCAATCATCTCTCCTTCTTTGTTATTAATGATACACTTGTTGTCTTTGAATTCCAACTGATATCCTTTTTCAAGCAACTGTCCAACACTTAGTAGATTATGCTACAATCCATCAACATAAAGAACATCATTAGTGTTGTTCTTTCCATCCAAGGTGATAGCTCCTCTACCTATGATAGGTTTTGGAGTGTTGTCTCCAAATCTAACCATGTCACCTTTGTATCTATCCAGATGTACAAATCTATCCTTATGTCATGTCATGTGATGTGAACAACCGCTATCAATGATCCAATCTGTCCTGATGTCGGCTTGTGAAATCAATGCTAACTCTTGTGTTTTCTTTTCATCTTCAAGGTCCATTTCATCAAACATTTTCTCCATGTATTCAAGATCAATTAATCCAATTTCATCCTCTACTGACTCTTCATCTGATACTCCATCACCAGCATAGTAACATTCTTTTGTATACTTAGGTTTGTAGTTAGTTTTGAACTTCTTGATTCTTGTAGGACACTTAGATGCAAAGTGACCAATCTTGTTACATGAAAAGCATTTGAATGGTAACTAACCTTCATATTTCCCTTTTCCTTTCCTTTCTTTCTTAGCAATCAAAGTAATGAAATCATCTAGTTCTTTCTCTTCATCATCATCATCAAAATTACCAGAAGTGTTCAAAGATTTCTTACCATGGACTGAAGCTTTGAATGTTGTTTCACTTTTAGGCTCTATCTGTAATCTTGATATTTCAAAGGCTAAAAGCTTGTTGATTAAGGTCTCTCTTTTAAAGTCTTTTGTGGACTGCATAGTTTCATCTATTATGCATATCTTGTTGTCATATTATACTGCTTCATTAATCCTTTGATTGTAGGCTCTGGCATTCTCATTAGGTAGCATCTCTAATATATTGTATATTTTCTTCCATGTCTTTCTATGTGCATTCATGGCTTGAATATCTCCTTCAAACATGTCTTCTAGGTATTTCCATATCTTATAGGCTTTGTCCATTTTCTTGATCTCTGAAAACTCACTATCAGAAAGGGCGCTGATAAGGGCTTCTTTGGCAATAGCATTTGAAGTGAACATCTCCTTTTTCTTCAAGGTTGCATCTTCTTTTGCAAGATCTGCTAGTGAGGAAATCTCAAGTTCTTTGGTAGCTACTTCAAAAATCTCAAAGGCAATGCACTGCAAATGTGTCATCATTTTGTTCTTCCAATCTAGATAGTTCTCTCCATCAAACTTAGGACTTTCTTTTCTAAATAATTCCATCTGATCAACCTCAAGCTATTAAACTTTCTCTCCGAGGCACTTGGCTCTGATACCAATTGTTAGGAAGAGTCCCAAGAGATAATTAAGGTGGGGGGGGGGGGTGTGAATTAGTTATCTATCAGATTCAATTCTTTGTGCAATTAAGTGAAGAAGAACATTAAGCATAAACACAATATAAAAACACTTAACACAACATGGAAATTTTGGTTATGGGGAAACCCAAATAGGTAAAAACCCTGGTGGGAATTGACACCCACTAAGAACTGCACTAGTGTATTATGATCCATGTTAGAAGATCTTACAACCCTATTAGGAGTTGATCTTTACAATAAAATAAGTACAGTGACCTGGTCAAGGGTCAGACCCTGTTAGGGGTGAGGACACACTATCCAGGAGCACACTGCTCAAAGGGGTGAAGGTTGTAACCTTCTGTTTAATAGATACACACTATATCTGGATCTTGGTGAACGGTGCTTAGACCTATTTTCTTGATCAATTCCAATGAATAACATATACTCTCTATGTTGTCACATAGACCTTCTACTGATGGCTCAACACTTCTCACCTTCTACTCTACTCTTATCTTTCAACTCTCTGCCATACTTAGCAATCACAAATAACTGCCTATAAATATTTTTCCTCTAAATGATATAATCAAGTCAGCCTGTTAGAACCATCTTGAAATCATATTAGAGAAACAATACAACTCTCAAACAACATCTCATTTGGCTCTACTAAGTGTAGACACGTAAAATTGGACAAATACTTTCAAAATGCAAAAATCAAAATGGCTAAAAATCATTAAAATGCATTAAAATGGACATGATTAAATAAAGTTGAACAAAATCAATTAAAATAAAGGAATTATTAAATAATGATGTTAAATGATTAAATTGAAGCTTAAAAGGGCCAAAAACAATATATAATTGATTTTAATTAATTAATTGTATAGTTGTTTAATCAAAAATCAAAATGAACCCATTACCCATGCATGGCTAAATTTAATTAATTAATTGAATTTAATAAATCTTATTTTCTTTCAACAAAGTGATCAACCAATGAAAATTGAGAACAAAAGGACATAAATCACTCAAACATTTAAATTGTCCAAAGATTTGAAACCATCTAAAGGCTTGTCCCCTCATTTGTCCCCCCATTTATGGACAATGCAAAGTTTTTGACTCAACCATGAGATAACCATGATTACTTCACTCCACCCCCTACCCTTGGGAAATTACTATAAGTATGAGGCATTTTGGAGAGCATTTCCATCTTGGAATTTCATTTGCAAAGCATTGTTACTATAGGCAATTGAGCATTCTAAGAGCATTTGAGCATTTTAGAGCATTTTAGCATTGCAATTTATCAATGGAGCTAGATTAAGCATGAATTCATCATATAATAAGCATTTAGAAGCATCATAGTAGCATTATTCTCATTTTAGAGGTGTCACTAGTGAGGATTTGCAGCTGAGAGCTCACTTACCACTTCTTTCTAGAGATCCATGGGATAATATAGATTATAGTTGCAAGTTTAAATAGATTTCATTTGTATTTAGTTTAAATTGTTGCTATCTTATCTTAATTTCATGCAGGTGAGTAACTTCATCACACAAATGGCACCCACCGTGGGGCTCTAAGCCTCACTTTATCATTTTCATCTTTATTTGCATGCTTGGATATTCTATTTTCTGTGAATTGCTTGCAGGAAATTGGAAAAGTCATGTGTACAGGAGGTTTAATCACGCTTACAGTCGGTTCACTGACGCCTAAGAGCTCTGTATTAATGCCTACTAGCTGGAGATCTACACTTTCGATGATAAATCTTTCAGCCTTTACAACTCACAGTCATGCCTATGACTCAGGGAGTACCGCCTGGCTTTAATTTTCTATCGCTTAAGTTGATGCTTTGCTTCACATTATATAGTTTTAGTTACGCTTGTGCAATGAAATTTATCGCTTAGAACTATTAATATGTCACTTAGCATTAAATATTTTGCGCAAATTTAAGCTTTGTTCATGCCTCTAGATAAATTGTTTACGCCTGTGTAACTTTGAGTAATGCTTGAGCCCTGCAAAGTGACACTCGCTACTATCAAAGTTACGCTTGTAAGCAATTTAATCACGCCTATTAGCTGGACAATGTCGCCTGGTGTCTGCTACCTATTTTGGTTTTTAAATTGATAAATTTCAATATCTAACTCTCTGTCTATACTTTTTAATAGTAAATGAGCAGACATCTGAAAGTGAAAAAGCCAGAAACTAGGTTCAACCAAGAGGGAAAAGCATTGACTAAAAGGATCAAGAAGGAAAATCAAGCACATACAAAATTCATTCTTGAATCAACATTGGATGAAGACGTTAAGGTACATGAAAAATACATTGCTATGATTGAAGCTTACAAGCATAAATTTGTTTCATTAAATTGGATTTTTGATCCTTAAACTCAAATAGTTAAAAATGCAAACAAAGTGCTCTAAAGTTTCATTTACTTAAAATCTTTGTGTTGTTAAATTCAAATTTTGGTTTCCCCTCATTGTGAATTGGTTGTGTTGGACTAATTTGTTGGAGGAGGGAGCTAGAATGATCACCACTAGGTGAGTGGTAATAAGATAAAAATCAATG
This sequence comes from Chamaecyparis obtusa, assembly GCA_027943335.1. Taxonomy (NCBI): domain Eukaryota; kingdom Viridiplantae; phylum Streptophyta; class Pinopsida; order Cupressales; family Cupressaceae; genus Chamaecyparis; species Chamaecyparis obtusa. The sequence goes on from BSBK01004471.1 coordinate 22,765, forward strand.
ATTCAAAAATGCCCCTAGCCTTTTGCTAGCTACAAGGAAAGGTATTTTACTTGATCAAGCTTGCATTCCCTTAAATTATGGCATTTCATTTGAATCTAGCTTTAATAAGGAGGGAATTTATCCAAAGATTTCAATTTTAAGAACCTCCTTGTCAAGAGGTTTAAAAAGAACAATAAATTTCTTGACGTGTTTGGGAAGAAAAGGGAAAGCTAGGGATATGCTCTTCACCTTTTAGGTGAACCAAATTCCCAAACACATAACCTTGATTCCATTTCATTGCTTTTCATGAACATGTTATTTAAAGTAGAGATTTAGTGGGCTCACCTCCTAAGTTTGCCTTAACAAGGCCGGTGAGAGGGACAGCCCAAAGTGGGATACACTCGCTTTTGCTGCGGGAATCCGACCCACTATAAAATGAAACACATGTATCCTTAATGGGGTGCATGACAAACGGATTTTGATTTTTCAACCTTCCTCTAGTAGTCTTAACGGATTGTGCAAAATCGTACTTCAATGCGTGTGGGAAGCCTCCTTGGAGGATTGAGAGATTGAAGTCTATTTGAATGGAATATTTATTAAAACTTGGTAAAATAGCAAAGCCACCTTGTAGAGCCACGTTTACAAGCCAAAATTGACTTTAGGTAGGCTGTTTGGAATTCTTTATTGTGATATACTTGTGAAAAACATCAGAGAACATACACATTAGAGTGTTTTTAGGGACATGATGACAAATTGATGTGTGTGTTGTGCTTGTTTTTCTATTTTCAAACACATAAATTTCCAAAAAATGATCTTACACATTTTAAAAATTCAAAATCTTATACCTTGGTCAGAGAAGTGCCGCCTGTGCATGAAACACACTCGCCTATCAGAGGTCCAGTCATGCTTGTGACTTGTTTAAACATGTGTAGACATACTGAAGTCACACTTAGAAAAATTTCAAACACGCCTGGAAAATCTGAAAACCTACCTGGCATTAAAAAGGTCTCGCCTAATAACCTACAGAGTGTTGCTTAACAAGAAATTAGTGCACACCTACTAAAGTTTAAGTCACGCCTACACTTGGTTCAGTGACGCCCAAAGATTAAAAAAGGAAAACAAAGAGTACTTGCAGGGGGAGTCAAGAAATTTTAAGAGCATATTCGAGTACCCTTTTTAATGTTCTTACTACTCAGGCTTTCAGTTTGGTCAAAAATCCTGTTCTGTATATTTTTTTAAAAAAATTGGCAAAGGATTAGACCTCAAGTGATATTAACTGTCATTCTTCAAGGTTCATGCCTGCATTTCCTAGATCTTATTATATCAAACAAACCTTGCAAGCTGATGGAATGTACTTACGCCAAGAACTCCCTTACCTAGGAGAAGAATTTACCACTCCTAGAATACCACAAAAGTCATCCGAACAAGAAATAGAAGACAACATGATGTATTATGGTGGTTTGGGTGGCAAAGATAATAGTGGTATTGATCTTACTAACTAGGGTGATGCCAATAACGGGGGCAATGATATAAATAACCAGGGCAATACTACTAACCAAGGCAATACCAATAATGGAGGAGCAGATCAAAATGCTCAAGGTATTGACCAAACTCATACTAGAACTCACACCGAAGCGATGACAAAAGATGCCATAGATGAAAAAGTTAGTGAGGCTATCCAATGTCCTTATTTCTGAAAGCTCATGGAAAAGGCAATGGATAGAGATAGATAAAAACACTTCTTGGACTTAGCACAAAAAGGTCTCAAATGACCCCATGACTTTGATGTCAACCAACTCAAAGCACCAGAAGTTGAGGAAAGTACCTTAGACATCATGAAAAAGCAATTCAAGATGTTTCAAATGCAATTGGACAACATTAAGCAAAGCTGGGCTCCTAAGCCTTTTTCCATAGAAGCATTGTGTCTGTTCTTGTTTGATAAAAGCTTGGTTATGGTGCCATTCCCAATCAATGTTGTGTTCCCCAAGTATGATAAGTGATGCAGTGCAAGGCAGGAGAATCCCTGATGGAGATGTCCTAGCCCCCAGCAAATAACCACACAATAGAATATAATAACAATACAGAGATATAGATCCACACAATGCCAATACTCATAATAGAATCATCATATTTTCATCCAACATGCCCGGCTGTAAGGCCTTCCGGGTTACGGAAAAATACAATGCAATTACAATAGAAACTCCACAAGATCTTGCAAGATCCAACCAAAACCCTAGCTAGCCCAGATCCACACACTGGTAGGAACCCCCAAGGAAGATCTAAACTTGTGCTCGCAAGCCCACCAAGCAATCTCCTTGTTTCCCAAGCCGCAGCTACTAGCTCTCCTCAAAACTCGCTCCACATCCACCTCCTCTTCTCCCAAGTGGATGAATGATGCCTCAAGACTTCCCCCACAACCCCTACTTATACCAATCTAAGCCACAGGTTGGCCCTGAATATAAATTAAATACAAATACCGAAATTAAATGCCATAAGTCGGCCAACAACAACAATTAAATTCCCAAAATTGATGTCTTAGTAAAATCATGATATCTCCTAGCTTCGAATGAATTAGAACTCATGCTTCAAACCATAGGTAGAAATATAGGCCCTCTTCAATCCTTGAAATTTGTAGCCTCTAACTCTTTATGTAAAATTACTTATATAGCCTAAAATAGGCACCAAATTCCTAAGCAAGGCCGAGCTCCCCTAGGCCATGCTGAGCAACCAAGACCATGCCAAGTTCCATTAAATACATCAAATCCAATTACCAAAGACCCAAGTAGGTTTATCCAATTCTACCAAACCCCTCACACATGAAAATAAGTCCACACAACTCCATCAAATCTCCCAAACATGCAAGATAGCCAACTACCCTGGGATGCTCCTGCATCAGACTCCCCAGGTGTGAAAAGAAGTATGCCTCATACTTTGACGCCAGATGAAATATCTGCAACCATCTTCATCTTCACCAAAGGCTTCCACTCCAACAGGGACAATAAAACCAACATGCAAATCACCCAAATCCACATCCATCTATCAACCACTAGAATCTCAACCATCCAATCAACATGCTCACTCCTAGGAACAAACTAAACATAGTGCCTCACCAATATTCTCTGTAGCGGATCACTACCAACAACAACAATATCCTCAAACATGAAATCCATGTCACCAATAGGTAAGCTCAAATCCACAATAGGAGCAACATGTAAATCCTCAACCATGTCAACCACCAACAGGTTCACATCAGGAACATACAGATCCGTAGTATCAGGTAGATCCTCAACCACATCAACAACTAGTGAATCCACACCAGCAACATCCATATCAACAACATCCATATCACCAACATATGGATCATCACCCTTATCAAACTGATTATCCATGACCAAGTGCTCCACAATTTCCATGTCAGACTCAACCAACTGATCATGAAAACCAACCTCAATCACAGCATCAACAAGGTTAGGAAGCTCCATAGAAACATCTACAAGTTTCTCCGCAGGTTCTGCATCAACCTCCACACACTAATCAACAAAACCAACTTCCATCTCGACCTTTCTATGCCCTCTTCTCTCTCAAACAAGTCTTCTAACTGGCCAGACAACTCGCTTCCTGATCGGTAGACTCCAGCTCCACGGTTTCAAGATCTCTCGAACTCTCTTATGAAATTTATCTAGAGATGGATCACTCTCAACCATCCTTTCCTTAACTTTATTAGTCCATCTAGCTTCCAACCAAGAAAAAGTCTTTGAAATATTCTTCTCCACTACATCATGGAGTTTTGCAATCATCTCAGGGTCCAATCTTCTTAGAGCCATCTTCCAAGATCTTCGCAAACCCTCTGTAGCAAATCACCAACTAGATCCAACCTTCAACTAGGTCCTAGTGAAAATTGCCTCACATTCGGCACTCTGTCCACACACTCAGGAACAATCTTCACTCTAAAAACTCCACCCAAGGTCAAGGTCAAGGCCAAAACTCATAATAGAATTATCATATTTTCATCCAACATGCCCGGCTGTAAGGCCTTTCGGGTTATGGCCAAATACAATGCAATTACAATAGAAACTCCAAAAGATCTCACAAGATCCAAACCAAAACCCTAGCTAGCCCAGATCCACACACTGGTAGGAACCCCCAAGGAAGATCTAAACTTGTGCTCGCAAGCCCACCAAGCAATCTCCTTGTTTCCCAAGCCGCAGCTACTAGCTCTCCTCAAAACTCGCTCCACATCCACCTCCTCTTCTCCCAAGTGGATGAATGATGCCTCAAGAGTTCCCCCACAACCCCTACTTATACCAATCTAAGCCACAGGTTGGCCCTAAATATAAATTAAATACAAATACCGAAATTAAATGCCACAAGTCGGCCAACAACAACAATTAAATTTCCAAAATTGATGTCTTAGTAAAATCACGATATCTCCTAGCTCCGGATGAATTAGAACTCATGCTTCAAACCATAGGTAGAAATATAGGCCCTCTTCAATCCCTAAAATTTTCAGCCTCTAACTCTTTATGGGAAATTACTTATACAACCTGAAATAGGCACCAAATTCCTAAGCAAGGCCGAGCTCCCCTAGGCCATGCTGAGCAACCAAGACCATGCCAAGTTCCATTAAATACATCAAATCCAATTACCGAAGACCCAAGTAGGTTTATCCAATTCTACCAAACCCCTCACACATGAAAATAAGTCCACACAACTCCATCAAATCTCCCAAACATGCAAGATAGCCAACTACCCTGGGATGCTCCTGCATCAATAAGTATGAAGGAATGATAGATCCCCAAGATCACTTACGGGATTTTTGTGCATTGAGATTAGAGTTCATGCATGATACAACATATTTAATGAGATTATTTCCATGGAGCTTAGGAGGAATGGCTATGGAGTGGTTTTCTAAGTTACCCTCTGGCATTAAGACCTTTGAAGAGCTAGCTTCGAAATTTGTGGCCCATTACTCATATAATATTAAACATGAGGTCACGATGATAATGTTATGTAACACTAAACAAAAGGATGGAGAGGCATTCCTCACTTTTCTACAAAGGTGGAGGACAGTTTTTGCAAGATATCCTAGAAGTGTGCCTAAAAAAGGGAAGATGGATATCTTCATAAACAGTTTAAGAAATGAGTTGAACTATCAATTACGAATGCAATGTCCAAAGACCTTTCAAGATCTAATTGAAAATGGAGTAACAACAAAGGAAGTGCTGGTCAAAAGTGGAGAGCTCAAACAATATAAAGATAACAAGAACAACTCCAACAACGGCAACAATGGTAACAATGGCAACAATCAAAAGAATAATTGGTTCAATAGTAACAGTCGTTATAAGAACAACAATAAGGGAATTGTGAATGATGGAGTAGTTGAATCTAGCAACTTGAAGGTGGTCCCCTTTGCTCTTACAAGGACACCTAATCAGGTGAATAATACCAACCAGCTTCCCAATGTGCCATCCCACAACAACCATACCAATAATGGAAATCAAGGAGATAATTCAAGGAGTACTAAATTTGATAAATATTTGAGGCCAACCCCTCAAAAGAACTTCACACCCTTGGGTGAACCCCTTGAAAAGGCATTAAAGACTCTCATGGCTAATAATGTCATTACTTTACCCAGAATTCAGCCTTACGAGCCAAATAATAAGCCTAGTTGGTGTAGTGCCGATAGCCATTGTGAGTACCACAAAATTCGAGGACACACAACAAATGAATGTCTGGAACTAAAGAATGTAGTGCAAGATTTAATTGATAATGGTATGATCACCATTGACGGACCTCCAAACAATGAAGATCATACAACATTCAAACAACCTTTCTACAAACATGATCAAGGGGAGTCATCTAATGGCAAGAAACAAAGTGCCAATAATCTTAACTTTGCACCACCTTATGATAACATTGTCAATGCTATAATAATTAATGAGCAGCCACAAAAATAGGCATCAAATGTCATTACAAGAGGGCAAAATTCTAGAATGACTCTACAAGGAGCTGCTCCTAAAGTCATTAGCACTCCACAGTCCAACATCATGGTTAAGCAACCTTCTACAATAGAAAAACCTTATAGCTTGGTTGATCAGTTGCAAAGAACTCCAGCGCAAATATCTATCTTAGAATTGTTGAAGTTATCCCCGAATCATAAGGATATTTTGGAAAAAGCTCTAGTAGAGACAAATGTTCCTACTAACCTAGAAGAAGAAAAGTTCCAAAATATGGTAGGTCATCTTGTAGCACCTCATTGTCTCTCATTTTCTGATCAAGATGACATGTCTATAACCTATCCTCAAAATCTACCATTGCATATAGAGGTCCTAATAGAAAGGCATAGAGTCAAAAGAGCCCTCATTGATGGAGGAGCTGGCCTTAATATTTGTACACTAAGTCTCATCAAATCCTTAGGGTTGTCCGAGTCTTGCATTGACCCTATGAAAAAAATTGCCATAAAAGCTTATGATGAAGCTGAAAGAGCCTCTAAAGGTATGATCGTGTTGCCCATCCAAGTAGGACCAGTCAAGAAAGACACCAATTGCCAAGTATTGGACATGAAGTTAACTTATAATATTTTGTTGGGGAGACCATGGATTCATGAGATGCAAGCAGTCCCATCCACGTACCACCAATGCATCAAATTCTCATACATGGGTGAAGAAATCATGGTGGGAGGGGACTCAAACCTTTTCCAATGTTGTAATGCACTCAAACCCCTTCATGAGCTATTTATTCCACATAACTGGGAAGGAATCATTCAAAGAGCCACCATTGAAGATACAAAAATGGATGATCGTGTCATAACATTAAATACTACTCAAAATCCTCCTCAAGCTAGCTCAATGACATCAACTAAGGGAAAGGAAAAGGTGAGCTACGAGGGTCCAATTATTAATGAGGGTTCATATCAAAATCCTAAGTCAGAGATAGTATGCTATAAACCTACTAGAGAAGAAAAAGACAAAGCTAAAAAGGAAAATTATAAGAAAATGGATAAGATGATGGAGGCATTTGACAAATAGTGCAAAATTAGTTCAAAAGGAGTAGGGGAATACTCTGTTTCCCTATTTGACATGCCCACGTCTCCAAGGACACATGGTAAACCATCTAAAGAACACTTGCCTCACAAGTACAACTCTTACTTCATAAGAGAAAGTGATAAAGCAACATTTGACAAGGAAGAAAATGAAGTACTTCAATGGCTCTATCATGATGAAGAAGATACCTCAAACACTCCCATGGAACGAATTCAACATGTTAATATATGAACCGAGAAATATGGGAAAGGTTTTAAGATTATGCAAAAAATGGGATACAAGGGAAGAGGACCCTTGGGCCAAAGGAATAGAGGGTTATTAGAACCCATTGAACCTACTTGGAGGGCAAAACAAGAAAAATCTGGAGTAGGATACCAATACAAAGGCGAAAGTTCCAGCCCAATGCAAGATTTTTATCCTCAAATAAACACCTTAGAATCTGATGGAGATAGTGATGACTCTTGAGATTATGAATGGGATACCCTATCGGATGAATCATGTCAAGATAAGGAGGTGATTGCAATACATACTTATGCAAAAATCCCAAAGCAAAAAGTTCAAATCAATGAGGAACCTAATATCCAAGATATAACATAGGGCATGTACCTACCAATCAAGCATGGATAGAGACATTTTGGATGCCTTCAGAGGAGGGAGATTCAAATGTTAGGTTTAATCTACTTGTGGTTTTTCCCATGTTGTTTCCCGTAGAAGTTGAAGAGGACTCAAGTGAAGGGGATTTTGACCCTTCTTCCTTGGACCATCTTGAGGAAGCTCACATCATAGATCTAAATGATACAATGTATGAACCCTCAAATGAAGTCATGTCCATAAACCCTATTGATGAAATTTTACCCAATGAATCCTTACTTTTGATACATCCAGATCTCATTGATTGGGACCAAACTAAGCCAAATGACTTACTTTACTTTCCAAACGACCAAGCAGCAAACCAATACCTCAATGCGGTTGAACCCTCTTTCACCAATGAATTTGATACGGATGTGATGAGCATAGTGGGGGTCCATTCTCTTAGTCAAAAGAAAAAAATGAAAAAAAATAAGAAAAAGAAAGTTCTAGTGTTGAAAACCATTATGTGGCACCACTAGAACCAAAAAAAATAAAAATAAAAGATGTTTCCTTTGGTGAAAACCCAACTGTGGCACCAAAGGAAGAGAGATTGGATACCTTGCTTGAGCATGAGGAAGAAAGGTCACCTATACTTATAAAACTGACAGAAAAGGTCAACATTGGTATGAAAGTGGATCCAAAGTTTATACACTTGGCTGCATCACTCACACCTCTAGAAAGAGAGGACTTCATAAAAAATTTCAAAGAGCACCAAATAAACTTTGCATGGTCATATGTCGACATGCCTAGCTTAGATCTTGACTTTATAATGCATCATCTGAATGTTAGACCAGGGGTTAAGCTTGTAAAGTAAAATTTGAGAAAGATGCACCCACACATAGCTCTTTTGGTCAAGGCAGAACTAGAAAAATTGTTGAAAGTAGGCTTCATAAGGGCAATAGCTTATGCTGAATGGATCTCAAACATTGTACCAATTACAAAACATGACAAATCTATTCGAGTATGCATGGATTTTCAAGATCTAAATCTTGCTTGTCCTAAGGATGATTTCCCACTTCCAAGTATTGATGCAATAGTTGAATTGACAGCGGGTCATTCCATGTATTCCCTAATGGATGGTTTCAGCAGGTATAATCAGATTAAAATTGCACCTGAGGACCAGGAGAAGACTGCCTTTACTTGCCCTTGGGGAACTTTTTGTTGGAATGTCATGCCCTTCGGCCTTAAGAATGTTGGAGCTACATATCAAAGGGCCATGACAACTATCTTCCATGACATGATGCACACATTCTTAGAAGACTATGTGGATGATATCCTAGCAAAATCCCACAAAAGAGAAGAACATCTCCAAATTTTGAAAAAGATATTTGTTAGGTTGGAGCAATTCAAGGTCAGATTAAACCCAAAGAAATGTGCCTTCGGAGTCCAATCCGACAAGTTACTAGGCTATATAGTTTCCGCCAAAGGAATTGAAGTGGACCTGGAGAAAATACAAGCCATAATGGACATGGACATACCAAGGAACATCAGCCAAATGAGATCATTACAAGGCAAAATTCAATCCATACAGAGATTTATCTCTCAATTGGCTGAAAAATGTCATTCTTTCACCAGGTTGCTACATAAGGACACAATATTCATGTGGGATGAGGAATGTGATCAAGCTTTTACATTGTTGAAGACTTATTTGATAAATCCACCCATTCTCATGCCACCAATTAAGGGAAAAGTATTGCTTCTATACATATCCACTACTGAAAGATCACTAGGAGTGCTTTTAGCACAAGAAGATGAACAAGGAAAGGAAAGAGCTATCTACTATTTAAGTAGGACTTTGATCAAATATGAGCTTAATTACACATTTATGGAAAGAGCTTTCTTAGCAGTGGTGTTTGCATCTCAAAAGTTGAGACATTATATGTTGCTACATAAGGTCAAACTAATTGCCAAAATTGATCCTCTCAAGTACTTGTTAAGTAAAACTGCCCTAATGGGTATAATAGCTAAGTGGGTTATGATTTTGAGTGAATTTGACATTGAGGATGTCAATAGAAAGGTAATAAAAGGGCAAGTAATAGCGGATCATTTAGCTGAGAATCCCATAACTTCTACACAAACTATTCAAGTGGAATTTTCAGTTTCCACCATTATCAACATAGAAGCAAAAACATGGAAGTTATTCTTTGATGGCTCTTATACTCAAGGAGGTTCCAGTGCCAGCATACTATTGGTCACTCCTCAAGGTTACACCATTCCAAAGTCCTACAAGCTTATGTTTCCATGTACAAACAATATAGTGGAATATGAGGCACTTGTCATAGGCATCAAAATGGCCTTAGAGTGGAACATCAAAGAGCTACAAATTTATGGAGATTCTCAACTTATCATCAATCAAGTCAATAATGAATATAACACTAAAGATGAAAAGTTGATGCCATATAAGACCATGATTGATGGATGGAAGAAATAATTTTCCTTGATCACTTTTGAGCAGATTCCTAGAGAGAAAAATAGAGCAGCTGACGCCATGGCCACCTTGGCTTCCTTGTTACAAAAACTAGATCAAAATGAGAAGTATGCGTTATTGGTGGAAGAGTTGGTGAAACTGGCATTCAACCTTCCCAAAACCCAAATTGTTGCCTTATTACATGGACATGACTCCCCTTGGTATAGACCTATATACACATACCTCAAAGACCAAGTACTACCCTTAGACCAAACCCGAGCTAAAAAATGCAACTTCATACACCAATCAACCTGTTACCTAATCCTCTCTGAAACATTGTATCGTAAGGGTTTTGATGGGACATTACTTAGATGTCTAGAGGAAGAAGAGTCTAAGTTAGCTTTACACGAGGTTCACAAAGGCATTTGCGGGTCGCACTCAAGTGGTCTAAACCTAGCTAAGAAAATCCTTCACTTAGGGTATTTTTGGAAGACATTAGAAAAAGATGCTTGCCACTTTGTGAAGACATGTAGTAAATGTCAATACCATGGCGACATGATACATGCATCGGCATAGGAATTACACCCATTTGTCACACCATGGCCTTTCTATCAATGGGGGTTTGATCTAATTGGCGTCATACATCCATTTTCTTCAAATGGGCACAAACACATCATAACTGCAATGAAATATTTCACTAAGTGGGTTGAAGCAGTTCCTTTGATCACGGCAACGGGTAAACAAATTTCTATGTTTATCTTAAATCATATCATTTGTCGATATGGTATTCCTCATGCCATAATAATAGATAATGGAAAATAGTTCAAGAATAAGGATGTTGATGAACTTTGTGCTACATTTCATATCACTCACCATTCTTCATCAATTTATTACCCTTGGGGAAATGGGCAAGCCGAAGCCACGAATAAGAATATCTTGAAGATTTTGAAAAGGTCAGTCAATAAATTAGGAAGGGATTGGCATATACAAATTAATCCAGCATTATGGGCCTATAGAACCAGCATAAGAACACCCATAGGAGCCACACCATTTTCATTAGTCTATGGGGCTAAAGCAGTTCTACCATTAGAGGTTGAAATCCTGTCTCTACGAGTATCATTACATGGATTGATCACACATGAAGACTATAGAGTAGCTAGGCTTCAACAATTGGAGTTACTTGAAGAACATCAAACACAAGCTTATGAGCACCTGAAAGTGTATCAGAATAGAATCTCAAAGAACTATAATAAACATATTAAACTGAGATTCTTTCAGGTAGGAGACTTAGTGTTGAGGGAAAACCCAAAGAATCAGGTTGAAAGGGAGAAGAAAGGCAAATGGGAAGCTAATTGGCTTGGCCCATTCATCTTCATTTGGCATAGGAACCTATAAATTATCAGATTGTGAAGGAGAGGAACTCCAAGAACCCATCAACAGTATTCATTTCAAAAGGTTCTACACATGAGTCAGACGAAAGAGTATAAAGAGTATCAGATGAAAGAGCATCATATTTATTGTACATAGTTCATAAGAGATTCTGAAAATATCAAAAACATTGGAAAAGCACAAAAGATCAAAAACATTGAAAAATTGAGCATGAAGAAAGGAAAAACATTCAAAAAAGATGTTGTCTTGGTGAAAACCTAGCAAATAGGCACCTTGATGATAAAAAAAAAAAAAAATTAAAAAAAAGGAAAAAAAGAAAAATACAAAAAAATTGAAAAAAGAAAAAAAAAAGTGCCTTGGTGAAAACCTAGAAATAGGCACCTTGGTAGCAAAAAAAGTAAAAAGCTTTAAAAACATAAAAAAGAGCTTGATCCATCCAAAGGGTGAAAACTTGGTAAACAAGCACCTTTTATTCCCTTAAGTTTGTCTTTCCTAGTCACATATGTCCATATTGCATTTTCACCATCTCATTTGTACAACTGTCATTGCATCCGTCATTTGTACATAGTCATAATAAAGTTGGTCAGTCGCATTGTTGCATTATCTGTCAACCCTAAGTTTGTCAAACGATCACATTTATCCTTTGGGGGCAACAGAAGATTGCAAATTTGGTACCGAAGGGATTCAATAAGTGCTACAATCAGTCACGTCAAAGGGAGATTTATCAGAGTTTTGAAAGAGAGGAAAGTTTATTGAGCCTAAGTATTTGACCCTACAACATGATCCTTGAGCCTTCATTGACGTTATTATTCAGGATTAAAAATGGACAAGAACACCTTAAAGATCAGAATACTTGGAAATATTTGTTGGAAAATCCTAAAACATGGAAAAACATTCAAAGCTTTTCTTTCTTGGCAAAATAATGAAGCATGGTAAAACACTTGAAATTTTCTTGTTGATAAATCTTGATGAAATTAACTTTTTATCACCTCTTTTAGCTAATCAATGATGTTTTGACTAGATTAGCCATGATAAAGATGTGATATTTTTCTTGCCTTTGAGTGACTATTTTGAGGAAGATTCATCCCCTTATGAGAGTTCATCTAACGACATGGTCATCAAAGAACCATCGAGGACTATCTCATAAGAGGAACGATTAACCTTTGTTTGTTTACACAAACAAATCCCTTGGCTATTTAGATTTTCTATATCTTAATACCAAAAATCCACTTGCAACATTGAATCTGTTGACACCGGTATTTAGACTCCCATAGTTTGGTCATCCAACTAGTGAGAGTTGTACCAATTTCAAAATGAGGTTACCAAAATGCGATAAAAAGCGGTATTCATATCATCATGATGTGGTCAATGATGATTGTACTAGCTTTCTGGTCCCAAAAATGCTCAATGATGAAAATTTATCCTCATGGCATTTATTTGCTAAAAGCTGGTGACACTTAGGTTGCATTATCATGTTAGGTTAATTGCATGGTACTATCATGTTTAGATTAATTGCATTGCATTAGCATGGAAAGTTAATTGCATTTATTTATGGTAAATTTTCCAAGGACAAAAGGAGGGGCACATCAATAAATACTTGAGTTGTTCAAACATCAAGAAATGGGGGGAGAGATTACAAATTCAAACATTCACTATAATCCTTGATTTTCAAAAACGCAAGTGAGATTATCTTTGCATTCATGTATAGCATTAAATCATTATTCATTACTCATATATCAATAGAAAAGAAAAGAAATCATGTTCCATATATCATGCATATAAAGTAAAAGTTCACATTGCATTCATCTAAATGCTTGAAAATAAAAAAAAACATAGGAACATACATATGCATTTCCATCAAACATTTTGCATCCATACATTGACAAAACAAAAAAGCATATTATCAAAAATTCATACATCATTGCACCCATTTATCTATATCATAAAATAAGATAACTGCATCCATGGCATAAATCGTAAATGCATAACACATCATATAGCTCCATAAAAGATAATCTCATAAAAAATGATCAAGACGAACCAAGGAGTATATCATATATATCATCAACAGAATGTTCATCATATGATCATCAAATCAAGTATCAAGGCACAATATCATCAAAAGGGGTACACCAAATGTGTTGATTAGTCAAATATCATGACATATGAAACAAAGAGGACATCATCAATGAGTCACTAGATCAATCAAGAGCCTACAGCACCAGATCCATCTGGACCTCTACCATCCTATGGGGGAGGAGCCTATGAAGTACTCGCTCCATCTTGTCTCAAAACAACCATGGTTGATACAAACTATTGTAATAAAGAGGCAACCTGATCCAACTAACCCGCAATAGTGGACATATCTATCCTTAATACCTGCATATCTCGAGATAATCCATCAATACGATCACCTTGTGCACCCTGTGGCTATGAAGCTGGGGGAGGCATCTGTGGAGCACCATCATCTTGTTGTGCCTAATCCTGTTGAATTGCATCATCATCATGCTGAGCCAAGGCTACTCTCTATAACTGTACCAAGGGATCCAATCCCCCAGGAATCTACCTAGCTACATCAATTTGTGCCTGTCTCTAAGCTCGTTGATGTCTATGAGCCCTATCATGTCTATCTGCTCTAGGCTGTCTATCAACTGCATCATCCTGCACTCTAGCTAGTCTATCTCTAGCAGCCCCATGATCATGACCCTGTCTCATCTATCCTCTACCTGGTGCAACCTGAGGATGTCTACATCCTCATCCTCTCTGATGTCTATCATCCTTATCACCATCACGACGTCTAGGAATAGGCTCAGCTGGATCAGTGAAACGAGGAAACCTGTTGCGAGCCCACCAATCTACATACTCATGTGACATCCTTGCATCAACAATACCTATCAGTATCTCCCATCTGCAAATGGTCATACCTGTAATTTGATCTAATGCAAACTGATAATCAATACATGGACCCCATAGAGAAATCTATGCCTGTACTCACGCATATAGTGCATTGCCCTGAGGCATATCCTGTGTCTGACCATACTGTCTCAAAACTCTACCGAAGTAGAAGCGCTTAATGGTAGTGGTAGTACGCCCAATCATCCACTAGGGGCGAACATGTATGGTAACTCATCTTCATCCTCTCTCCATCTATCACAACCAAGGAAGGGATGCCATGTAACCTAATTGAGATCATCAATCTGACGTCTCCAGTAATCCAAGTGACCCAAGTGGTGTTGAATCACCATACCAGTGTATAGGAAAGCATAAGGAAATCCTTGATGTCGAACCCTATCAGAAATGGGTCTAGTAATGGGAAGATGCTCCCATATCCAAAACTGAAGAACAATGGCACTCGCTGATAATGAGGTACTCCCCTGATACAGCACCTCATGTAAATCATGATACAACTATGCCAGAACGCAGGAACCCTAATCAAACTATCGAGGATGAGCAAGTAAATCCTCCATGATCCTACCCCAACTGACTGAAAAACCATGACCTCGCCAGTCGGGAAGTAGTAAACCACCAATCACTACACCCAACACTGCTGGTAATGTAGGAAAAGATGCAAATTGAGGCCATGTAATAGTATCTCCATGTCCAATAGTGTTGTCCCCGAATACTCATCGACAGACAGAAGAATCATAAACAGAATCATAATATACTATCTCTCCTCTGCATGGGATCCGAAGCAATCTATACATGTCCTCGGGCATGATAGTCATCTCTCCATACGGTAAATGAAAGGTGTTGTGGTCGGAGTGCCATCACTCCGCCACTACAGTCAGTAACCCATGGTTTAGCTGAAACCGTGGGAGGTCAAGTAAAAATCTCAATCTGCATCACTCGATAACACGGAACTCAGCTGATGTGAGTCCCTGACTCAAGTCAATAACCCAAGAAGCAATTGACCGGATGTATAAGGTAGGATTGTGATCCTGTTGGCAAAGTAGAAGGAATCATATCAATACAATTTATCAAGGAATTATCTCAAGTCAATCTTTTCAAAATCTCAAGTCATCACACTAAGTACCCTCGTTCGTTTCTCTGTATCCTGAGAATGAAGTGGCAGTATCAAAATCATATCAGTTTTCACACTGATTGATTTATCCTATTAATCACTATCCTAAATGGGATTGAAAAATCATATTCCAAAGTACCATTATCTAGATATCATAAACCAATTGTTTTGCTGACAATAACAGACCTACACTTATTATCCGAATCTATCATCAAGAGTTATCAAAATTTTCATCAAACACAATCAAGTACATGTGTAAAAAGTACACAAAATTTTCCAAATAGTCAGTAGGCGTGATTATTATCATACCAAGTGACATTTAACCTTAGGCGATAGTAAAAACATGCCAAGCGATATCATTCTATTGGCAGGCGACAGTTTGCTACTAGGCGACAGTGAATTAGGCTACGCGACAGTAAATGCTAGCCTAGGTGATAGCAAATATGTTAGGGTTCTTGTAAGCGACAACCTATCAGAAAAGGGGCAGATTAACCTAGCCCTAGGTGAGAGTTGTTCTCATGCTAGGCGAGAGTAAAAGATTCCTAAGCGAGAATAAAATACACAAAGGCGGGAGTAAAAACCACAGAAGCGACAGTAAAATAGCCTAAGCGACAATAAAATCATTCCTAGGCGAGAGTTCTTAAATTCAAGGCAATGACAAAACATGAAATTGCAATAAATGATCATAAATGCACCATAAATGCTTAAATCAAGGTTTATAACGACTTACCGGAGCTCCATACTTAGGCGGCCTCGCATATCTCTAGCACCTCTTGAATCTATGCTCCCGAATCGGCACAACCATCTCAAAAATCACTAGAGGATCAGAGCAAAATCACAAAGATGAAAAGTAAAAATGAATGGTAAAACAAGGTTTCTCAACCTATTTAAGGTATTTTGACCTAATTTGGGAGGTGAAACTAGCTGTTGACCTATCTTAACCACTCAAACCAAACCGGGGCATAATCATACATCATGACTTCTCATCAAATAGTCAAAAATGAAAACATATTTGATAAATCAAACATCAAATCAAATTTTTTGAAATCAAGAAATTAATATGTTTTAATTTCTGAGGGGGCATAAGGGTATCAAAAATCGAATTTGCGATCAAACATCATGAAATCAGTGGGGCATCATAAATTTTTTTATCAAGAGGTAGCAATCAATCACATCAGGGATCGGCAATCAGGACTTAAAGGATCTTTGAACCAATGTTCTTCGCACATTGATTCAAAGAGGGGCATTTGTAAACACGTAAAATTGGACAACTACTTTCAAAATGCAAAAATCAAAATGGCTAAAAATCATTAAAATGCATTAAAATGGACATAATTAAATAAAGTTGAACAAAATCAATTAAAACAAAGGAATTATTAAATAATGATGTTAAATGATTAAATTGAAGCTTAAAAGGGCCAAAAACAATATATAATTGATTTTAATTAATTAATTGTATAGTTGTTTAATCAAAAATCAAAATGAACCCATTACCCATGCATGGCTAAATTTAATTAATTAATTGAATTTAATAAATCTTATTTTCTTTCAACAAAGTGATCAACCAATGAAAATTGAGAACAAAAGGACATAAATCACTCAAACATTTAAATTGTCCAAAGATTTGAAACCATTTAAAGGCTTGTCCCCTCATTTGTCCCCCCATTTATGGATAATGCAAAGTTTTTGACTCAACCATGAGATAACCATGATTACTTCACTCCACCCCCTACCCTTGCGAAATTACTATAAGTATGAGGCATTTTGGAGAGCATTTCCATCTTGGAATTTCATTTGCAAAGCATTGTTACTATAGGCAATTGAGCATTCTAAGAGCATTTGAGCATTTTAGAGCATTTTAGCATTGCAATTTATCAATGGAGCTAGATTAAGCATGAATTCATCATATAATAAGCATTTAGAAGCATCATAGCAGCATTATTCTCGTTTTAGAGGTGTCACTAGTGAGGATTTGCAGCTGAGAGCTCACTTACCACTTCTTTCTAGAGATCCATGGGATAATATAGATTATAGTTGCAAGTTTAAATAGATTTCCTTTGTATTTAGTTTAAATTGTTGCTATCTTATCTTAATTTCATGCAAGTGAGTAACTTCATCACACACTAAGCACACAACCCAAATTAGGACCGCCCAACTCAATGTGAGTAGACACGTCGCTTCATACTGTCAGCTCCACCAATTAATTGATACTTTCTTCTCATGTTGAATTATGTCATGCACTCTTAACAAAACATTCTTAACTCTTCTCTAAGCACTAATCCAAGAAATCATATCAAACTGATAGGTGCAACTACTACAACAATAAAATCAATGTCGACTCTACCAAATAAAGTCAAGAAACTGTGTCAGTCAATTGGAGACTTCATAACTCAACCTGTACTGCATATATGACTATGCATCCATGAACATAGTATCATACATATGTCTGAAACATAAATATAAATTCCCAAGGCTCCATTACAACCATACTGTAAATCACATACAAAACTCTTATTGGGACTTGTCAGGAAGACTCACTGATACAGACTGTTGTATTACTATCTTCACTCTAAATCAACCTCTGCGTCTATGATTATATCATACTGATAACATATCTAGGAAGCATATACTCACAAGTCTCTCTATCAGGCTTCCATGCATGTTGCTTACCATATACTATCATCAATGACAAACATACAGTCAACACTCTAGCTTGCTGGCAAATCTCCACCACATCAATACATAGAAGCATCGGGATGCACTATGTAGAAACAACACAATGTTTTTTTATCCATTAGATGCCCCATGCTTTCTAAACACAACTAAGATCATTCCTACAAATCCTTACCTCGACCATGAAGATATAGTTAACTATAGTTAGAGGCACACAAAATTCAAAGATGGAACATGATTGCGAAAGAAAGGAGGAAATATAGAGTGCCAGTTTAGAGCTCCATGGAAATAACAACATATCTCTACCCTGTTATTTGATGATTCTAGGAAGAAAAATATGAACCTGCAAGGAATGATGATAGGTTAAATATACACAACCCATAAAAGCTCATGATATGGAGAGCCAACATAGATTATCAGTCTATTGTCTCACAAGCACTTGTTTTAAAATACATTGCCAAGTATACATCCAAAGTAGAGAGAACATCTGAGACTTATACTAATACCTTAAGAATAATTTCAACAACCCAACAGTCAAATCATCAAGCTCTTGCATCCTACCATAAATTCATAGCAGAAATTATAGCTAAGCATAATATAGGAACACAAGAAACATGTGATATACTTCAAGAATTTCCCTTGGTAGTTTGCAATTGACCTTTCATATCTTTTAATGTTGGAAAAAAAGTGCTCCATTGAATAACAAGAACAACAAGTGAGAGCCAAATCCAATCTACCTACTTATACACCGACATTAACTAGCCACCAGAGCTCAAGATGCTAACAATACACTAGAATCTACAAGATCTTACTCCTACTTTGCAAGTCATAGAAAGTACAAATGGAAAGAGAGAGATAGGTAAAATCCATTGTCAATGTATTCACAGAGGTCTATAACATCCCAAAGGAGGACTCAAAACATTTTGAAACATTTTTTTAGAGAAAGCTACTCTTATATAAACATTTTTACTACATCAAAACTAACATAGGGCTTACAAAGGATTCAATAGTAGCGAATTGGAAGCAAATGAATGCAACCAAATATGATGTGTGGCATGTTGTCCAGACCAACCAAGAAGAGGCAAGCTCAAAAGAGGAAGGGAGTGATAATGACAATAACATAAGGGACATAATAGAGATGAACAAATGGGAGTTGCTTTCACAAATGGGACCGTCAAATAATGTTAGCCTAAATGAGCTTGAGATGCTTGAAAGGTGAGATTTTGATGCCAACAATTGATGGGATCATATTGCAGTACCACAATATTTTCATAAAGTTGTGACATAGTTCATAAACATGAAAAAACATGTAGTCAAGATAAAAACATGTCATCTAACTTTAAAATTCCAAGCTATACATTTTTAGAAAAGTAAAAAGTGAAACTATCAATAATTATAAACCATAGTGAATGCTCCTTTACTGAACCACTGCACATGATAATTCAAGAAACAATGGGTAAATGAAAGTCCTACTTTAATGCTTGCATAGGAAGCACACTTAAAAGTAAGTTGCCACAGCAAATTAGCCAGCTTCTCACACTGTCTTCTATAGGAGTTGCTCCATTCAACATCCATTCCTCAACTATACATTCAAAGGTCAAGATTACTATTAAAGAAATGCACCCATTGAAATGTCAAGAGTTGATAACATTCTAAGAAGATTTGAATGACACAAATATATTCTCACTGATGAAATGAGTTTCATAGGGCCAAAACTACTGCTAAAAATAGACAATAGACTATGTGAGGCATTACATAACAATCAACAAATGTATTTCGGGAGATTTTCTATGATATTGGTTGGTGACCTTACATAAACCCCCCTCATGATGGACAAGCATATCTGCACATCATGCTCCATTACCAAACAATTGTGGGACCAATTTACTATTGTTGTCACATTGCAAACAATGTTCTACCAACAAGGAAAATTGACAACACAAACTGATAGACTAGAAATAATTGAATATCTTAAAGGAGATATTGATGATCATTGAGCTATAAAGGTATATTTGACACATTAAATTAGTTATTATATTGCCATTGATGTCAACTAGTTTTGATTGTACTTATCATGTTAGTTACAAACATTTGAAGAAGGAAATAATGGTGAAGGAATGAGATATTAACATGAAGATGAGATGTATGAGAAAGATATGGATATGGTATTCATTGGGTAACTTATTGATGAGTCTATGACATTATGTTAGTGATTTGATTGTATTACATAATTCTACTATGAATTGAAGATCAAGAATGAACAAGTTTATGTTGTTAGTAAATGAAGAACTTAGTATACACAGAGTTGAAACAGTGTACACCAAGAAAGTGTAGTGTATACCGAGTACAATGTTAACTGAGTTAGAAGTCAATGAAACATCATGGTATTGACCGAGTGAAATAAATAAATGGAACATATGATTTTCGACTAAAGATGATGAGTTGGACAAATATGGATGATTCTGAGGTTAAAGATAAAGTTTGTTATGATGATCATAGGGCTGATAAAATTCAAGGATGATCAGATGATGGAGAATGAAATGTGTTACAAACACAAGTTTTGAGGAAGGTTGAAGTGCAAAAATCAACGGTGAATATTAAGAGGCAAAATCTATGGATGAGAATAAAATGGCTTATTATGTCTATTTAAGGAGACAAGAGATTCATTATTAATTCTGGAATGCACATGAGAAGATTGCATTCATGCGAAGCTGGTCAGATAGGTTGAAGACAGAATCGAGCAAATCTACAAACAACACCGAGCATTAGAGAAAGGAATTAATCAAGTAGAACAAACTTGGAGGATACAAGGAATTTGAATTGAGTATATTAGCCAGAGGTATTTTGAGCTTAACATAGATCTAAAAATCCACATAGAAAGTTGTATTTGAATCAGATCATTTATTGTTGCATTCTAACCATTTCTACAGATAAATCTATTAACCGAGTGGGACTCAACAATCTTTATTATTTCATGATGACATTCAATGAATGTTGATTTTTTTTTATGTTGACCCCATAGTGAATGTTTGGTCATGAAGAACTGTTAGTGATAAATCCTCTAACCAGGTCACACCTTATAGTATGTTATTTTAACCTTTAATAGAGTTGGCTCTTAAACGAGCTCACTTAAGAAGAGTGAAAATATTTTCGAGTATCGGTCCAAGGTGGTTTTTCCCCTAACATGGTTTTCACGTTAAAAATCAAGTGTAATATGTGTATGGATGTGATGATTTTTTATTTTACTTTACACATTACAATTACTAGTTTGATCAGTATATATACTAGTTAATTTATCGGTATTCGGTTAATGAACAGAAAGGCATAGACAAAGTTTTACCAAGTTATTTAATTGATTTGAAAGATTTGTTTTATACATCTAGGAGTATTTGGGACTATAGGATAACTGAACTTAACTGATTCACCCCCCCCCCCCCCCCCCCCCCCACCCTCTCAATTATCTAACAATTGGTATCAGAGAAAGAGTGCTTGAAGGAAAATTTTAAAGGACTTAAGTAAAAGATCACAAGATGTATAAGAGAGAGGTTCCAAAGCTAAACAAAGACAACTTCTCAACATGGAAAAGCATGATGAAGTTATATCTATCAGGGATTGGTGATTCTGCAACATACTACTTGGAAAATGAGTTTATCACACCCACTGGTCCTTTGACTGTCAACCAGATGAAAGAAAGACAAGAACATAATGCTATGATGATTGAGATTTATTCTTCTTTATCAGATGTTGAATTTGAAGACATTAAGACATGTACAACTGCAAAGCAACAAAGTAGATGTGGGATAAGCTTACACTAGTTCATGGAGGAGATGTGAATGTGCTAAGGGCTAAAGTTGAAAGTCTAAGAGGAAAGTTTGATGACATGAAGATGAAAGAAGGTGAGAACATCACTCAGTACATCAACCGAATCAAGGAATTTATGAATGCTATCTGAGAAGTAGGTGGAACTATTGATGAAGACACTGTGGTAAGTAAATTTCTTAGACCATTGTTACCTACCTATGCTATTAGAGTCTTTGTAATTCATGAAATGAGAGCAACTCCTAGTAATAATATTTCACTTGATAGTTTGATCGGAAGGTTGACTGCATTTGAGCTTAATAACTATGACAATAGTATGTTACCCATAGTTCAAAATATCATTATTAGCAACTTATTGATGAGGGAAAAAAAAGAGATATCAGCAAATATTAGAGATAAGTCAGGAACTTCTCAAGGAAATATCAGGAACTTAAAAAATTGCTTAAATTTATTTAGAAATGCATTTTTTTTGCAAAATTCAATAAGGAGATGCATCTAATGAGTCGGTAAATGAGTAAACAAATCAAATAAGCTAATCTAGATATATATAAATGCAAATAGGATACAAAATCACATCCTCATATGGAATGATGATGGCTCATAGCCATAGTCTAATAGTCTGAACTTTGAAGCAAACTAAAAATAGCAAATTGTCTTTGTAAATAGTAAAACTCTAAGCAAATACAAGTGTCAAGTACAATATCAAAATAGTCTACATCTTCCTCTTCCCCTTCCTAGCAGCTCTAGTAAAAACTATTGGAATGCGAGGGCCCAAAGGGGCTCTAGCCCTAGAAGTCTGTTGTGGTTGTGTTTGTGGGTGTGATTCAACCTCCATCCTGGATGAAGATGGTGCTAACACTAGCAATGACTCATCATATATATCCTCCTCACTCTCAGACTCAGTACCCTGATCCTCCTCATGGATGTCATCCAATCCCATTGTGAATCCGTTGTCCTCCATAGCCTACCTCTCCAAATCATAGATCTCATCCTCTATAAAAAATGGAGGCTACTCATGTGATGTCCAATCAGAGTAAGGATCTACACCATCCAAATTGAGTGGACCAACTGGTGTTAACTCTACCTTTCTTATCCGCAACTTAAGACTAGATTATACGAAGACAAGGTCATTGAGGCATTTTAGTGCTAACTTGTTCCTCTTCTTCGTGTGAATGGCTTCAAATAAGCTCCAATTACACTCACAGCTGGATGAGCTACAATGATGACATAAGATGTGAAGGGCAAGTTTTTGCAGATTTGGGACATTTCCACCCCAATTTTGCCACCAAGCGTCTACAAGATAAATATTAAAGAGTGAGAGAGCAAGGTGAAAACATATTTTTGTAACTTAGTTTTTATCTACTTATCATGCATGTGAAAGACTCTAAAAATCCAAATATTATACTTGGGGTTTGAGTGTTTCTTCCTCTCCTTGCCATGTCTAAGGATAAAAGCTTGCCTATTGCATTCTGGTACACTTCCATCTCGACCACAATGAGGTCTCTCACCTCAACATCAGGTACCATCCTCTGCATGCAATTAGTGAATCCCTCCATGACCTCTCCATTGGGATCCGTGTAGGATGGAGAGAAGTGAAAATGAGGGTTGAGGAAGTACCCTGCCGCATGAATGGATTGGTGGAGCTGATTTTTCCACCTCCTGTCAATAATATCCCATATGGGGTCAAATTTGAGGTTGTCCCCCTTGTAGTAATTTTTAATAGCCTCTTTGGCCCTATCCATGGCCTCATAAAGATACCCCATTGGGGTTTAATCCCCATCTACCAAGTGGTGAACTTTAACCAAGGGCTTTGTCACCTACAATTGAAAAGTAGAAAATGATTATCATTAATCATTAGAGACTAGATTTACAAATTAATAATGAAAGACTTGATTCTTGAATACAAAAAAATTAAATATTTAACTTTTGAAGTTTCCAAGTTACCTTCACAATTTTTGTAGTAGCATCTAAAAAGTGGTTGTCAAAGATGATGTATGCAACTCTCTCTCCATCAGTCTTCTTTGAATAAGTTGAATCTAGCCATGCTTGACTCGCAAACATTTGCTTCAAAGGTTTCAAAGAAGTAATAACACTTTGCAATATTAATAAAATCATTGCAAACCTTGTCACTGTAGGTCTAACCAACTCCTTCCCATGGGTGGATTCTCTCATCAATCAGAGAACCCAAGGGTAATTGTAGATATATTTTGTTATCTTTCTTGCATCCTCTAAAATCATTCTCACCCAATCCAATTTTCCTATGTCCTCCAAAAGAAGATCAAGGACATGCATTATACAAGAAGACTAAAAAAGTGTGCTATACTTCTCTTGGAGGATCCTACCCATTTCAACATATGTCCCTGCATCATTATCAACCCCACCTCCATCAAAACTTGCTCTAACATTAGAGCCAAAGTTTTAGCAGTCTTTACCTTATTCGAGGCATCCAAGGATTTCATAAAGACCACTCAATCCTTGCAAGAAACCAAAAAATTGATGATGGTATGGTTTATTCCATCCGTCCATCCATTTGAAAGTATGGAGCAGCCAAATTCTTTCTATTGTTCTCTTTGATCTTCTACAACATCCTTGGCTCTAGAAACAACATCTTTGAGAAACCTATAAGCACAAAGTAAAATTAACGTTAAGTACACAATTTTGATTAAAAAAACTTGCATTCAAAAAAATAATTAAATTGTAAAATTGTAAATTACTAAATAGTAAACTGTAAAACATTTAAAAATTAAAACAAGTGAACCAACCTCCCACTCAATTTTGCAGGAGTAGGCACCTTGTAGCCCTTTCTCGCCACAATAATTCCTGTCACAAAATTCAGCCAATAGGGACTTGTTGCAACATTGAAGGGGATGTTGTTAAAAAACCAAAAATCGGCACATTGAATGTCAACTTTCCAATGCATGACATTGTTCCACCCAGTACCATCCAGTGATGGTTGTGCTCCAGGTGTGTTTCTATGTACAAAAAAATTATCTATAGAAGATGTGTGTGGAGGTGGTCTACTAGAACCAACAAAAGTCGAGGGGATGGTAGGTTTGTGGATTCATGGGCCACGAAGAGAGCCCACTATGCCCTCAAGTGCTTCTTCTTCATTAAGGTTGGATGGAATACCTGGTCACAACCCACATTATTTTATTATGATCATTATTTTAGCAAAATCCAAACTAATAATGGTGATTAGAAAATAATAAATGATTCTTAAAAAGGAAATAGTGTGAGTCTGTGAGATACCTTGTGATTCAAAAATGGCTGCCCTCATGGTGATTTTTGCCCTTTCCCTTTGTAACTTTTTCTCTTCTTGTGCACCAAGCAAGGCATTCATCTGTCTCTTTATTTCATCTGTAGTTTTGTCACAAACCCTTGTGTCATGCTTTTTTATCCCAACAAAGTGGTATTTCAAACAAGATATGCCTCCACTAATTAGTTTTTCACATTTTATGCATATCATAGTATTATATTCAGGTCCTTCAAAAGCATATGCCCATGCCTTATCTCTAGCCCTTTAGGGCACGCACCTACATATCTAGATGGACATGCATCTACTAGGGCACTGACAGACCCTGCAACTGACCCAGTTGTAGAGCTATCCCTATTTTCCATTTTAATGATGAATCAACCTACACATGTCACATACTAATTGAAAAGACACAAATTTAGAAATTTAATAAACAAGTTTTAAAAAAACTAAAATAGTTTAAAACTTTAAATAAGTTTAAACATAGCTGAAACTTGAAAGAATAAAACAAAAAAAAGTGTTAGTTCATGAAATTTTTAAGCAAATATGAAATTCTTGAGAGAACTATGAATTTTTTTTTGCCAAAATTGCTAAAAAATGGTGTTAGATTTTGTTCAGTACACTCTAAAACGAGTTAGAGTACATTGAAAATGGTATTATAAAGTGTGTATAAACTTAGTTGCAACTAATACTTGAGACAAAATGATTTTTGAAGAAAAAAGGAAAAGAATCTTGAAAACTTACTTGTGAATCCAAATCTACTTGAAAAATCTCTTCAAATCCGCTTCAAATCTACAAGAAATCACTATTGAAGGCTTCAAATGACCTTTTTTCTCCTCCAAAACCTATCTCTCCTCTCCAAACGTGCTCAGGCAAATAAAAAAATAATGATTTTCCCTTTTGTTGGACGCCTGAATATACTGGCACCCGCACAAGATAAGTTTCCAAATTATCATGATAAGTTGGTGAATTATCAACGATAACTTGTCAACTTATCGACCAATATTTTAAACTTCTCGCCGTGCGAACTTGACAGGTTTTATCGGCCTGCAAAATTCATCACGATAAGTTGAAATATAGCAGATATATTTGTGATATTTCAATCTATAATGTTACCTAAGGTAGAATTTGCATTTATGTCATCTCTGAAAATTGGAAGATCAAGTAGTAGACATAAGATAAGAAATGAAAGTGAAAGTGAAAGTGAACTTGATGAACTTGAAGCACTAATGGCTAGAAGATTACAAAAAGGCAAAGGAAGATATAGAGGTAAACTACCCTTGGTATGTTTTAAATGCAAAGAGATTGGCCATATTGATACAAGATGTCCTGACAGGAAAGAAGATGAGAAAACAAATGAAAGATCAAATGAAAGAAAGAATGACAGAAGAGATTACCGAGATCACAGAGGCAACTGACAGTATGGAATCAAAGATAACCAAGACTACATAGATAAAGGCAAGAAGGCATGTTACCTATTTCAAGAAGAAGATGATGACATTGAGATCAAGACTGATGAAGACATATAAGTGGTATTTATGGCATTGAAAGAAGACACCGAAGAAGAATAAAGGTATGTTGAAACAACACTTATTTCTAAAGTTAGTAAGAATGATACTTGAATTATTGATAGTGGTTGCACACAATATAAGACTGGTGATGAAGAAAAATTTGAATACCTTGAACATTATAATGGTGGATCTGTAAAAATGGGAAATGATACACCTTGTTAAGTAAAAGGAAAAGGTTATATATTGCTAAATAATAAGATCAGATGTGAGAATGCATATTGGGTGAAAGGACTTTACTATAATCTATTGAGTGTAGAAAAACTGAATAACATAGGTCATCGAGTTGCATTTGAAAATAGAAAGGTGAAAATCTATGATGAGACTAGAAATTTGGTCTGTACTGGTGAACAATCAAAAGGTAACTTATTCTATCTAGACAATTCTTAAACTTCTTGTTTATTGGCTAAAAATAAAGATGTATGGTTATGACACAAGAGGTTATGTCACGCGAACTTTGACAACATGGTTAAGATTAGTAAGAAAAGGAGAGTTAGAGGTTTACCGAGCATATCTAAACCTGACCATGTAATGTGCAAACAATGTCAAATGGGCAAGATGTCAAAGTTTAGTTTCAAGAGAAAACATTGCTCATTGAATGCTATTTTGGAGTTAGTTCATATTGACTTGTGTGGTCCAATGAGAACTCAGAGTTAATATGGAGACACATATTTTATCTTGTTTGTTGATGACTTCTCTAGGATGATGCCTGTCATGTTCTTAAAAAATAAAATCAGAAGCTTTCAAAATGTTTAAATGGTATAAAGCAAAAGTGGAAAAAGAAAGTGGTAAGGAACTGAAATTCTTAAGGTCAGATAGAGGTGGTTAATTTTTTTCTGATGAGTTCTCTAATTTTTGTAATGAACATGAAATTAAGAGAGGTATCTGCACCGAGGACACCCCAACATAATGAGATTGTTGAAAGGCGGAATAGATCAATTGTTTATTGTACTATAACACTCATGATTGAAAAAGATGTTGCACAAATGTACTAGAGAGAAGTTGGTAGTACTATTATTTACACATTGAACCGAGTTCAACTGAAGAAAGAATCAAACAAGACACCTTATGAATTATGGTATGGTTACACACCTGATGTGATTTATTTTAGAATATTTGGAAGTAGATGTTACATTCTGAAAGATGATAGGAATGGGAAATTTGATTCAAAAGGTGATCAAGGGATATTTCTAGGATATTTTACTAAAAGCAAGGCTTATAAATGTTTGAAAAGGCTACTAACAAGATGATTGAAAGTGCAAATGTGAGAGTTGATGAGTTTTCATAAAAGAATGATGAAGAAAGTAAAAATGAACCACAAGACTATGGTAGATTTGTTTATATTGAATAACCTAAAACTCTACTCGAGCAATAGTTTGGTGTTACCGAGCAACAGAGTAATGCTATCGAGCTACAATCTTTACAGACCGAGCAACAAAAAATAGTTACTGATAAAAATTATGATCATGCACCGAGTGGAGAACACATTGAAGAACAAAGATCTGAACCTGTACTTGCAAAATATGTGAGAAGACACCATCCACACGATCAAATAATTGGAGACAAAAGAGCAGGAATGATGACACGAAGTAAGTTGATGAACAACACATGTTTAGTTTGTGAATTTGAGCCTAAAACTGTTAGAGATGCATTGGTAAATGATGAATGGATTAAGGCAATGAATGAAGAAATTGAGCAAATACAAAAAAAAAAAAACATGGACATTGGTACCGAGACCTAAAGACAAAAATGTGATTGGAACCAAATGGATATTCATAAAAAAATTGAATGAGAATGGAGATGTAACAAGAAATAAAGCAAGACTAGTATGCAAGGGTTATGCACAAGAAGAAGGAATTGATTATGGAGAAACTTTTGCACCCGTTACTAGACTTGAAGGAGTAAGAATATTGTTGGCATATGCTGCTTACAAAGGATTTAAGGTATATTAGATGGATGTGAAATCTACATTTCTAAATGGGATACTTGAGGAAGAGGTATACATTGAACAACCTGAAGGTTTTGTTGATCCTAATCAGAGGAACATGGTATGTAAGATGTACAAGCATTATATGGACTGAAACAAGCACCGAGAGCATGGTATGAAAGACTACATTCCCATCTCATAAGAATTGGATTTGTTAGAACAAGTGACAACATCAATTTGTATTTGAAATGTGAAACTGATGACAAGATTATTATTGCTGAACTATTTGTTGATGATATCATATTTGGAGGACATGATAACTTATGCAAATCTTTTGCTGATGAAATGAGGAAAGAGTTTGAAATGTCAATATTTGGGGAGATCAATTTTTTTCTTGGATTGCAAATACTACAACAGAAGGAAGGCATACACATCACACAATCAAAGTACATCAAAGAAGTGTTGAAGACATTTAGTATGCAAGCAGACAAAGGAAGACAAGTCAACCGAGGTAAATCAAACCTTGTATGGATCAATGATTGGCAAATTGATGTATGTTGTGCATAGTAGACCAGATATTGCACATGCAACTAGAATTATAGCTAGATTATTTGCTAATCCTAAAGAATCACACATGACTGCTATGAAAAGAATTTTGAGATACTTGAAGAACACTGAAAATTATGATTTATGGTATAAGAAAGAAGACAATTTTGAACTGAAAGTTTACACTGATGCTGATTGGGATGGAAACATTGATGATAGAAAAAGCACTAATGTTGGAGCATTCCTTTTAGGAGAAAGATTGGTTACTTGGATAAGTAAGAAACAAGGATGCATTTCTCAGTCCACTGCAAAAACAAAATATGTTGTTATTGTTGCTAGTTGTTCAAATATTGCATGGATAAAGAAATTTTTGGAAGGTATGAATGAGGAGATCACTAATCCAATGATAATATATTGTGATAACACAAGTGCAATTAATATTTCAAAGAATCCAGTGATCCATGTGAAGACAAATCATATATCTATTAAGTATCACTACTTGAGAGAACAAGTTCAAGAAAAGCAAGTCGGATTGGAATATGTGAAATCACAAGAGCAACTTGCTGATATATTCATTAAACCCTTATTGAAGGACACATTTGAATACTTGAGGAGTAGACTAGGGGTCCATCCTCTGTCTAATAGTCACTAAGGTGATACGAGGTTGCATCAACCTATACTTTATTAGAATATCTAATGATGTTGATTCATGATGTTCACACTTTGGGTTTCCTAAGGTTGTGAAAGATGGAAGGCAAACTGAAACTGCATATCAGTACATGCAAGGTACTAGAATCTGAACCAAACAATAGAGATATTGATTTGGCTACTGAAGAGCTAATTATTTTCTTTTTGGCATTACTATCATAGGGAGAGAGATTGCATGAAATATTCAAGAAAGATCTAAAGGGAGAGAGATTCAATGAAATATCTATCTGTAGGGAGAGATGATTGCATGTAATAAGGGGGTGAGAATGAAAGAGAGATATTGGTTAGAACTGAAGCTAACTGAAAGGGAGAGTTTTGATGATGTGTAATGATTAAACATATTAAATGCATAAGCTAGGGAGAGCTTACCGAGTTACAACATTTACATACAAAGTTGTAGACAAATGTTTGGTATTCTATGACATATTTCATATTGTGTTGCCATTAATGCCAAAGGGAGAGATTGATAGACTACAACTGATTGAATATCTTAAAGTCCATATATTGATGATCGCCGAGCTATAAAGGTACATGTGACACATTAAATCAATTATTATATTGTCATTGATGTCAACTAGTTTTGACTGTACTTATCATGTTAGTTACAAACATCTAAAGAAGGAAATAATGGTGAAGGAATGAGATATTAACATGAAGATGAGATTTATGAGAAAGATATGGATAAGGTATTCATTGGATAAATTATTGATGAATCTATGATATTATGTTAGTGATTTGATTGTATTACATAATTTTGTTATGAATTGAAGATCAAGCATGAACAAGTTTATGTGGTCGGTAAATGAAGAACTTAGTATACACTGAGTTGAAACAGTGTACAATGAGCAAGTATAGTGTATACTAAGTACAATGTTAACTGAGTTAGAAGTCACTGACACATCACGGTATTGACCAAGTGAAATAAATAAATGGAACATATGACTGCTGACTAAAGATGATGAGCTGGACAAATATGGATGATTCCGAGGTTAAAGATAAAGTTTGTTATGATGATCTAACGAATGATAAAATTCAAGGATGATCAGATGATGTAGAATGAAATGTGTTACAAACACAAGTTCCAAGGAAGGTTGAAGCGACAAAATCAATGATGAAGATTAAGAGGCAAAATCTATGGATGAGAAGAAAACAATTTATTATGTCTATTTAAGGAGACAAGAGATTCATAATTAATTTTGGAATGCACGTGAGAAGATTGCATTCATGCGAAGCTGGTCAGACAGGTTGAAGAAAGAATCGAGCAAATCTATAGACAACATCGAGCATCAGAGAAAGGAATTAACCGAGTAGAATAGAGTTGGAGGATACAAGGAAATTGAATTGAGTATATTGGCTAGAGGTATTTTGAGCTTAGCATAGATCGAAAAATCTACAAAGAAAGTTGTATTTGAATCAGATCACTTACTACTGCATTCTAACCATTTCTACAGATAAATCTCTTGACCGAGCGGGACTTAACAGTCTTTATTATTTCATTATGACATTCAACATGAATGTTGATTGTTTTCATGTTGACCCCATAGTGAATGTTTGGTCATGGAGAACTGTTAGTGATAAATCCTCTAACCAGGTCACACCTTATAGTGTGTTATTATAACCTTTAACATGGTTGTCTCCTAACCGATCTCACTTCAGAAGAGTGAAATTATTTTTGGGTACCAGTCCCAAGTGGTTTTTCCCATAATAGGGTTTCCAGGTTAAAAATCAAGTGTTATATGCGTATGGATGTGATAATTTTTTATTTTACTTTACACATTACAATTACTGGGTTGATCGGTATATACACTAGTTAATTTACCTATATTCGGTTAATGAACAAAAAGGCACAGACAAAGCTTTACCAAGTTGTTTAGTTG
The DNA here is from genome assembly GCA_027943335.1 of Chamaecyparis obtusa. Taxonomy (NCBI): domain Eukaryota; kingdom Viridiplantae; phylum Streptophyta; class Pinopsida; order Cupressales; family Cupressaceae; genus Chamaecyparis; species Chamaecyparis obtusa. Next base: position 54,605 of record BSBK01004471.1, read on the forward strand.
ATTTGAAAGATAGACAAAGCTTTACCAAGTTGTTTAGTTGATTTGAAAGATTTATTTTATACATTTGGGAGTATTTGGGACTGTAGGATAATTGAACTTAACTAATTCACCCCCCCTCTCAGTTATCTAACATAAACACAATTTTGCCAAATGTTGCATGACATTCAAAATGCTAAACCAAGACAAGAAGATTGGCAACTCTTGATGATGCACACATACAAACAACTTAATCCAAGTGAAAAGGAACAATTTGACAGCTTGATACATTTGTTTGTTACCAACAATTTGGTCAAGCTACACAACTGAAGAATGTAAAAATTGTTAAACTGACCAATTACATTGAGTACTGCAACAATCACTAGGAGCACAATGGGGAAAATGCAACTTGTGATGAATAGCTTGAAAAAAAAGTCCTACTTTGCAAAGGTCAACACATCATGCTGACAACCAACATAAGGACAAAAGTAGGCCTTGTCAATGAAGCTCTTGGCCAAGTAATTGAAATTGTTTATAGTCCTGGTTCCAAACCACTTGATGTCCCAATGTATATTGTGGTAAGGATCGATAATTACAACGGACCAACATAGGATGAACAAGACCCAAAAAGTATACCAATAATTCTTGTATCTCTAGGGAGCCAAAGGCAAATACCCCTCACAATAGCATGAGTTATAACTGTACACAAATACCAAGGTCTAACACTACAAAAAGAAATAATTAATATTGGAAAAATAGAAAGGTAGGGGCTAACATTCACAATTGGGTCCAAAGTTAATTCATTAAATGACCTCTGCATTCAATTGACATTCTCCTTCGAGAGGTACTCCAAAATACAAAACAATCTATATACAATTACACGGAAAAAAGAGGAAGCTCAACCACAACAACTTTCTCTCTAATAAATCAAGGTGCACACCTCTCAACTATATCTCTATCATACTTCCCTTGATCATTTCATTAATTGCTTCAAGCTATATAATTATTTTCAAAGCTTGCCGCCTAATCAATTTTTCTTTTCATCGTTTTCCTATACAAACATTTTGCACATAACAAAACTACTCAATGTCATCTATTCAACCAATGCTAAAAGGATGAGGCTTGGTTACAATAACAATTTCTCCAACAAATTAAAGTGTGCAATTGTAAGTCCTTACAACCTCGCATTGCAAGTATTATCAAAGTATTAATTCCATTGTTACAAATTCCTCTTTCACAAAAAACTCATCTAGCCCATGAAAAAAATAAGTAGAACGAGTCAACTTTGCAAATCAAGCATGCATATTGACCAACAACAACACCTGCACTCGACTCAATAAAATGAAGACAACATTTTGCTATTGCTCCTTAGGTCTTCAAAATAGCAGACACCAATAAATGTATTATACATGACCACTGCATTAGATCAATAACTACCAATATTTATGTTAGTTGTGTTCTAAAATTAAATTAAATTTACTCAAAACTTTCTCTACTTGTGAATAATATTCAAGTATATCTTCCTATGGACATAGCCATTACACCTTATTGAAACACAATTAAAATTTTGACTTTTCTACCCATAGGGACCCAACTAATGGTCGTGTCCCATTACCAACTAATCTATAAATTCAGTCTCGTCACCTTGGCGAATCGTTATCTATGGGCATTCTTTTGAAATAGATTTTTACAAAATATCTATATTTCTCGTTTACTCCGGACGTCCACGACTGACACGGAGCGAGCCGTTAAAAGCAAGCTGTGCGCGGCAACGTCATAATTCAGCCGTTTTTTAGTCATTATAACTAAGAATACCGCACTTACAGAAAGCCATATTTTCTTTGACCTCATAATTTCAAAGGTGGAAGAGCTGAATTTCAGGAATGGGTACTTTTCTGTGTTGGGTGTGCATCAGTCAGGCGACTGTGGGAATTATTGAGAAGTGGGGACGGTTTGTGAAGCTTGCAGAGCCAGGCCTGCACTTTGTCAATCCCTGTGTGGGAGAATGGGTCGCTGGCACTTTGTCTACTCGCCTCCAATCCCTGGACGTCCGTGTTGAGACCAAAACAAAGGTATGCATTGCCTTTTCATTCACCGGGTTAGTATAAGTGACGTGGGTTTTGATTTCGTTCAATTGGGTTTTACCTTGAATGAGAGAGGTCAGTGTCTTACGGGTTTTGAATTGGGCATCGGCATGTTCAAATTTGTTACACGATGCTTGAATTGCGTTTCACCAATTTATGTGTATGGGTTTTCCGCCGTTAAATATTATTTGGGATTTCTTTTTCATTTCTCAAGGAGTTAGTTAGCAGTTCAATTTAAATGATTTGGGCTTTGTATTGTTGAATCGAGTTTTACTTTGAGTGAATGAGGTCATAGGTCTTACTGCGTTTGAATTGGGCTTCGACATGCTCAAATTGGCCTCACGTTGCTTGAATTGGATTTCACCATTTTATGCATATGCTTTTTCTGCTGTTCAAGATGATTAGGAAACTCTCTTTCTTTTCTCGATCAAATACATAGAGTATTTAATATGCGAATCATTCTTTCAGCAATCCATCTCTCATGAATTTAGCGAAAAACAAATTAAATATTGTAAGGTCACTCTCCTAAATAATGTATCTTTGAGAAGCTTTAAGGAGGTTGAATCGGATCTTTCTAGAAGATCCGGCTGAACCTTTAAAAGAGATGAGAGCAAATCATTTGGACATCTTGGATATGATAATCCTTTTAGAGAATTCTGTAGAGCTTGTTCTCTAGGTTTAGCGTGCTCTAGGATGAAAACCCTTGGGTTTTGGTTGGTTGGACAAAAACCCAGCTCAACCTTTGGTGAATTCATAACAGGATTCGCAGTTATATTTCAATGGTGAGATTGTGAAGATTTTAGATATGTTGGAAGTCTTTCCAAAAAGGCAAATGGTGGGTTACAGGCAGATAAGAGAAATAAATATATTTTTTTGCATATTTGGAGGAAAAGGCACAAGGGTTGCAAGCTACAGTACCTTTCTAGAATACTTCTACAGCCCTGCCACCATTGTTATCTTATTGCAGACATTGAGAAAAGAGTGCAATCTGCAAACCTGGAGTGAAGGCATCTGGATGTTTATAGGGGAGTTGCAGCCATTTGTTGAAGGATCCATAGGCTAAACCCTAGCTACTCCATCATATGGATTATTGGATATTTCGCTGCTAGGTCCAACATGTATGGTACTGCTAATAAGAGAATTTCCAATTGATGGTGCAAACAGTTATATTCAGTTCCAGATTTTGCAATATTTTGATTTAGTATTATTACAAGTAATTGCATGAGTTAAGGTACCCAGCTGAAAATATTGATGTGTTAAGAAGTGCAGATTTAGAACAGTTATTGGTTATGTTCAGAAGTCTATTAAAGGCTCAAAAATCAGGGTGGGTTTAGCTTCAGTTCTGCCATAGTTTGTAAGATTTCAGAATTGTCCTAGTTAAATAGCAGGAATTATATTTGGTTTGCAAAGTATGTGTGAAATCTGAGTTTAACAGTAATGCCGTGTGTATGAATGATGCAATTTCTGAGGCACTGTAGCTGATGACAGACCTGCAGATTTAGAGACATCTATACTCAGATTTATGTTCAAAATCATCCTCAGACTTCTATATTGTATGTCAGCCTTTCATGATAATAAACAAGGTCAGAATTGGATTGTTTAAATAACTTTGTTTTCAGAATTGTTGTTGCAGATTTCCTTATCAGAATTTTAGCTCGTCTTTCATTAATGAATGTATGTTATTTATGCCAAATTTGCAAAAGAAACCTCTTAAGGAAGCATGCAAAGTGTTTGACAAAATGTGTATGAGGAAGAGTACATGATCTTTTGGTGATAGTTTAGTGGTTTTTACAATGCTATCAGAGCTGGAATCCTACCAGCCTTTGAATCATGGCATCCCTTAAGAGATATGTAATGTCCCCTTTTTAGGCTATTTGGACACTACGTGGGTTATGAATATAAAGTGCAGTTTATATGTAATATGTCAGTGAATTAGGAACACAAAATGATGAAATGGAAATACGAGTGGTAATTCCAAATGCTTAATAGCAATGCAGTGGTAAATGGATGACTATATATGACTGGTAATTCCAAATGTTATAATAATGGAAAAGTACTAATGAATTATAATGCAGTAGCACGATGCAATGTACAGATGCAATGATAATGGAAATGCACAAATGTATTATATAATGGAAGAGGAAAATATATACACAACTGTAATTCCAATGCCACAATGGAATACAATGGATAGTTCAACTCTGTGACTGCAATGTATGCTTGGCAGTTTGAAACAATATATGTAAATTGGCTGTCTCTGATTTATCAGTATGAAATATGCACATTACCCTGTGAGCTGTCTCTGATATACAATGTGATATATGCTGCGATTACAGGATGATCTCTTGGCAGAAAATGCCATCTCTGATGTTCTATTATTAAATATGCAATATTCTGTTCTGGAGCCGTCTCTGATATGACTATAATGTTATATGCTCTGGTCTGGTGCCATCTCTGATTTGTCGATAATTATGCTTGCACGATGGAAGGTTGCGCTAGTAATTGATTCTGATATTACCGAGTGAAACTCCACAAGGGAATTAAAAATTATAAAATAAATTCTCAATTCACGTCTTTGCCAGCCAATCGGCTTTGATATATATAAGTGCTGAAGGGGCATGATGAAACACCAACCTTGTTATCATTTACCGCCATAATTAATTGTTAACAAATATGATTTGTTCGGTTACCACGAACTGCCATCTGTTAATGATTAACAATACGATTTATGGATAATCGTATGTTATTGCTATGAGACATAACAGTCAAGTATCGATGGTGAATGAATATCTATCGCTGAGAATTACCGTTATTCATAATAATCATTTAGATTATTCATATTAATCATAAATTATTATTGTGATCAGACCATGGATCAACAGTGACACCCAATCATGGATAGTACTGATAATCATTCTCACCAAGATATATGTAAATATAATGTTGCGGAGATGCATACCCATACATGATAGAATGCTCGGGTACGTACTTGAAAGCATTTTAGCATGTATATGTATGTCAGTGATATGAAGGCTATGGTATAATGGTATGGATGTGGATCATGTATGTATATGCATTTATATTTACAAATGCATATGTATGTATGTGTGCATATATATATATATATATATGATGGCACATCATGAATGAATGCATGTATGGAAACATAAATGGAATGTTCATGCAAGAATGACTAACTACTTATGTAGGATGCAGAAATATGTTCAAGACAAGGTATGTTTATTTTCCTTGCCCCCCTATTTACATGTTTGTATTTTGTGGGATATCACAAGATATCTTGGATTCAATAATGGCCTCCCAACATTCCTTCTTACAAATACCCTCTACACAAGATGCCTTATTTCAACACCAATCGAATTTGGACTCAATAAAAACTTCACTCTTCCCCTTATAAATCAATATTAGCTATTAACTCCAAGCCTCAACTAAAGGTGGAAATCATGTGCCTTTGGGTAGAATTACCCAAGATGGGGTGGATTCCACCCTTGGGTATAACTTTATCATCCCACCAAAAAATTCTAAGTGTCAAATATTCAGATCTGCTCCCTTTTGCGCAACCGATTAGACTCATGGCTACTAAGACTTTCACCTCTTTCTTTAATTTACCGCCCACTTCAATTTATGCCAATATGATAGGGTGGAAACCTGATGGCTTTGGGTAGGATTACCCAAGACAGAGTGGATTCCACCCTTGTTTGGGTATTAATTAGTCAAAAACATCAGTCCCTTTTGTTAAATTTCTCAGCCCACCAGCTACTTCTTCATCGAGCTTGGCCAAATCACAAACAAATTCAAAGGCACCAAAGGATTTCACAAAATGAGGAGGGTGGAAATTTCTGAGTTTTGGGTAAAATTACCCAAGATGGTGTGGATTCCACCTTTACTTGGGTACAAACTACCGAAGGTGAAGTGGATTCCACCTACCTTTGGGTATTCTTAATTATTTCACAAAGATTTTTAAGCGTATAACTCTCAAATTTGTCCCCCCTTTTCACATCGCTTCACTCCAAAACTGTAAATTTAAAACCAAGTTATGCCTTAAGCTTGATTTAGAGGGTAGTGGAATTTTCATGATGATGGGTATTAATACCCAAGATGGGGTGGATTCCACTCTTGTTTTGTTTGGGTACAAAATAAGAAATAAAGTGAATAAAACATTTGCAAAAATAGAATATATAGCTGCCAAAGAAAACTAAGAAATAAAAAATAAATGTGTATGTATGATATTGATTGCAAGAGGCAACAAGTAAATAAGGCCTTGGCCATGGGTGTACCATGTATGAGAGTCCCCCTTGTACTTGTCTCTAAGAACACCAAGACTATGGTCTTTTTGAAGCTATAAAAATTGTAAACTTGCTTGTGATTTTGCCATCTAGATTTGGGTTTGGCAATAGTCTAGTGAATGTTGCCCTTTTTCCATCATTAACTTCAATGTTTCTCTATGTTGCCACCCTCTTGGGAAAAGAAAGTATATCTATATTGTAATATTTTGGGGTTAAAGAAAAATGTTGAGAGATGCAAGGGTGTGGTTGTCTTATTTTCACCATTCAACAATGGTTCTTTGCACCCATTTGAATTATTTTGTATTACACTTCTTATTTTTTGTATCATAGAGTCAATGTCATCATATATCTTGTCCAATTATGGTTTATTCTTATTGACAAATCTGATTATACTCATGATAGGTTCAACCATGATTTGAGACCAATGTTTTGACCTTGAAGGCCCTTTTTGCATCTGAGTGCCTCCATACACAACAAAGATTGTTGATGACAATGGGACTTAATGCCTCTCACACCTTTACAAATCATTTCAAGATGAATGTAACATGCAATTTGAGGCCCAACAACCTAATAGTGTTACAAAATTAAAACAAATAAATAACAAATGATATAATTAGAATTTCATAGCTACCTTAAAGTTCATTAGAAAATAAAATATTGAAATTTCATGAACTAACTTCAACAGCTCCAACTTGAAAGACATAAGTATGGATCTTGACATATGATGATTTGTCATAAACATCTAAATCTCCTCAGCCTCAATACAAATTTCTTTGATTTGCTTGATTTGCATGCCAAGTGCCGGCATCACCAAGTTGAGAGAGTGGATGGCACATGATTTGCAAAATGGTTTGTATCTTACCTCCACTAATAAACTCCTTGCCTTATAATATGCAATGGTGTTTATTATGACTTGGATAATGTGTTGAGAAACCACCATCTTAATCAACTTTGAGTGTGTTGGAAATGAAGTTTGCATACTTCACTTGCCCCTCAAAGTCATCCGTTTTCAGAAACATTGCCCCTTTACCACAATGACATTAATTAAGGGCTTGTTTTTGCTATTTTAAAAATTTTCCATTTGTCAAAAATTCCAGTGTCCCCAATTTGGACCTTACTCTATTTTCCCTAAAATTCCCAATTAGGTTTTGGATTATGCTTGAAAACAAAAATTTAACTTAGTCTTTGTAATGTCCTAGTGGTGTTTATTATGACTTGGATAATGTGTTGAGAAACCACCATCTTAATCAACTTTGACTGTGTTGGAAACAAAGTTTGCATACTTCATTTGCCCCTCAAAGTCATCTGTTTTCACAAACTTTGCCCCTTTAGGGCACACCACAATGACATTAATTAAGGGCTTGTTTTTGCTATTTTAAAATTTTTCCATTTGTCAAAAATTGTAATGTCCCAATGATTAACATTCATCACCAGCATTTAAATCTGTTTTAAGGAATAATCATCGATTCATAATACGTACTTAAACCCTAATCCCTTCTCTCCTAATCACTAACCCTAATAAGGATGGTAGAATTACTATGACCAGGGCGCAGAAATAGTCTACAAGAGGGCTACCTCAAGGACTTTTATCCATGTTGAGGCTCTCCCGACATGTGACTGAATTACTCCGCCACTCCCTTCACAAACTCCTTTTCGTCTTAGTTGTATTAGCGAGTGGTTATTCCTAAGCTTTTTGATATAATATTATTAGTATCGACTTATTGATTGCTGCTAGCAAGACATATGATCCATAAGAAAAAAATTATAATAAAATATAATAAATAAATATACATCCAACCTATATTATGGTATTACCAATATGGACACGTTACGTCCAAGGCAAACTTAATACTCCCAATATCTAAGATATGCCCAAAAGAAACATGGAAGAATTTCATAGTTTTGTGACTTTAGGAATGTTGACTAGGACGTCATTGTGAAAGTGAAAAGATGACAACTTGGAAGAATGAGACTCATTGTATATGACTTCGAATACATGTAAGTGCATCACAATTTTGCATTTGAAGGAAAATCTTAGAACACATACTTGGAAAATTTGCAAAACAAATAGAACAACTACAACTCAAATAGAATGAGGACCACTTCGTGATCTTAGCAAGGAAGAACTAAGTCATATTTTAAAAGATTTGCCCAACTAGTAACCATTAGAATCACTAAGCAATGGGCTGGTCGACACAACCACCTATAATGTCCCCCCTCGAAGTGACTATTCGATCTTCCTTAAATATTCAATGAGTTGCATTGATTTGAAGGAGATGCACCCTTTAGACATGAGTTGCACCCCTTAATACTTGATTTGATGGATATCCCTATTTTTTACGTGCCTATTCATTGCCAACTTGACTACTAATACCTATTGTTAACTTTAATCTGGTAAATTAACAATTGGTCCTAAATGCTTTTTTGCTTTAAATTGATACTACAATCATCCATTGATGGAAATAATATTTAGAGATATAATTAATAATGCTATTTTATTCTATTATCTAAAGGTGAGAAAAAGTTAGATATTTAAAATAGTATTTGAGTCAAGTTGTATATGGAACTGTATATATATATTTATACATTTATATTTTGAGCAATTTTTTATATAAAATATATTTATATTGTACTTGGATCAATAGTATTTATTTGAGCAATATATCAATACACACATTATAATATCTTAATGTTTATAATCTTAATCGATATCTCTATACCGGTGATTGTCAAATACACTAATATATAAGTCTAGTTACCTTTGATATATAGTAGATTTCTTCACGTGTAATTATCTCAGTTTGGCCTTGTAATTATATTAGTGTAATTTATTATTTATTTAATTAATTTAATTAATTTAATTCTATTTCGGAAATGGGACATCACAAAAATGGTAGGCTCATGAATTCTTGATTGCCTGCAATGATGTCTCTACAAAACAAATTCCTTTACCAATAAGGTTGTGTGCATCTTCTCATAGTTATGACCTAGATAATTTGTGTGTCAAAGTAATAGTTGTCACCATTTCTCATCAACATGGTGAACTCATGATATTGAAAGAAACCCTGTTGGTATAAATGCAAGGTGTAATGTGCTCAACTACAATATCTCTCATCTGAATATTAAATGCCCTTTCTAATGAGTTTGCATCTTGAGACATTCTTTTGCAAGAAGAAAGGGGCTACTTTCTTCCTGGGAAGATGGTGTCATGATGAAAGGATGTGTGGTAGCCCCTACTAGAGAAGTTGAAGATGGCCTTGTAGGCGGCTTGTGTCAAACTTTTTCTGGTTCAAAGAAGGGGATCTTGTTTAGGCACTCTCTCTCAGTTGCACTATTTTTTGTTTGTTGCTCTCTAATACAAGCAAAACTTGCTTCTTTGGCAAAACATTTGTTGGCCCAACACAAACTCTGATTCCTTGGCCAACTGTTAGATTAAGGTGAGCTTTCACTCTATTAAACAAGTTCTTATACTTGTTATGGCACTAACTACATGCCAAATGGTTGCCTTCAGCAAGCTACTCAGTCATCATGACATGTAACCAAAGAGGTGATGCTTGATCAAATTCGATAGGACTGTTCGTCCCTTGGTCCATGAGCTAGACAAACAACCATTATAAATTAAACTCGTACCTACATGTTTTAAAATAAACATATTAAGAAAATTAAAAAAATTGTAACCTTAGGCAAAATTATCATGGAAAAAAAATAACAATTAAGAAAACAACAATGTGAACCGATGACATCCTAAAAAAATGAATACCAATTGGAAAACAACAATAAAATGTATTTTAAAAAACTAAGGAAGCTTGGAAATCATTTTTCAAAAATTACAAAAAGTTCAAAAAATCTACCTTGAATGATGTTTTAGTGTTAGTTTGCACAGTTTAGTGTGACACAAAACAAAATAAATGCATAGTAGAACTCCTCTTTGAATTTGAAGGGAAAACCTTTTGCAACAAAAAAGAAACCTAAAACCCCAATTTGAACAATATGTACTTGCTACTTATAATTTCTATACGGTATTTTTTTGGTATCCACACATAACAAATAAAACTAAAACTAGCTTTTTGGTTCTCAAGCCAAGGCACAAGGTGATTCAACACTTCATACACAAAGCGAGGTATTTATGCATTCTGTTTGAAAATAAAAGAAATACTGAAAGAGCTATTAAATGCTCACTTTTTTCTAGCTAAAAGGAAAGGCCAAAAATATGTGAATAGATTATAGAACATAAGGATTAAATAGTCTTTAAGAGACAAACATTTCGGTAGGTTAATTAAAAGAATCATGTACATAGCCACAATATTGAATTTAGATAAACCTGCAATACAAAGCTCAAAAACTCATTAAAAGTAAATTTATCTCAGTAGACATACACAAAAAGTTATAAGCTAAACATAATAGTTGCATTCAAAGCTACAATGACCAACTTAACACTTATTGCAATACAAAGATTTCAATAAATGTTAAGCGATATTCAACTCATAATAAGGCAATAACATGTAACATCTCAATAACAATTTAAAAGGAAAATAAGCATTACTAAATTCTATTGAATTATACTGGATGTTCAACTAAACGCTCAAAGCACTTATTTATAAGGTTTTGAGATACTATTGCATGAAATAAAAGCTAATGGTTGTATGCACTCAAACACTACTACTCTTCTCTCAAAGTTTTCTGAGCAGGTTCTTTTCTTTGTTGGTTTTTTTTAGGATCAGAAATGAAAGCAAACAAAAAAGCAAAATATATAAGACAATGAACACAATGTTTACCCTGGGAAAACCCTCCTACTTGAGGGAGAAAAACCCAGCAAATAATCTCTTATATATTAGATAAATAATTGCAGAATTCTGCATCCAACAATCAGGCCTTATACAGGGCAAGTCTCATACAACAATAGATATGTCTCTTCTCATGATGTGAATTAAAAAAAAATAAAGAATTCTTCTGAATATCGATCTCTTTGAAGCAAATAAAACAATGCTACATTCGTCACTTATCAACCAAAGAATATCAAACTGTAATATATCCAATCAAACGCCCTGCCCAGAGTTATCAAATTCTCTTCCTCATGAAGAGTCAGACTCTTCATTGTCGGACTCTTCATTGTCCAGTCAATGAAGATTCAGCCATTACAAATAGGATGACAATATAGGAATACCTGTCGGATGTCTGTGATGATTCGTCTTCACAGCATATGAAACGACACATTACCGAGACTGCTACATCAGTCCTTTATTTAATTTGAATATTTGCAGAGAAAGATAGCTCCCGACGCTATATCTCCAACATTCTTATCAATCAGAATTCTTTTATTGATGATACACCAGCATTTCTTTTATAAGCAATGTCCACTCTTTGCAGTCACAGCATATTATTTTACTTCTATCACAACGCTCTTCATCATAAAAAATGCCTCCTTTACTCTTCGTTCAAATCTTTCTATTGATGATATTCTTTTTGTATCCACTTTTACAGCCATCGACTTCAAGGCAATGAATAAATAGAGTTTGCTTTATCTCTTATCGGGTGTAGAAGTAGTTGTAAAAACCACCGAATAGTTTAGTTATAGTAACTTCTCCAACCAAAATGTCGATCTTTCTAAAACAGTTTATGTTTGCATAAACAACATATAAAGTTAAACACTTGTGCTGATGGAGCAGATTAGAAATAAGTGACAGTAAGACAAACTGAATGTACAGGTGGCTGATATCACCATTTGTTAAGAGTCCATTGATGCCTTCAAATCATTAATATTTATCAAATTTAATCACTGTTTGTTAGACTCCTTGCGCAGTCCCACTTATAATCTGAAGTTGCCATGTTAATAATAAAATCGTTGTTTGCTTTGTTCCAGCGCCATCACTTTTAATAAGACGGCTACATAAATTCTTATTTCTTGACATTAAATTCAAGGGTCGACTTCTTCAGTGACACCAAATTGCAGTTTTTAAATCAACTCAAAGGATCTATTGCATCATTGCTAAGAATCATTCTCCATGAACTGTACGATCATTCTCCTTGAACTATGTACATATTCTTCTCTTCTTTGTTCTCTTAAAATCATTGTTCACTCTCTTCTTATTTGGGTTATTTTAGGGAATGAGACAGCCATGTCTTGATTTGCTGCAAACTGTGTCATTTTCCAGTGTTACCCGGGGACGCATTTCTGGCATAATTTGACCCATCCCGGAAGCTCGGAAACCTGTCCCCTGGCTGTCCCATAAAATTAATTCAAATAATGTTTGAGTTTTGATAATTTGTTTGATTTCCACTCTTATGTGAACTCTCAATTTAAATTTTTTAACACAAGAGTTATATGTTAAGGTTCTATAATGTATATAAGCATGCTTTCTCCATGTTTTCATATGAACATTTAAATTTTTTTAAAATTTCCCTCTATATTTTAAAATTTCTCAATTTTTTATATAGTCACCCCCCTGCCGTCCCCTGTCATCCCCTGCTCCAAGAAAAACAAATCTGTCCTGGAAACCCGTCCCCCTGTCCCCCCCATTTCTCAAACCTTGGGTAACATAGTCATTTTCTTAATCACGTCACACCTGAGTCTCCCATAACAGATCGCTTCAAGTCTCTTATATCTATACTTTGACATCAATGACAAATATCTCAACTATCTCCTTTGTCATTAATGGTAAAACATGATTGAAATCAGGATGCATCAAATTTAAATGAAAACACTTCAATATCTACAAAATTCTCCATAAATCTAAACAACAAATCATTCAAATCTGAACATCTGAACATATCAGTAATAAATCTGCAAAATAAATTTTGCAAGCATCAAATTTGAAACACAAATCGAATAAAATCTGAAACATCTGTAGCACAACATTACTAAAATTTCTTCCCCTTTGACATCAATGACAAAGGGTTAGGGACAACAAATTTTGACATTACAATGCTCCCCCTAAGTAGATGCTTGTCTATGAACAAAATTAGAGAGAACAAAATCCTGGGCCCATCAGTGTTGAAGCTAACTTTCATCAATCTGCCCAAACAAACAATGTTTATATTTCACCTCTCAATTCGTAGACATTGCTCTTTGTTCTTTTCCCTTCAGCGACCAACCTGCCTTAATCAACTTCTTTGATTTCACTTCCTTGAGCATTAAAGTTTACCAAATATCCATGGTCACATAATTGAGTGACACTCAACAAATTATACTTCAATTTCTCTACATACCAAACATTATGTACTTCTGAAGTGTTATTAATTCTTAGAGGACCTTTACCTTGAATTTATATTGATGATTTATCACTAAACTTTACTACACAAACATTCCAATTAGTAAAGGTAATAAACTTACTCTTATCACCTATCATGTGATTCGAACAACCATTGTCTATGATCCAAAGGCTTTGTCTATTTGCATTAGAAGCTATCTGAGCAATCATATACTTTTTTGACTTCTTGCCTTCTTTCTTCTTCTGCACTTTCTTTGTCTCTTTCCTGAAGAACTTGTTCTCAACCCTTTTCTTTTCTGCGAAACCTAAATAACAATTTCTTGCAATATGACCAACATTTCTGACAATTAATTGAAAATTGCAAATGTTTTACCTGGGGTTTGAGTGCCTCTTGCTCTCTTTGTCAGCTTTGAAGAGAATAATTTACCCTTTGATTCCACACAGATTTGTTGTTTGGTCACAACAAGGTCTCTACAACATCGAGTATCATCCTCTGAACGCATACAGAGAGGCCCTCCATGATCTCTCCATTAGGATTTGAAAAGGAATCATCATATCTGAAACAAAAACAAAGTGAAATCAAGTCTTAGTAAAATCTGAATAAGAATCATCCTATTTGAAACGAGGGTTGAGGAAGTACTTTGCTACATGAATGGGTTGGTGGAGCTGATTGCTCCACCTCCTATCAACAATTTCCCAAATGGGATCATATTTGAGTCTATCACCCTTATAGTAATTTTTTATACTCTTTGGCCCTATCCATGGCCTCATAAAGACACCCCATTGGGATTTGATCCCCATCACCCCTATAGTAATTTTTTATACTCATTGGCCCTATCCATGGCCTCATAAAGGCACCCCATTGGGATTTGATCCCCATCAACCAAGCGCAAAACTCTAACTAGGGGCTCAGATACCTACAATTGAAATTTGAAAAATTCAAATTAGTTTACAAAAAGATTGCATACTATACATATATAACTTGAAATGGTAGTTATGAAAAGATGTTTCAATTTAACATACCAAATTGAACTACTAAGTTACATACCAAATTGAAATACACGAACTAGAACTATTGAACATTCAACATAGTAACATAATCATTTAAAATTTTAAAGCTTAAACATAGTTCAAATTAAAATATGAAAATATCATAAAGATGATCATGATTACAATGAGCAGAGTAGCATGATATGATATAATGAATCATGATCAATCATCAATATCAAAATGAGTACAAAATCAAAATGTCAATCTGAAATCATGTCAAAATGTAAGAATGGGAGGCCTCTAATCATCCCCCAAGCCAAAGTCCTCATCACTAGAATTACTGGACTCAGAGTCCTCATGGTCAAGGTCTGCCAAAGGAACACCAACTAGCCCTACGTGGGCTTCTGCTGCAATCTCGTCCTCATCGATCTGTGCTAGATCCTCCGGCTCTGGATCCTCTGGTGTACCCGTGTGTTGTGCGATCTACGATACACATATACGCAAGGTACTGTGTACAACAACTAGCTTTCTGCTCTCTTAGAGGTAAGTCTGTTCCTCTTAATAGAGTGGATGAAGCTATAAGTAGACCAGTTCCTCTCTGCAGCTGAGGAACTAGAAACCTGAGATAGCAAACAAATTTATAAAATTAGAAAAGTAAAACTAAAATTAAAAACTCTTAAGTTTATAAAAAAATTTAAATTTAAAAATTTGAATAGGTTCTAAAGATGAGGAACTGCAAACATGAGAAAGCAATCATATGGCTAGTGTGGTAATCTTTGCCCTCTGTGCTCCATGACATTTCCACCACAATATCGGATGCTTCTGTGCGATAGTTCTAATGTCCATCTTTGCCAAATCCGAGTATCTTGGAACATAATAAGTTGTAACATAATGTAAAACTAAAAATAAAGTTACCAAACTCTAGATACTAAGATAGTAAAACTAAATATTAATAACGAATGTCGAATATTGAATTAACAATTACCTGTAAGAGTGGCAAATTCTGTCCACTCAAAGCGAATCCGACCAGCAGTCTCAGCATCAAACATCTTACCAATGCACCTAAAGAACTTGGCCTTCACCTCATCATCCTAAAGTGGTGTAACTCTACCAGGCCTAGACATGTACCATTTAGGATTCAATGCATAGGCAGCCATGTGCAAAGGAGTGTTCAGCTTCTCTCACCTGTGGTGAATAATAGGCTGAATGTGCTCAATATAGAATGCTAGGGTGGGGTCTCTCATGCACAACAACCCTCATCTGACCAAGCATGGAATCAATGCACTCATAAACCTCTCCAAGGGTAGGTGCATCCTCATCACCATATCTGATGACCATGAAAACTGGAGTAATGATGGAGACTATGTATTTTGCATCAATATAAAACTGATCACTCTTCACCATCTCCTTTACCCTCTTCCCCTGCTCTGTTTTGGACTCAGCCCACCGATTCCATTCCTGTGTCATAACCATGAGTTGCAGTGGCTCGTGCAACTAACCATTCTCTCCAAGAGAATGTAATATGATGCATATCTAGTCTCAACTGGTTTCAGGAACTCCTTCGCAAAGCTCCTGAACAGTGCATGTGAAGTATGGTGATTGCAGATAAACATCTGCACCTCTCTCGCATCATGAACCACTTGTTTAATCCAACCAATTTTTCCCATGTCCTCGAGTGCATTGTTCATGGCATGCACACAACATGGAGTTCACCAAATATGTCTATAGGCTGCCTCAACAAGCCTCTCTGCAGCTTTGCACACGTGCTGCATCTGTCACTACTTGGACCACATTTTGTGACCCAACCTCAATGGCATCCCTAAGGACGTGAAACTGAAAATCAACATCTTTACGATGCCTTGAACAATCAATTGCCCTCAAAAAGTATGGGCCCTTAGTGCATGTGACCATGATGTTGATGAGTGGACAATGTCTAATGTCCGTCCACCTATCCATAATAATGCTGCAACCCGACTCCATCCAGCATGCCTTCATCTGCTCCATCCAAATCCCGATCTTGTTATATTGCCTATCCAAGATCGTCGTCCTCAATTTGTGCTCACCTGGTCGCACATATGATGGCGCTCCCTCTTTCGCCACCAAGGAAATCATCTCCCTATAATAAGGAGATCGAGTAACATGCAATGGGATGCCATTGACAAATAAGAATGTACCAATGACATCATCTAACCTATCCTTCATGTGCATGTTAAATAAATCAGCAATGGGGTTAGTAGTAGAACTTCCTGCCTTCCGTTTCCCCCTATTGCTCTCCCCTGCTGAACTTTGAATGGATGAAGGAATGGAAGCCGAATCTAACAAAGTCCCTGCTCTTTGATGCAAGATACGTGTAGAAGTATCTCTCTGCCCCTGTAACTGCTGAATAGCCTGAACCTGTTGCCTACCAGCCAAAGATTTAGGCACTCCAACTGTATTATCATCAAGAATGCCCCACAGTTTGTTTTTTTTGATTCTACACTTCACATTTTCAGCATTTGCCAGGAATTTGCATGAATTGATAAGTAGGAGATATTTTCCACAGCAAGTCAAATTGTGATATTGCTATCAAGATTCAACTGTGTAGTTTTTGAGTCAAACTCATTGACCCATGTTTCATGAGTAGTGGTTCACACAAACCCATCTCTCATGAGAATGAATGGAACACTTAGCACTCATTGGATCTAGATGATGCTCACAGAGGTGAAGCACCGGGACTTCCCGGGAGGTCACCCATCCCAGTACTACTCCAACTTGAGTGCGCTTAACTACAGAGTTTCCTCCGTGGTTAAACCCACTCTGCTTGCAACCCCATTTGCAAAACCTTCACCAAGTGTTGTGCCTTATGAACCACTCATTAGAAAGCCCCTTAAGCTCATCAATTGATAAGTAGGAGATATTTTCCACAGCAAGTCAAATTGTGATATTGCTATCAGGATTCAATTGTGATATTTGCGTGAACTCACACCAAATCCAATCCAAAAGAGAAGGCGTGAATTGACCCTAGTAATGTTGCCAAACCATTCTGTGCCACATAAATTACATTTCCATTTTCGTGTGCCACCACTTGTAGCTGTAGGGAGTGAAATTCTGGCTGCAAATTGTTTTAGAGGAAACTTTGGATCAAAAGGACCCCTAGCATACTGTGTCAATATCTCTAAGGGGCAGTCAATAGAAGGTACTCCTAGTGCAATATAAGGAGGTTCAGATTGGGCTTCTGGATCATCCCCATGCTCACTTCCCTCATGATCAGGCTCATACTCAGATATACTAGCACTTCCCTCATACAATCCCATTTCTTCTCCACTTTGACTAGAGGCCATTTAGACACTTCATCTAAAATAACAGCCTAATTAGTAATTTAAAAAAAATAATTAACTAGTTTCAGCCTAGTTTAGAAATTGAAATTTATATTTATAACTAATAAGCAGTTTTCAGCCTAACTTAATAACAAATAAAATTAAAAATTTAACATAGTCATAATTCTTTGACACAATGCATTTAAAGAATCAATGTTGAAGCACATTCAGCATATTCAGCCTATCAACAAGAATGAAGAATCTAAAACAGTAAAACTAAAGCTCAAACAATGCATTCAAAAATGAAAATCTGAAAATAAAACAAAGAAAATAGTAAAAACCCTACCTTGTGCTTGATGAATCACTTGCAAAATGGAATCTCCTTGCTCCTCTTGCTCCTTTTGATCTTGCAATCACTTGCAAAATCAGTCTCCAAGCTCTTTCAAACTCTTTTTCTCACTTTCCTCTCAGCTGTTGCAAAAATGTGGATGCCAAATGAAACATACGAGCCTTATGAAGGCTTAGAGGGCTTTTTATGGGACCCACACCGTTTTGGGGTTTTTAAACAACCTTTAATTATAAAAAAAAACAAATTTTTTTTTTTTTAAAACTTTGTTTTTGGGGCTGCCGCAGCCGGCCACACCCCGTCCCTCACCGGGTGCAATCAAGGCACGGTTGGGCAACACCCAACCCCCGCACCCAAGACCTCGAGCACCTAACTGGTGTGGGGATGGGTGCGGCTGGGCTCCGCCGCTGGTGGGGGTGCTTAGGTGCGTGGCGTACCCATCCTGGGGACGTCTCCGCACCCGGTACTTGGGGGTTTGGGGGGGGAGGGGGGTGCGCGCACCCGTGTTTTACTGAAAAATAGTGATGGATTCAACAAAACTTGTCAAAAATAGTGTTAAATCTTTTCTAATGATTCAAAATCATTTCTAATTACTTAGAAATGATTTTGTATTCATTTAGATGCAACAAAAAAAGAATAGAATGTTTTTAAAAAACATAAAAACGAACTTTGCAAACCTACTTGGGAATGTGATTTTTCTTGAAAAAATGGTTGAAATCCACCTTAAATCCATTCGAATCTGCCTCCAATAGCAAAGCAATCACCTAGCAAGGGCTTGGAAGTTGGAACCCCACTTTCATCCTCCACTCTTCACTCAAGTCACTGCAAACAAGAAATGAAATATGATTGCCGTTTTTTTTTCTTTTAATGCAGGTATGAGACATTGCACGAGTTTTAAAAACTCGCAGAGTTTTTGGTAAAATCTCGTTGACTAATCGGCAAGTTTTTACCAAAATCTCTGCGAGTTTAATCCACGAATTTTTTTTTGAGATTAACTCACTGTGAGTAAAAACTTGGCAATTAATTGCCATTCGGCTATTAATCAGCGAGTATGCCATCTATGCCCTAGTTCACCCTATGAGCCCAAATCCCGTCTAGGGACAATACCAAATAACCCATCCCTAACTTGCCAAAGGGTAGGAAAAGACAATGTCAAAGCGTAGGAAATGACCTGTGGGCTCAAACTCTGTCCAGTTCACAAGTAGTAACGATAATTCAAAATTGACTTGGTATTCACAAGTGCTAACTATAAGTCAAAATTGTTCACTTGGTATATTTGCTAGACTATTGCTAAGTATTATTTCTTGAAGGATTGACAATCAATCCCTTGAATAATGCTTGAATGTTATTGGGAATAATTCTTGAATGAATTTATGAAATCACAAGTACTGCTGTGTATTTCTGCAATTCTGCCTTGAATATTGAATTTTAGATTGATGCTTGATTGACTGTTAATTGATCTCTGTTCTGCTGTTCTGAATTTATCTTCTGGGTTGCTGCTCTAAATTGAGGATCTGAATTACTTCCCCTTGAATCTTTTATTCCTTATTTTCTGCGCTGATTTATATATCTGAATTATTTTTCCTCCTCTTGCCCAATGAGACTTCTTTCCTTGTATACCTTCCACGGTGGGAAAGGTCATGTCTTTTAGTTTTGAAAAGACATGTTTGTAATTGCTGCCCCTTTCCTTTCAGTTTCTGCTCTTTACTCTAGGTGATAACCTTTTTCGTTCAACTGACCAACACTCAACAAGTTATGGTTCAGACCTTCTACCAAATAGACATCATTAGCATTGCTTTTTCCATTCAATGAAATTGAACCTTACCTTTTACAAGTAGGGTGTGTTGTTTCCAAACCTAACCACACCACCATCAAATTCTTCTAGCTTTATGAACTTACTTCTGTCACCGGTCATGTGATGTGAGCACCTACTGTCAATAACCCACTCATTACTATGTTCCACGTGTGAGACTAGTGCCTTGTCACCTTCTAAGGTGTCTTCTTTTACCGCAACAAATACTATTTCTTCTTCATTATCTTCAGACTCTTCATCAGTTACACCTTCATCCACTGCTACATAGCATTGTTTCTTTCCTTTTTCCTTGAATCTTCTGATCTTTTCCTTCTGCCCACCATTAGGAAACCTTGCAGCAATATGTCCTATCTTGTTGCGTGAGAAACACTTCAAAGGTAACTTGCCTTTGTACTTACCGATACCTCTAGGCAGTCTCTTTGCAAGTAATGCTTCAAGTTCTTCTTGCTTTCTTTCATCATCCAAAATGGATTCAAGTTCCTTAGAATAATTTGACATACTGGCTGATTCATGACTTATCTCTTTACCCTTCTTCACTGAAGCCATAGACAAAGAGGCCTTGAAAGCTGTTTCAACTTTAGGAACACTATTATCATAGTTACTCAATTCAAAGATAGTTAACTTACCAATCAATCCATCAATAGAGACATTATCTATTGTTCTCAACTTTTGAATGACAAAAACTCTAAAGGCATAAGCTGGTAATAAGGTTCTCAACATTTTACTTACCACATCTTCTTCTTCGATGTTACCTCCAACACTTCTGATAGCACCAACTACTTTTATCCTTTGGCCATACTGAGCAATGTTCTCACCATCCATCATTTTCATGTCATCATATTTGCTCTTCAGACTGTCTACCCTAGCTTTTTGCACATGTTCGTCTCCACCATAGATTGTTTTCAGCTTTTCCCAAACCTCATAAGCAGTCTCTAGTCCATGTATATCAATGTATTCAGTATTAGACAAAGTACTTACAATAGCTTCCAATGCTTGTATATTCTCCTATTGCTCCTTCAATTCATCTGCAGTCAGAGTTCCAACAAGGGTAACATATTTATGCTCAACATGATTCCAGAAATGTTGCCCCATACCTTTTAGATAAATCTTCATTCGATCACTCCATATGGTGTAGTTGCCTCTTGTGAACTTCGGACCTTCCTTTTTCATCATTGGATCTTTTCCCCAAGTTGTTAAGCTTACCACAAAGAGGACCAAAGGCATGATACCTTGTTAGTATTATTAGGTCCAAGATTACTGAGAGGGGGGGTGAATTAGTAATCTACCTATTCTTAATTCTTCATTAACCATTCAACAACATTCATCTACTTATAACTTGTCCAACAATAAACAATGAAACAAGTGAAACTTTCCAAACATGCAACACAAGAACACTAATATTTTTCTCGTGGAAACCCTTGGTCAAAGGGAAAAACCACGACGAGAATTAGTATTCACAAATATTTTTACTTTTCTGAGGTATGCCCTATTAAAGGCTTAGCCCTGTTAGGAGCTTTACAAATGCCCTGTTAGAAGCAAGACCTTGTTAAGAGTCACCCAGTTAAAGGATTTACCTCTAGCCCTGTTAGGAGCTTTACCTTGTTAGCAGTAACCCGTTAAGGGATTTAAAACTCTAATTAAAGAGCTACTTGGTTAGAGGATTTCAATTCAAGACCTATTAGGATCTACCTAGTGAAGGGATTTTCTTGGAGACCCTGTTAGGATTCAACAAGTATAATGATATGACAACACTCCTTTGCTAGTACAGATCCACTTAAGCTCAAACTTCTGCTTCTTGCAGGCTATCTTCACCCTTCTTTATACCACACCACGACATCCACGATCTACAACATCATTTCATCAATTTGAATATAAATATGTTTTTCAATCAGTAGGTCGGCCACCGCCTGACCTACCGCCTTAAACAAAATGTATTACATTTGAATTTCACCATTTGAATCTTTCGCACTTAACCCTAGTCGGCCAAAATGTTTTATCAAACAATAAAAATGCATTTACAAATCTGTGTTGGCCTCCAAATGCACTCACACATTGATTTGATCAACAGTCAAACTCCTTGACTTTTCCAACACGCTTCTAAAAGCTTGATAAATTTGATCACCTTGAACTATGCAAGATCAACTTATCATTACAAATTAAATCTACCATGTCACAATGACACCTGGAACATGAAAAGATTCACCGCAACCAACTGCATCATCACTGGTTGAGGATCTAACACCAATTGTTCCAAAAACTTTTCCATTTTGCACATAGCAATCTTCTAGTTATTAAAACTATGCCTTGGGGTACTCTAATCATCTTGCGGTTGTGACAATCTCATAGCTTAGTTAAGATAATTCTGACTGAACCACAACACCTGAATCCACACCAATTTGCTAGAACACTCAAATCATTCATCATCTGTCACTGTCTGATCTTCTGACTGCTCTGTCAACCTTCAATTAATCATAAATCTCTCCATTCATGTTTCTAACCTCTGCGATCAAACATACAACATCTAGAGACATCTCTATGTCTTCCATATGAACCGTACACTCCAATTCCTTCCGCAATACTTGAATCTTAGCAGCACATCAAGAACATTGTCAACCAACACAACACTAAGTTGACATCAATGACAACACAATAATTGATCTTGTCATCAAACCTATACCACACGACACTCAACAATGTTTGCATCAGTTATGCCAACAGAGTACACAAAAACGGGTGAATCGGCCTCTGGGGTAACTCACAGAGTCCCAAGTGCAAGACTCTGCCGTGATGCAACAGGCATAAAGTTAAAAAAAAATTATTTTAAGCTAAGCCCATTGACTTTTTGGGTTTATAGCTCTCTCAAAGACAAAAAACAACATTCTTTCATTTGCAAACACAAGGAAGAGAGGAAAAAAGGGATTAGAGAAAAATATTGGGGTTTTAGAGAATAGACCAGCATATCGATTGGCAGTGAAAAGGTTGAATGATCTTGTGTTTGTTCATTACAACCTTCCCCTCTGTCATAGACAGGTCTTTGGGGGCTAACACATCTCCTATCATTTTAGAGGAGGTTTATCCACAGGCAGAGTGGAACACTGAGGTTGATGATCTTGTCTTTAGTGATGAAGACTTGGACTGGGTTGATCAAGTGAATCGAGTGGCAGAGGCAATAGCAATGGCAAAGGAGGAGTCAAGAGCACGAGGAGACCCATTGGAGGACCCAGAGATTTAGAGTGAGGATGAGGATGTGGATGTTACTGAAGTTGAGCCTCAACCATGGGCAAAGATTATGGCTGCTGAATCTTCCATGACCTATATTAGGCGTACACTTAGGAAGGTTGTGGGGTCCACTGGTTACTAATATGGGCTACACTGAACCTTAGTCTTCTAGGCTCTAGCTTTTATATTGATATATGTTTTGAACTTTTGATTCCATGGATTTCATATTCCATGAATATTGTAGACATTTGACAGTGACACTATTTATATTTCTAATGTGTTATTTAGTTTAACTTATTTCCTTCATAAATTCACATTTATACTTATGTGATCAATGTAAACTTGTGTATGTGTGCAAAGTAGCGTCTATTTATCTCAATTATTGTGTCTTTAAGGTTAATTTATTAAATGATGCATGAAAATAGTTTTAAATCCTTAAAAATCTTTGAATTTATTGGGTTTTTCAATTTGTCGAGTCCTTGCCGAGTTCGGACGTGGAGTCCAAGTTCAATTCCGAGTCCAAAACCACCTGAGTCTGAGCCGAGTCCGTGTCTTGTAACTATGCTTTAGCCTATGGGGAGAATAGATAATAGGCTAGCATTAGTATTATCTTATTTATTGATGTGCTAGGAAAAAAGGGGATATTATTGTCCTCCCTTCCTGGAGATTGCTTGCCCTCAAGCAATCTGCACCTGCATGCTGAAAACAAATGCTTGGATCCCATACTTCACGAACATTGCTTCACCAGTTCGCTGCGCTACTCTAATAATAACAACATTATGCCTGGAGTTGTGAAGCAACTCATCACACATGGTTTGAATCCTCTTTACATCTTCTATGCGATGATGTACAAAGTTTGCCCTCTTACTAGTTGCATCATCAACCCATGTCACGTGACTATCTGCCCAAACTTGAATGCCAACATTAGGTGACCCCATAACATTGTCTTCTCTATAATTATGGGCTGCATTATCTTGAGGAGGAAGAGATACATCACTGTTGTTAACTTGTTATACATCTATGTCATGTCTTCAACTTTTACAAGCACTTCTTCATTGAAAATTTCATGCTCAACACTTGTAGACTCCTCTACATCAGTTATTTCAAGTGTAATGGCTGCAAACTCATGAGAATGAGAAAGTCAACTATTGCTGTCCCAAATCAAAATATTGACCTCTTTTCTTTTTTTTGGAATCACCATACACAACCAAATTTTTACTTGACTCATTTTCTCCCCAAGTGATTAAAGGTGGTAGTGTCTCAAATAAATCATCTCCAAATGTTGTCACAAGGCTGCAAGGAATTTCTTTGTGACGTTCTTCAATTCTTTCATCAACTTGTTCAACTTTTATACTACTAACATTGTCGTTTTGCATCATAGAACTGGCTGCTATAGAGGATTGAATTTCTTTTTGTCTTTCCTCTCTTTGGGCCGTCCAAATGAGGCTTCTAAGAGCTTATGTGAAGTGTCCATCTTTGATAATGCTTGAGATTCTTTACCATCCGTTTCCACCAAATGGTCTTGCAAATTTTTCCACACCAAAGGCTTTTGCTCCATGTTGACATAAACTTAGTTGTCATTGGTAAAGTCATTGGCAAACATCAATTCCACCGGAACACCGGTACTCATAATTGTGAACCGGTATACCGGTCCAGGTCTTATCCAACTGGTCTTGTCAAACACACAGGGAGCAAATGACTAACCGGATACAAGTTCTACACCGGTTAAGTGCATGATAATCTGAACCGGATTATACGAAGTGTTTTTCAGTTAAACTGGAGGTAGCTTTTTTAGTGTAACTGAAGTTAGCTTTGTTTTTTCTACGAGCGTTTCAAGGTAAACTAAGGATCAATTTGCAAGCTTTTTGATCAAGGGTTTTGCATGGATGATTTATGGAGTTTATAGCTTGGCGGAACTATGAGATGTATTTTTAATAAGATAAATTTCTTATAAATACAGGTCGAAAGACATGAAAGTTGTGTTGTTGAAAATCAAGAGCATAGAGCGAAGGAGAGCAGGAGAACAAAATCTTCTGAGAGGAATCACAGTCACAACGGGTGAAAGGGAGAGAAAGATTCAACAACCAAGCGGAGGAAAGGGTAAACAGGTATGATCTGAATTGACAGATATAGTGTCATCATAAGATCATTGCTTTAGTTGTGAAGCACATTTAAATCCCTCAATCAGGGTGAACCCTTATAGGTTCGTTTGTATAAATCCCTTTACCGGGTAACATCTTTATTGGTGTTTTAAGTCTTCTAATAAGGCGACTCCTAACAGGGTCAAGATCCTAACATGTCTTCTATCAAATCCCTTAACTGGGTAGCACTCTTACCAGTGCTTTGTAAGCCGCTAACAGGGAAGCTTTATTACCGCAGTAGTGGAGTTTGTGGGTTCTGTCCCACCGTGGTTTTTTCCTTCTAACCGAGGCTTTCCACGTATATATGCTGTGTTGACCTGTGCATTTAATTTTTGTTTATGGTTATAATATTCTTTTAATTTCTGTATTAACAAGAATATCTGTTTGCTTAAAAGAGAAATAGAAATAGAATTTACTGATTCACCCCCCCTCTCAGTAACCGGTTAGGAATAACACTCCATGTTTCCCAAAAGTTCTTGAATGCCATGTTCTGATTTTCCTTCATGTGTACGAATTGTGTCAACATTGGAATCAGCTAACACATTAAAAGATGCATTGTGATCACCCAAAGCATGTTGAAAAACAAGCTCTAGTGATATAAATGCCATTAAACTTGCAGACGAGTCACCAAAAAGGCGAGTCACCATTAAACTTGCAGGTGAGTCAACCATTTTCATGCGACATTTTTTCCCCAAAAAATCACCAAAAAGGCGCACAATTTTTGTGAAAAACTCGACGAAAAAGTCTAATAGAAAACCAACAAAAAAATTGGGGGTTTTTGTGGTAAAAAAGCAACGAAGAACGTTGCGACAGTTTTTTGTGGATTGAGATCATCTGCAACCTCCTTCAATGTGGTTTTATGTGGACGGGTTTGTGAATCATTGAATATGACCCCCATTCATTTGCAATGACCTCAATTCATCTTCGATTTTGTAGAATTGCAGATCACTTCCATTCATTGAAGTTTTTATTCTTTTTAATTGTTTTTGCAAGTCTTTTGCAATCACAATTTGCTGGTGTGATAAGGTGTCTATTATGGCATATTTATAATGCAACAAGATAAATGAAAATTAAAATACTATATATAAATGACATTGTTTATCCTTGCAAATCTGTGGTGGGAAGATTATGGTGCGTCAACACCTAATCTTCAAAAGCTTGTCATTCGAATATTATTGCAGCCTTGTAGTGCTTCTGGTTGTGAGTGCAACTAGAGTGTTTTTGAGGTCATTCAAATTTCACACAAAGAAGCGCAATAGGTTGACTCAGAAGCACTTGAATGACTTGTTCTATGTGTGGTACAACCTTCAATTGCATGAAAAGAAGTTGCAAGGGAAGGCTTCACATGAGCACTTGACTTGGATGACATTGATCCATATTCAACAGATTGGGTTGCTACTCTTGATGGTGATGATGTGGATGTGGATCCTTGTTGACTGATGATTGCCTAGTTGAGTTCGAGATGGAAGATGACCGGGATGTAGAAGTGGTAGCACGTGAGGAATGTGAGCTTGATCATCCATTAGAGGCTTTTGTTGAGGCACCTATTCAGGCACCTGTTGAGGATGCTGCAACTACTTCAGCACCACCGACCCATCGACAACAATCTCTTTTGAGCTTTAGTCGTAGACGCAATTTATGATTTCTAGTTTTCATTGATATTGAAACTTGAACTTAATATGTATTCAAAAGTTGTAGTTGTTTCATGGAGTTTGACTTCAATATGTATCAAATTCAATTTTATTGAGATGTTGCACTTGTTTTTTGGTATATGACTCTATGTTAATTTGCTAAGTTCTAATTGCTATGTATTTAACTCAAAACTTTGATTTATATATGATGGAAATCTCAAATCAGTATATGTTCTACAAACTTGATGTATGTGTGTTTTTTAATGAATATTTTTAGAAATTATATATTTTCAAATGTTTGATAAGTGTCAATTTATTGCCCAATTTTTCGCCAAATTTTTGGCGAGTCCAAGTTTTTCAACATTTTTGGGCAGGCTGAGTTATTGTCGAGTCTGAGTTTTTCAACTTTGACGCAAAGGATCCATACCATCATTATCCATATCAATCTCATGCTTAACATAAAGAGAAGTCATGTTTATATATCTTATAGAATCCTCTTGTGAATCATCTCGCAAAGATGATGAAGCCTCATGTAAGTCACTCCCCGATGCTTTCCTTTTGTCCTCATGAACCTAATCTGCATGTTTATCAAATTCTTCATGTAGATTTTTGCATACCTTCTTTGAGTTTTCTTTACTCTTATGTTGTTTTGAACTTGTAGATGATTGTTGTTCTCTCTTTGGTATAAAAGTAGGTCAAAGTGGTCGATCTAAAACTGTTGCAGCAGCTCTACCAGTTTTACTATGCCTTCTACTACTCTCACTTCTTGACCTTCTTGATCGAGAATGGTCCAATCCCATTTGACCAATGGCTATAATCATACGGTCACGTAATTGTTGTAACATTTGATGTTGTTGTTGGGCAAAAGTAGTCAAGAAATCATTAAGTTGATTGTTCATGTCCCTAGTCGGGCTTTTTGCTCTCCTCTCAATTAATTCCAAAGTCGAACATACCAGTAACTATGTCCTGATCGCTGTCTACAATGGCTGTCTCAGACTTATGGCAGACCTCAGACTTGTTAATTCTTGGTGCCTAGACCCTCATGCATGCTGTGACTTCTATTTCCAGGTGCTGCAATAAACATACTAACTGCTGGCGTAAATATTAGACCACAGAAGTGTCTTGGATTATTGCAGATTGTTGATAATACCTTCGAGTTGTTTCTTTTCCTTCAACTGCATGTAAATTCACCACCAAAATGATGAGATTCAAGGCCCTTGATTGCTGTGATAATTCTTATGAGTCTTCTGGGGTTGCGTCCAGAAGATTCTCTTCACAGGGTTTGCGTCCTTGGACGTTTTCTTGGAAAACCTGCAAAGATAAAATTGAAGTTTTCTTCGAAAACTTGCAAAGATAAAATTGAAGTTTTCTTTGAAAACTTGCAAAGATAAAATTATTTGATTAGAATAGAATGAATCCATCCTCAAACCTCAATGGATCCTTTTATAAAAATCCCCAACCAAAAAGCTATCGATTTACTTCTAATTCTTTTATTTAACAACTTAGGAAAATAATAATATTTGCCTCACATTTAATATTTCCCTTTTTAGTAATTGCCAATGAATAATTAAATTCATATTAGCAATAACTAGCTTTTTCCTCCTTTTATTAAATTAAACACTTAACCCACTTTATTAACTTAATGCTTTAGCCTATGGGGAGAATAGATAATAGGCTAGCTTTAGTATTTAATTATTTATTGACGTGCTAGGCAAAAAGGGGACATTACATGGAGAGAAGAATCTTATCTCTATCTTTATATAACACAAAATACAACCTAAGAAAAAATAATGTTACAACCCCCAAGCTAATTGCCTAGCATACCAAAGAAATATGTTAACTTGAAAATGAAAGGAAACCATCGTTGAACATGTAAGGTAAGTAATAATTCTTAGACAAGGCTCTGAGGCATGAATAAAGTTTGACAAAATGCCCTCAAAGATAGCAGGTTATACCCATAAAGAATCATTGAAGGAGCTTAAGAAACTTTTCAAGTAAATGATCTCAAGGATGAAAAACTTGACTTCGCGCATTTTACAAGCACTCTCCCATGGTTAGAACAAAATAATTGATTGGTGCTAACTGACTACAACTTGATGCATAAAAGCTATGATTTCTGACACTTCATAAGTTCATAGTACATACTAATGAAAGGGAAACATATACAAAGATCATGATCTACTCTATAGAAAATTCAAACAGGTAAAGAATCAATCGAAAACTTATTTATTGCAACCATTAAAAATTTATAACAGCTGCATAAAGTAAAGCTATTTTTTCTTACCAAGGTTAACTAAACATACCTTTGAATTAGTACTTAACTCATCTTGTTTTTTCCTTCTATTTACCTTAAACACTATTCTACTCTCCTTCCTTTCTGCCTAAAACTATGTTGACAGGTTCTTTTCTTAGGATATAGGATTCATGCATGCCTAAATGCATGGTATTGACAAGGTATCCCCCTCTCCAAAGGCATACCAGTCCGAAACTCAGAATAATGAATTGCTCAATGAATTTAATAGGACTGACTGAGGAGTCCTCATTGCACCATATGCAACTCTTTGTTTAATGATTCTAAGTAGAGTTAAATGGCAGTCAACCTCATGCATTCCTCCACTTCTCCCTTGGTTGTCTATGACTTCACTTTTTGGCAGTTAGTTTTGCACCTCACCCCCTTAACTTCCTCCATGACTATGCTTCATGTATCTATTAAAATGTTTAGCTATTCATAAGACAAATAATCCATGTTTCCTTTTTTCCCTCCATGAATTTTACTTCCTTGACATAGCTAGAGCGTTCTAACATGAGATTGGAATTATAAATAAATTTGTTTTTTATATATTTATTCTAGTTATATTATATTTACTTTCTTTTATATGAAGAGTTATCTGTTAAAAATAATAATATCATTCCACTATGTGCTAATTAAATTAATTTCTTATTAAATTAGTAAATACTCTGCCCTAGTTAATTTTTATCATCAAATTTCCTAGCCCAATGACTTAGGTTTGATTTTTGCCAAAGGAGGGGGTTGTGACATCCAAATTCTTTAATAATGTTGAATGTTGGTTTGTTTAATTATTTCTTCTTGAAGTTAGTTTGCTTTAACAATGAACTTCTGTCATGACAAATCCTTCAATAAAATCAAAGGCAACTTAGGTTCAGATGAAGGAAACACCGGCTTCTTCGAAAGATCATCAGATTGTTAAGATTCAATTGTCAATTGTTACATATATCTGGTGGTTTTACACAATATGCTGTAGCAATGTGCAATCTATGGCATTGTTACAAATTCCCTACACATGT
Organism: Chamaecyparis obtusa; assembly: GCA_027943335.1. Lineage (NCBI taxonomy): Eukaryota > Viridiplantae > Streptophyta > Pinopsida > Cupressales > Cupressaceae > Chamaecyparis > Chamaecyparis obtusa. The sequence goes on from BSBK01004471.1 coordinate 84,919, forward strand.
TCTTATTCAGTGGTAATGTGGAATTGCTTGCAGGACAATGTCTTTGTGCAATTATTATGCTCCATCCAGTTCCGTGTTGTGAAACAGAATGCTGATGATGCATTTTACGAATTACAAAATCCTAAAGAACAAATCCAAGCTTATGTTTTTGATGGTATTCCTCTTTAATTTTCCATCTTCTCTGTTCTGACAAGTTTGCCTTGTAAATCAAGTTAGTGAAGCAATCATTTTATGAATAATATTGCAGTAGTGCGAGCGAATGTTCCAAGGATGGGCCTAGATGATTTATTTGAGCAAAAAGGTGATGTCGCACAAGCTGTGTTGGAGGAACTTGAAAAGGTAATGTGTGCTTATTTCTCATTTTCTTTATAGGTTCTTGATGATACATCATTGTTCATGGATACCTGTGAATAATTAGATCAGGGTTTCATGTTTGTTTCTTCTTCACTATTGATTGTAGATAATTCTTTACATACTAGTATCGATACACCCATTTGCAAAGTTGGCTTTAAATAGCCTTGACAATCTCATAATTACACCCAATTTTCCTGCTTATCTCTTCAACAAGGAGAAAATACAAATGTGGCATTTGGATGATGGATATATTCTTATAGAAATAAAGCAGGCAGTTGTTTCAAACAGTACTTTTCAATGTGTTCTACTAATGTTTAGAGTTTGATCTGTTGGAAATCTTGGTCTGTGTCATTTCTTAATGGAATTGCCTTGTGAGAGATCATCTCTGATTCATTATAACTTTATGGTTTGTTGTATTTCTTAAGAGAATATCTTGATGAAAATAGAAAAATAATTTGATTAAGACCCATTAAGTAGCTGCCAACCTAAGGACATTATGTATCTAATATTTTTAATGAAATCCAAGCAAGATCAGCGTATGGTATGAATGAATTTTTATGAATTTTTAAGGCCTTAAAGTGCATTTTGAAGAGTGTCTGATGTGTGGGGTGCTAATTTCCCAATCAGGCAATGGGATCATATGGCTATAACATAGAGCAGATTCTGGTGGTTGATATTATTCCGGATCCTTCTGTGCGAAGGGCAATGAATGAGATCAATGCAGGTACGAATGGCTTCACCATCTTATCTTTTGCAGGCATTTACATGCTTGAAATTTGTTATTATTAGAAGGAATAGCATATATGGTCAAAATCGAACTTTATGTTAGATGGTTGAAATAGAATGCTCTGTTAGTAAGGTTTTCAACAACTTATGATATGCTGAGCTTGTGCTTTTTGAGTATTTGAACTGGCCATTTGGATACATGCACGTGTGCGCACACACACCAATGGCCTATCCTACCCTACCTTTATTCTATAGAGCTTATAGCTGGGGGGTTCAATTCTTGTTCATCATGGTCAAAGTTTACACCTGAGCTCTAAGATTTAAGGGGATCTTTCTTTGCAGCCCAACGGATGCAGCTTGCAAGTGTGTATAAAGGTGAAGCGGACAAGATACTGCAAGTAAAAAAGGCAGAAGGTGAAGCTGAGGCAAAATATCTTGCTGGTGTCGGGGTTGCACGGCAGCGACAAGCAATAACAGATGGGCTACGAGAAAATGTGTTAGAATTTTCTCATAAGGTGCCTGGTACTTCTACCAGGGATGTTATGGACTTAGTGATGATGACTCAATACTTTGACACCATGAAAGATGTTGGTGCATCATCCAAGAACTCGACAATTTTCATTCCTCATGGTCCAGGTCATGTCAGAGACATAAGTGACCAAATACGAAATGGAGTTATGGAAGCATCATGTTCTTCTCAGGAACGGGGACCAACTGGTTAGAACATTTTCCGGACAAATTTTGGTGGGTTTTGGTAATAAATTGATAATTCCAGCACATGTAAAGCATGTCAAAAGTGCTGATATTGCTTTTCTATTTTATGTGAGAAGTATGTGTGCATTGACATTTAGTAGTAATGAAGATAAATAGATTCACCTGTATTTCACCTGTATTTCACTCTAATTTACTCGAGTTCCCAATGCGTCAACTGGGAAGTCATTTGGGAATAAAATGTTTACTAGTGCTGATTTTACAAGTAATTCTCTGGCCTAATCTACCAAGACATTTTATATTTTATTGCCATCATTTGCAATCTGTGAGGTATCAGCAAGGTAACTTGATTTCTGCAGAATTATTAATTTAGTTACAGTAGCATAAAGGATTAGAGAGAATGACAACCTTTGTTGGTTTTTTATAACATATTTGTTGTGACAGCCACATTAACACAAGGGTTTGCTCAACAAAATTTGAAACCTCACGGTCCTAGTGAGGCAATCAATCTGCCCTTATCACTAGAAGATAGCTGGTTATATTAAAAGTTTTGTTTGTTGTAGACACTGTTAATTGACAACTCAAATATGCTTCAACTGGGGCAATGGACCAATAAATATTTTTTTAACCATAAAGTTTGAGTTTTTCTATCAAGCAGAGTAATTCCACGAAATATATTTTTGATGTATTCAAAGACGTGATGTGGCTGCATCCTCAAAAAAATTAGAGCTTCAACATGTGAAAAATCCACATGATAGAACTACAGCTACTTAATTAGGTCTTGCCATGGGCAATAATACTTATGCATTCATGCATTTTTTTTTATGCTATTACTTCCACCAATCAGCACATTGAACTTAACATTTTCCAGAAAAAGTGTATAGTCTATATTTATCTTTTATTTTACATATTTCTAGATATATCATTTTCTAAACATGTTATTGGTCCATAGAGTTAATAGCGAGTGCGGAAAATAATTGATTTATTTTTCAATATTATTTTAGCTATCTATTAAACATGAAAGAATAAAATAAAATAAAGAAAACATCAAATCCCATTTATATATCTTATCAAAAATAGACATGGAGAGTCAAGCTACGCATGCTTATTAAGAAGACTCCTCATACCCATTTATTGCAACCCTGTTTAAAAAAAATCTATCCCATACTCATTTAAAACACTATACCCATTTATTATCCAGAAGTTGAAAAAATTAATAGGAAGTGTTAGGTTTGACTTTAAAAGGAAGAAAGGGAAAATAATGAGGGGAGACGAAGGAGAAGAAGGGAAAAAAAAAGCACTTGAAAGAGCCGAGAGCTTTTGTCGAGCCAAAGTCAAACATCTTAGCCAGGTAAGTTTTGGTAGAAATTGAAATAAAATTCTAGATATGTTTTAGAAATTGGACACCATATAGGAATATCGTCATGTTTATAATAATTTTTAAAGAAAAAACTGTAAGTGTTATTTGTAAAATTGTACATCTGTCTGCCATTTTTTTTACAGGTTTGTACTGATTATCAGATTTATGAAGCTTTCGCGGTTTTGCATATTTATGTGATGTTGATTTGGTAATTCTGTGTTACAATCGCATTCTGTTTGTCTAATCGACATGCAGTGATTATCAGATTTTTTAAGTCAGTGTTTTTGGTACAATCGATGGATTCACTGCATTTAGTTTTTGTTTTTTCTTTTCTTTTCCCTGAGAGCCTCTAAAATAATGTAATGGAAAAGAAGAGTACAGAACATAGGATATGTGGATTGCAATTAAGATTTTAGATTGATTTGAAAAAAGATCATCACATGAATATTTAATTTGGTTCATATATTATCACAGCGAGACATTATTAATGTTAATTATGTTATAATTATTTGTAAACAACTACATTTGAATGTAATTGTATTGCGATCTTACGGTAATTTCATGATTGAATTTTTGTTTTTGTTTTTTTATTTTGATTTGAAATGTTGGTCTTTCAGTCCAGTGTCAGTTGCGGTTGAGGGATGGTTGTGCATTCACTTATGTTAGTTTTCTCTCAAACCCTCCCGAATAATTATTGGAAAGAAGAAAGAGTTTAATGTCTATTCAAAATATTTATACAGATTTGCCTGAAGATCGTTGAGCAAATATTTAATTTGGATCTAAGATTTGAACAGGATAACATTTGGAGTAATATTATTGGGTAATATTGTATTGCAATTTTTTCATAATAAAAAAAATCCTCCTTAATTTGCGGCAATAACGAAGACTTTGACACCAGATTTTGGGGAGTGTGCTTGCAAATGGGGGAGATTTAATATTTTCTTATCCTTAGTTATCCTTGCTGGCATTTTCCATTAGCGTCATAACTCCCTTGGGGCTCATCCTGAAATGAAGAGCACACTGACCCTACTCGAGTGATCTATCAACTCGGCACTGATGGATCAGAAAGAAATTTGGTGCAAACTGGGAACTAACTACTTTTCATACATAAAGTAGAACTGATACAGATATGACAGAGATAAAATAAATAATTAACACAAATTCTATTATGTGTTTACATAGCTTAGGCCTAAGCATTTTACACCATATTTGTACTGGTAGGTAAAAGAAAGTAATATTTACCCTTCTCCGTTTCCATTAGTAGTATTTCCTAAAAATTACTTCCAACATTTAACATTTCGCCTAGGGAGGAACTTTAACACTTTGCATCCTTGTTTAATGTCGATCTATTATTTTTGTTAGAATGAAAAAATGTAGTTATAGTGTTTTGTAAAAATTGAGACATTAGTCTACCAAAAGGTTAGATCAGAATGTTTGGAACATCCTTTAAGTGTTAAGCATGTAGATAGAAACCTTTTATTATATCTATCTGTAAAAGAAAAATACTTATTCCCAACCATTTAACTACTATCAATAAACACTTGATCAACATAATAGCTCAGTTGGGTAAATACAGAATAATAAATGTTAATTTAGGAAAATTAAATGTGAAAGGCTTATTTAGCTTTTAGAACTATGATGAGGAATAAGATTTTGACGTTTTGCATAAAACTTAATTGCTTAGGTACACAAAATCATATGTGCTCAATGTGCTGTCTCAGGTTTTGAGGGACATGGAAATCTTTGCCAATTGATTTTGAAATTCAGGTCAATTTTGGGCAGTGCAGATCTGTTTTGTAACCTGCAACATGACAGATCTGTTTTCTAGCTAGCAGATATCATCTGGTAAAATTTGTACTTCTGCGACTTGGTTCTCTCCACTCTATGTTGTTTGTTGGAACTTAAGGATTGACAATATTAGGGAGATTGTTGAATGGTGAGAGTTAAGTTTCTCCTTGGTCAACCCCTTTGAATGGGTGAGTCTCAGCAAGTGTTGGTAGACAACAAGCAAGCATGCAATTGATATAGGATGCAAGTTTTGATGCAAGTGTTGTTCCTATGAGTGCTCTTTGATGTTCTAGGATCTAGAATGATAAATAGATTCAATTTTTTGCTCAAATGAATGAATGCCTTTAAATAGAGACTGATTTGTCACAGAAATATGTACTTGGGTGGTGTCCACTGGCAATGACGAAAGGGCAAGGGTTGGCAATTTGATAAAAATAAAAAATAAATTCAGATCAGATCCATGTTGCAGAATTGACCTTAGATAGGGAAATACATATTCTGAGGCATTTTGGGCTTAATAATATTGTGAATGTGTGGGGATTGGTGCATTTAAGTTAGAGATAAGATCAAATGCTTGAGGATGTGAAAGAGTGGAAATAAATGGAGGACGACAAGGATAGAAAAAACCCAAACTTAACAAAAGGGTGTGTCACATGTTGTAATGTAATTAAGATAAGACCCTCATAAAATGAGTTTAAAAAATGAAATAGAAATTGGTATGGGAATACAAATTTTATCAATAACTCCATGTCCTCATGCGGCTGCTTAACTCTAATTTCAGCTTAAATTTAAGCAGCCAAAGTGTTTCCATGCATATTTTATATAGCAGGAAAAGGATAAAATAGAATCTTCTCTTATTTTGGTGGAGCAGCAACTGCTTAAAAAATGAGAATAAGCAATGGAAAAAAGAGGGAGCTGGAAATTAGCAGCAACTGCTTATTGGGAAAATAACACATGGCTCCACAAATTGCTTTCCCTCCTTTTATTTGTCTCTTATATTTTCTGTAAATAATTTTGTTTTAAAAGAGTTTTTAACATAATTGCTCAAAAAAATAAGCAATGAAATTTCATAACCATGGGGCCATCAGCTCCACAATTTGCTGCTGAAAAAAATGAGCAGCAACTGCTAGCCAAAATAAGCTTAGCAGCTGCATGGGGACCTGCCCTAAGCTATCATATCTACTTGTTTATGAGCGCTATTAGGAGTGGTAGTGAAGGACAAAATGAGATAGGAGTAGAAGTTGGAGATTTTTTTGGTCTCCATGTGAGTTAAGATATTAAATAATAAGGTTATGTATCTCTTTTTTTTCTTCTTTCAATAAAAATAAATTATTAAATAACTTTCTCCGCCTCGTATTTAGAATTATATGGAATGTGTTGTTTAGTATAAGAAAAACTTCTTAATGTTAAATTTTTTGTACTACCAAAAAGTATCTTAATTATAGCTTATATAAAACTTAAATTATGATTTTTAATTTATCATGAATCAATGAAACTTAATGTATCATACAAATTTTGCATTGAAAACTCTTGATGGACACAGAGTGATGGGAGAGGCTAATGAGCCACATTCTTAATCCTTGGATGCCTTTTCTTATTATTGGACAGAATGTAAGCTTCTGTTATTATCTCTGGAGGACAATTAATAGGATGGGAAAAAAAACAACCATTTTTGTTGAAGATTGTGGGGCACTATCATTTCCCAACTATATTCTCCCATCTTGGGTTGGATGAGGAGATATAGGGAGGAGGTCAAAAGATGATGACTAACAATAAAACTATTGCCTCCCACCCTCTCGAAAGTAGGTAGATTGGGATGGGTGGGGCATAAAGAGTGAGGATTGTTGCTATAATATTTGGGGTAACCCACCAGATCAAAACTTGGTTACCCCCATCAAAACCTATGTCAACTTTTTTGTTTGAACATAACTTTGGCATAATGTTTGGAACCTAGTTGATGTAATACCCTAAAATTGGCACCTATTAAATTTAATTAATTTTGGTGCATTTTCATCAATTTTACATCTCCAAAGTCCTAGTTTCCTAGGCAATTTTCTCTCTCCTACTTGACTTAATTCAACTTAATGTCAATTGCAAAAACCCTAATTGTATTAATCAAATATTAAAATTAATTCCTAAAGTCTTCGACCTTTATTAGCTAAATTACCCCTATGATAAATTAATTTAATCCTAAAGTCCTAAGTACTTGGAATTAAATTAAACCCACCCCATTTGGCTAATATACATAAAAAGAAATTAATAATTACTTGTTATTTGAATGGACATTCATTTTGAATTAATAATTCATAATATTTGAAAGGTCACCCTGTGTGGCAATTTCCATTCTTTTAATTAAGTAATTTGTGCATTTTTGTCTCAAATGGGAATGAAGGGTCAGGAGTTTCAAATCAAGAACCCCTTCATTCTCTTCCCAAACTTTTCTATTTAATGAATCTCATTCTTCATTCAAAGAGAGCAATTTTTGAGAGTAATTAAACTATAGTATTTTTGTGTCTCAATTTCATTAATTCAAAGCTTTTTGCATATTAGTATAATTTTCTCATTTTAGTTTAATATTGCATCTCATATTTAATTAGTTTGCTTAATTGCTCTTAGTTTAATATCATCTTTATTTCAATTTCTTTAGATTAAATTGCACTTCATATCTCTTTCCAAGCTATCTAGATTAATGTCATATTTCTTTCAAAACATCTTAGATTAAATTGCGCTCATTCTATTTTATTTTAGTTTTTTTTTGCTTATCATCATTATAGCTTTTGAAAATCCTCCATTGTAGAATCGGTCTTATGGTTGTTGGCTCTCCAATCTGAGAGTAATTAAACACCCCGTCTACATAGGAGGCAATATGTCGCTTCACCACGGATTTCAGATTGAGTAATTCATACTCTCTCTTGTAATTCGATCATGTGAGTAATGACCATGTTGCGTGTGTAGTTGGATTAGAGGTCCACATTTGACTATATACATTTTGGCGCCCACTGTGGGGCAGAAAGATCAATTTCTGGCTTTATTCTCATTTTTTTTTGACAAGAAATTTAAGCTCTGTTGTGCATCCATACTGTCTGTGTACGGATTCTCGCGTGAGAATCCAAAGTGTGTCACGTGAAGTTTCGCTCCTTGTAGCACTCACTATCTATGTACGGATTCTCGCGCGAGAATCCAGAGCGTGTCGCGCGAAGTTTTGTTCCCTGTAGCACTCTCTCGCACGAGTTGATGCATCCTCACGTGACATCCTGCACTTTCTCGCGCGAGATTTGGATACAGTGTTTTAAAATTTGCAGTTTCTGTCTTTCCTGTTTCAGATTTTTGACAAGTTTCCTGTTTGCTGTTGTTTATTATTTCTCTGTTATTTTCACAGCGTAACAGTTTTCTACAGAACGTTTGACCAAGAACATAAAACATGCTAATGGTTTGATTGCAGGATGATAGTCAAAGACTTGCTAAAATATTGTGTTTGTTTCTTGCTTTCATTCACATAGTCTAAATAGGGCTTTGTTAAAATTTCTTGAGGATTTTGATAGTGAGTAGGAAATTTGGCTCTTCACTACATGGAGGTGATGACCATGAATGAACCCGAAATCCTAATGATCTTACTAATATGACAAATTCTTAGGGAAGCGGAGAAAGGTAGTGAATCTTTACGCTTCTATTGCCAGGCGATTATGCTCTTCTCTCTTTGAGAGAATGTAACACCCATCTATACTAAAAGATAAAAGATGATACTAAAGAAGATACAACCATAAACAAAACCACATAGAACCATAGTAAATTTTTTTTTTCTTAAAATTACAAACTGATACACATAATCATAGCAACTACTTCTAAGAGCTTTATAGTTTTCAACTGAATTACATCAGAGTAATAAGAATACTCTTTATTCAAAAACTCTTTCTCAAAACAAAATTTCCTTCTTAACCAATCCTATACATTCTACGAATAGTTCTAATAACTAAAAAACCAAGAAATGATCTGTTTCCCATAAATCTTAACAACTGCTATCCACTGTCCCATACTCATTGATTTATCCATCTAAAACCTGAAAATCAAAATGAACACAAACGCAAACAACAAATAGGGCTCAGTCACAATGATAAAGAAAATGAATCATCTCCAAATATCTGCAACCATAAAAGTCAGTATAATATAACATTTATGTAGATTTAAATACAGATGTAATTGAAATCTAAATAACATAATTCCATTCTTTTTACACCAAAATCATCAAGCACTGTATCAAACAGAAATAAACTCGCAAACAAAATGACAAAGTAATGATCCAATAGTTCATGGGTGTCCACATAAGGACCTACGCTATGAATCCGTAAGGAAACCTCATAGTAATCCATTATGTCTGATGAAACCATAATGTTTTATCTTTGTTAATTGAAACCCATAACCCTTGAATTTATAATTATCACTTAATTAAACAACTGACATAAATTCTTTCCCATACGGATATAGACTAGTGTCAGTCACAACTGACAGAAATTCTATCACCACAAGGTACTAGACTAGTGTCAGCCCCCAATCTAAGGATCATACTTGCATTATCTCAAAAACACTTGATCTAGCAATTAATGAAAGCAGTGAAATGAACTACATTACACAATTTCACTAACACTCCGTTTCTATTGCATCAATTTACAAAATTGAAATAGCAAACAGAAATCCATTTAGATCCATGTTTCCATATTCCTTAACATACATTTTTAAACATGATGTTTCTCAAAAGAAGAAAAGATCACAGTTCTTTCTCCATCACAAATCCAATCAAATAATAATCTCCACATTAACTTAACATTAAATCTGAAACTGTACAATGAAATGTCCATACTAAATTCATGATTTCATTGAATAGAAAAGAACTAACATAATCATATATCAACTGAATCAACACAACACCCATCGCTTTTAACAAACATACAAGCTTGCCATAACCGATTTATTAAACTTATTGGCCATACATCCTGCTCTATTAATTACAAGTTCATACTTTTATATACATGTTGGCGTATGTACATGTATACACCACGGCTCGTGTATACATATACATATCCCAGCAGGTATATATGTATATATATAATTATATAAACTTGTAATTAATAGTTCAGAATTGTAAACATAGCATCTATTATATACATGTTGGCATATGTACATGTATACATCACGGCTTGTGTATACATATACATATCCCAGCAGGTATATATATATATATCTAATTACATAAACTTGTAATTAATAGTTTAAGTCCATAAATATACAATAGAAAACCATACTAATCATCTCAGTCCTATCAAACACAACTACCTTATAATACTCCTGAATCAGCTGAATACATAAAAGAATGACAGAAAAATAAGAACCGCCTTCTACATCTAAACAAAATACCAAAGTGTTCTCCTTACTAATTGAGAAAGATAAAAAAAAAATTGACCTTCTTATTAATTCCTAACATATCCTAATGTCAATACAAACTATATTTCACACTGGTGATAATTTCTGAAGATTCATATAGCTCGTAGTCAGGATTTGATACAACCATAACTATCTACATTTCACTATTGACTGAAACAGACAGAGAAAAACACCCATTTGATACAACAACATCAACACCAGATAACTAAAATAGTACACCCAAGAATACCTTAATTCACACCTATGTTGCGAGAGTGTAAATACACAATACGAAAGGTAACAGATAACACTATGAATTACCTCTAATCCCTTTTTCCACAATATAGCTCAAAAGAAAACATCGATACCAAATTCGGTTTATAATAGTGGTAGCAAAAACCCGATTTCACTTTATAACCAAAACTCTCACATATTGAAAACTTTTTTGTTGCTACAGAGTTCCTAACAACAGGAACAGTGTGAGAATACCGTAAAGAAGCTTTTAAACAAACACTCATCCTGTATACCAAACTACATTTATATGCCAGTTCTCATTCCCGATTAACTCCCTTTATACTGACCAAAACAAGTAAACATCGACACAAATACGCACTATGGAAGAACCATATTCAACTGTGACAACTATACTCCCATAGTTCGGCACAGACATAAAGAAAATTATTGCCTACTTCATACTCAGTACAAAGAAAAACCCATCAACATACTATGCTCGAAAACAGCATAAAAGAACATGTATTTAATACCACACTAAAACCAATCACTTACTAAACAGTCATTTGTTTCCAAATTTCTCCACTAAACACAACATTTATTAACTAAATTAACTTCTTAATCCATCCAAGAAAAAGATCGATTCATGACCGAACTCACAAAGTATACAAACACAAAACCTCACATTCATCGACTAACAAACAGTAGTATTCAACATTCTATTAATTCATTTGCAGAACATAAAATGGAAACAGAGGATAAGGTGAGAGAATGCCCCTGCCTGGTATTCGTGTGGGGAGATATCCAAAACCGAAATGCCAAAGCTAGCCCTTGCCTAGTGAGCTTCACAGACTGCCAAAGTGCCGTGCAAGAGAGCCCACAACGCAAATGCAGAGATAATAGTAAGAAACACAAAATTTCCCAAGTGACCACGAATAGAAGGGTATAACTTGCCGTGAAAACCCCTTTCCATTCCAAGCCACTTATCATGTAAGATACAACAAGAAAATATGTCCATTATTAACTGTTTACCCAAACTGTCGCAGCATAACATGGTGAAAAATGGAGTCATAATTCAACTGCAACTCCTTTACCAGAGCTAATGGCCGACATCAAACACAAAAATGAATTTCATCGATGAGTTCATTCAATGCGAACTTATCTCTTGCAGTAAACACAACACATTCCCTGCCAAATGTCCATCAAAGTACAATCCCATAACCCGAAAATAGCTTAAACCCCACTAACACCACTATGCGATGATAGTGCATTTAAACCCTACCGATAAGTCATGTCTTCGAGCCAAATCATAAATAGGAAGACTTAGAGATAGATATCTATGTTAAATAACATTAGTCATTTTACTAACTTAAACATCAAAGATAACAGCGCATTAACAATGCCAAATTACTAACACTTCATCAAACTAACCTCCTACTAACATACAAAATAGAATATATTAACTTAGATAATTCTATAGTTTTAGTAAAAGAAATACCACATAATTACTAAAACAATCACTCATAATTATATGTATAAAAATACATATATACAAATTTATTTATTTTGAATTTCAAAATTTTATTAACATTAAATAACAACAATCTCTATTTACAGTCTGCAACGTCAACACACATTAATCCATAATAGTAAAACCAATTTTAATTATGTATAACATATTATTATTTAGAATTCCAAATAATGAACCAATAATCAGACAATTGACTAATCATTTAAGTTGTCCTTATTTTCATAATCAAACCAATATTCAAAGGTTAGTCTAAACCAATTCTGTCATCAGAAAACCTCATTAAGCTACAGAAATAGACATAATTCTCTGAGTGTCTGGTAGAATTATAGAGATAAACATATTTAATCCAAATGACAAGGTTCAAATGAACGCAGTCAGAGTTCAAACTCATAGAAATCTAACAGGAATATAGTTCCAGATAATACGATGCTAATCAAACCAGAAATCCAACTATAACATAACATAGAAAAGTAATGCCTGAGACTGTCAGGGGCATGACACCCTTCCCCACCAGACTAGGCTTACTCCTGGAAGCCTGTAAACAAATGAGGATGTGTAGCTCTCATAGCCCCTGTATCTTCCCAAGTTGCAGAAGCTACATCATCAAGATCCCATAACACCTTTACCTGCTCCACCTTACGTCCTTTGAGATTTAGCTCTCTTTGCTGGATGATCTGTACTGGTTCCAGCATCAGTTGACCATCTACCACTTGTAAATTTTTCCAATTTAACACGTGTGCAATGTCAGGTATATATTTCCTTAAGACGAAAATGTGAAATACATCATGAATTCGTGAAAGGCTGGGAGGCAAAGCAAGTCTGTAGGCAACTGGACCCACTCGTTCTAGGATTTCAAATGGTCCCACAAACCTTGGAGACAATTTTGACCCTTTACCATACTTAATAGGACTTTTTTGGGGCCTAACTTGAAGAAATACCTTATTCCCAACCTCAAATTGACGTTCAATCCTATGCAGGTCTGCATACTTTTTTTGCCTGTCCTGAGCTGTAGATAGGTGTTCTCTGATGCGCTTAACCTGCTGTTCTAAATCCTGAAGCATCTCGGGACCCAAAAGAATTCTGTCTTTAAGATTGTCCCAGCTTAAAGGTGTTCTACACGGTCTTCCATACAAAGCCTGGAAAGGAGCCATACCTATAGAACTATGGTATCCATTGTTGTAAGCAAATTCAACCAGATGCAAGTACTCTTCCCATCTATTTTGCCTGTCCATCACATACATTCTAAGCATGTCTTCCAAAATCTGATTGACACGCTCAGTCTGTCCGTCAGTTTCGGGATGATATGCTGAACTAAAGTTCAGCTGAGTACCTAATTCACGCTGCAAAGACCTCCACAGAGATGAAGTAAAAACTGAATCCCTATCAGATATGATCTTCTTAGGAATCCCATGCAGCTTAACAACCTGTTCCATATAAATCCGTGCCACAGATGCAGCATTATAAGTGGATCTTATAGGAATAAAATGGGCAACTTTGGTTAACCGATCAACAACAACCATAATGGCATCATGTCGCCTAGCTAAAAATGGTAACCCCACTATGAAATCTATGGATATGGTATCCCATTTCCATTCAGGCACGCTGTGAGATTGAAGTAAACCAGCTGGATGTTGATGTTCAGCTTTTACTCTCTGACACTCCAAGCATCTAGCCACAAAATCAGCAATATCCCTCTTCATACCCGGCTAGTAGTGATGCTGCTTAAGATCAGCATGCATCTTCTTCACACCAGGATGTGTTGAATAAGGTGCCTTATGTGCTTCAGTCATAACTAGGTTCCGAAGATCCCCAACTTCTGGCACATATATGCTGCCTCGGTAAGTCATCAGTCCTTCAATGCTAATAGAGTAACCCTCAAATCTGCCTTCTAATACACTGCCACTATCAATCACTGCTTTGACATCTAAATACCAAGGATCAGTAGCCAAATTTAGAAGTATTCTCTCTTTCAAGTCAATTGTGAGGGTCAAAGAAGAGAGTTCATGACACCTTCTGCTAAGAGCATCCGCTACTTTGCTTTCTTTACCCTGAATATACTTCATTTCAAAGTCATACTCACACAAAAACTCCATCCATCTGCGCTGACGTGCATTAAGATTAGGTTGCGTGAACAAATATTGTAGACTTCTATGATCGGTATGAAGCTCAAAATGTTGACCAAGAAGAAAATGCCGCCATTTGGTCAAAGCATGAATCACTGCTGCAAGTTCCAAATCATGAGTAGGATAATTAATTTCATGATCCTTTAGTTTCCTGGATTCATAAGCAATGACCCTGCCGTCCTGCATCAAGACAGCCCATAAACCATCCAATGAGGCATCGGTGCACACAAAAAATTCCTTAGAAGGATCAGGTACCGCTAAAATTGGTGCACTAGTCAAACGTTCCTTTAGATGTTGGAATGCTTCTTCACATCTATCTGACCAGATGAATTTCTTGCCCTTTCTCTGGAGAGAAGTAATGGGATGGGCTATCTTTGAAAAATTAGCCACAAATCTTCTGTAGTAGCTAGCCAGACCCATAAAACTTCGTACTTCAGACACATTGGTAGGAGTTGGCCACTCTACAATTGCCCTGATCTTAGCAGAATCAACAGCTATTCCATCTCCTGTAATAATGTGACCCAAATAATTTATTTCTGTTTTGAAAAATTCACATTTTTCAGGATTGGCATATAGCTTGTTCCTGCGGAGACATTCAAAGACTTGCCTCAAATGCTGCTCATGCTCCTCCAAGGAGTTAGAATATACCAAAATGTCATCAAGGAACACTACTACAAACTTATCTAGAAAGTCCTGAATACTCCCTGCATCAAACTCATGAATACTGATGGTACATTAGTCAACCCAAATGGCACTACCATGAATTCATAATGCCCATACCTTGTGTGAAAAGCTATTTTATGAATGTTAGCTTCCTGAATCCTTAACTGATGGTATCCAGATTTGAGATCAATCTTGGAAAACACCTTGGCACCCTTCACTTGATCAAACAAATCATCGATGCGAGGCAAAGGATATCTATTTTTGATGGTAGCTTTGTTCAGTTGTCTATAGTCGATACAAAGCCTCAAAGATCCATCCTTCTTCTTGACGAAGATAACAGGTGCTCCCCAAGGTGAAACACTAGGTCTAATAAGTCCCTTCTCAAGGAGTTCCTCAAGTTGAACCTTGAGTTCCACTAATTCTTGAGCGGTCATACGGTAAGGAGTCTTGGAAATTAGTTCGGTTCTCGGCAAAAGATCAATCCTAAAATCAATTTCTCTTTTAGGTGGGATTCCCGGAATCTCTGTAATGAATACATCTGAGAATTCCTTCAAAATTGGATGATCTAAGCTGGTGTTCCAAGCAACTGGTTCTTCAAAATCATTGATAGAAATAGCAAACAATTTGCATCCCTTTTGTAAACATCTTTGAAGTTGCTTAGCAGAAATAGTTTTGACTGACATAGGCCTCTTAACACCTGTAATAATCTTGATGGTTCTATTATCATCAATACATCTAACAGTCTTCTCTCTACAATCGATGACAGCTTGGTGTTGATTTAACCAATCCATACCCAGAATAATGTCATAAGAACCTAAAGGAATAACCCTAAGGTTAACTGTAGTAGTAAAAGCCTTAAATTGGACCTTACAATTTTCAGCTATAAACCCCAATTCAACCTTAGTCCCCGATGCTAACTTGACTTGCCATGCCAATTCAGCTTTACTCACAGGAATTCCACATTGCTTAACCAAATTGGAAGAAATAAAAGAGCCAGTGGTGCCAGAGTCAAATAAAATAGAGATCTTCTTACCTTGGTAATTACCTCTAGCTTCAATCATAGTGTTCTGATGATCTGCTTGTTTTTGATCCATAGTAGCAACGATGCGATGATTCCTTCTAGAATCACCAACAGTAGCCTCAGAACCTGTGGCTTTAGACCTGACCTGACTATTGCCTCGAAGGGGACAACTCCATTGAAAATGCCCCAATTGCCCACATTGCCAACCTTCTGCTCCTCTCTTGGTACTTTTATCCTGTGATGAGTTCAATGGAGGTGATGCATAACTCTGTTGTACACTCTGAGTTGGTTTAAAGGACTTAGGTTGCTCAGGAACCTTGAAACTCTTGTTTGATTTGGAAAACTTTTCAAACTTCCTCTTCTAAAATTTACCACTCGATCCATTGGAAAATGCCTTGATATTATCTTGATAAGGTTTCTGATTCTTCCCACTACTTTGAGCTAGTGGATTCACTGATCCTTTGGCTGAAAATCCTGACTTCAATTCTGTGAGCTTGGCTTGATCAGCAGCTTCTTTCACTGTCTTAGGTTTGAAAGTTCTCACTTCTCCAATTTTAGGGTTCAAACCCCTAATGAAGTGTTGTACCAAAGGCTTATCATTCTCTAACCAACCAGAATATTTCTTCAGTTGGAAAAACCTCCTCTCATACATTTCCACTGTTGAGTTGCCTTGAGAAATACTGAAGAATTCTTCAGATCTAGTTTGCTGCCAATAATCTGACATGAATCTCTCACGGAATCTTTCTATGAAAAGCTCCCATGTAACCTGAGAGATAAGAATTCCAAGTTGCTCTAGTTCCATATTCCACCATATGGAAGCAAAGGATCTTAGCTGCATTACGGTCCAACGAACCTTCAAATTACCGTGATAATCATGGAGAATAAAACACCTTTCGATGTTCAAGAGCCATGCTTCAGCTTCAGCACCACCCTTTGTTCCATTGAAATATGGTCCTTTGAGCTTAGAAAGGTCTTTTAACTGAGTCCTGATAACAGGATCTTCTGCTACTTGGACTCGTATAACATGAGCATTTGCTACACCATCTAGAACATTGTTCCTTGCTTCAATGTTATCCAACCTATCAAGGATTCATTGAAGAACTTCAACCTGAGGTACCTCTCGATCTTCTTGATCCATTCCTATTAAAGGATCAACTTGTTGATCACCAAGTATTCCTTGGCGACCTCGTCCTCTACCTCGGCCATGACCATGACTGCGTCGTCCACCCCTACCTCTGCCTAAATCGGCATCAACTGGGTCGCCACGTCTTTGTGCTCCTCGTGTAACAGGAGGCATGCTTGAAATCCTATAGAAAAGTTCAATAAAATCACTAGCAGAAGCATAATGATAAAACCCTTTATCTTTTATACCCTCAAGCCCCTAGTGTTTAAACTCGGCTCTGATACCAAATGTAACACCCATCTATACTAAAAGATAAAAGATGATACTAAAGAAGATACAACCATAAACAAAACCACATAGAACCATAGTAAATTTTTTTTTCTTAAAAATACAAATTGATACATATAATCATAGCAACTGCTTCTAAGAGCTTTATAGTTTTCAACTGAATTACATTAGAGTAATAAGAATACTCTTTATTCAAAAACTTAGTCTCAAAACAAAATTTCCTTCTTAACCAATCCTATACATTCTACGAATAGTTCTGATAACTGAAAAACCAAGAAATGATCTGTTTCCCATAAATCTTAACAACTGCTATCCATTGTCCCATACTCATTGATTTATCCATCTAAAACCTGAAAATCAAAATGAACACAAACACAAACAGCAAATAGGGCTCAGTCACAATGATAAAGAAAATGAATCATCTCCAAATATTTGCAACCATAAAAGTCAGTATAATATAACATTTATGCAGATTTAAATACAGATGTAATTGAAATCTAAATAACATAATTCTATTCTTTTTACACCAAAATCATCAAGCACTGTATCAAACAGAAATAAACTCGCAAACAAAATGACAAAGTAATGATCCAATAGTTCATGAGTGTCCACATAAGGACCTACGCTATGAATCCGTAAGGAAACCTCATAGTAATCCATTATGTCTGATGAAACCATAATGTTTTATCTTTGTTAATTGAAACCCATAACCCTTGAATTTATAATTATCACTTAATTAAACAACTGACATAAATTCTTTCCCATACGGATATAGACTAGTGTCAGTCACAACTGACAGAAATTCTATCACCACAAGGTACTAGACTAGTGTCAGCCCCCAATCTAAGGATCATACTTGCATTATCTCAAAAATACTTGATCTAGCAATTAATGAAAGCAGTGAAATGAACTACATTACACAATTTCACTAACACTCCGTTTCTATTGCATCAATTTACAAAATTGAAATAGCAAACAGAAATCCATTTAGATCCATGTTTCCATATTCCTTAACATACATTTTTAAACATGATGTTTCTCAAAAGAAGAAAAGATCACAGTTCTTTCTCCATCACAAATCCAATCAAATAATAATCTCCACATTAACTTAACATTAAATCTGAAACTGTACAATGAAATGTCCATACTAAATTCATGATTCCATTGAATAGAAAAGAACTAACATAATCATATATCAACTGAATCAACACAACACCCATCGCTTTTAACAAACATACAAGCTTGCCATAACCGATTTATTAAACTTATTGGCCATACATCCTGATCTATTAATTACAAGTTCATACTTTTATATACATGTTGGCGTATGTACATGTATACACCACGGCTCGTGTATACATATACATATCCCAGCAGGTATATATGTATATATATAATTATATAAACTTGTAATTAATAGTTCAGAATTGTAAACATAGCATCTATTATATACATGTTGGCATATGTACATGTATACATCACGGCTTGTGTATACATATACATATCCCAGCAGGTATATATATATATATCTAATTACATAAACTTGTAATTAATAGTTTAAGTCCATAAATATACAATAGAAAACCATACTAATCATCTCAGTCCTATCAAACACAACTACCTTATAATACTCCTGAATCAGCCGAATACATAAAAGAATGACAGAAAAATAAGAACCGCCTTCTACATCTAAACAAAATACCAAAGTGTTCTCCTTACTAATTGAGAAAGATAAAAAAAAAATTGACCTTCCTATTAATTCCTAACATATCCTAATGTCGATACAAACTATATTTCACACTGGTGATAATTTCTGAAGATTCATATAGCTCGTAGTCAGGATTTGATACAACCATAACTATCTACATTTCATTATTGACTGAAGCAGGCAGAGAAAAACACCCATTTGATACAACAACATCGACACCAGATAACTAAAATAGTACACCCAAGAATACCTTAATTCACACCTATGTTGCGAGAGTGTAAATACACAATATGAAAGGTAACAGATAACACTATGAATTACCTCTAATCCCTTTTTCCACAATACAGCTCAAAAGAAAACATCGATACCAAATTCGGTTTATAACAGTGGTAGCAAAAACCCGATTTCACTTTATAACCAAAACTCTCACATATTGAAAACCTTTTTGTTGCTACAGATTTCCTAACAACAGGAACAGTGTGAGAATACCGTAAAGAAGCTTTTAAACAAACACTCATCTTGTATACCAAACTACATTTATATGCCGGTTCTCATTCCCGATTAACTCCCTTTATACTGACCAAAACAAGTAAACATCGACACAAATACGCACTATGGAAGAACCATATTCAACTGTGACAACTATACTCCCATAGTTCGGCACAGACATAAAGAAAAATACTGCCTACTTCATACTCAGTACAAAGAAAAACCCATCAACATACTATGCTCGAAAACAGCATAAAAGAACATGTATTTAATACCACACTAAAACCAATCACTTACTAAACAGTCGTTTGTTTCCAAATTTCTCCACTAAACACAACATTTATTAACTAAATTAACTTCTTAATCCATCCAAGAAAAAGATCGATTCATGACCGAACTCACAAAGTATACAAACACAAAACCTCACATTCATCGACTAACAAACAGTAGTATTCAACATTCTATTAATTCATTTACAGAACATAAAATGGAAACAGAGGATAAGGTGAGAGAATGCCCCTGCCTGGTATTCGTGTGGGGAGATATCCAAAATTGAAATGCCAAATCTAGCCCTTGCCTGGTGAGCTTCACAGACTGCCAAAGTGCCGTGCAAGAGAGCCCACAACGCAAATGCAGAGATAACAGTAAGAAACACAAAATTTCCCAAATGACCACGAATAGAAGGGTATAACTTGCCGTGAAAACCCCTTTCCATTCCAAGCCACTTATCATGTAAGATACAATAGGAAAACATATCCATTATTAACTGTTTACCCAAACTGTCGCAGCATAACATGGTGAAAAATGGAGTCATAATTCAACTGCAACTCCTTTACCCGAGCTAATGGCGGACATCAAACACAAAAATGAATTTCATCGATGAGTTCATTCAATGCGAACTTATCTCTTGCAGTAAACACAACACATTCCCTGCCAAATGTCCATCAAAGTACAATCCCATAACCCAAAAATAGCTTAAACCCCACTAACACCACTATGTGATGATAGTGCATTTAAACCCTGCCGATAAGTCATGTCTTCGAGCCAAATCATAAATAGGAAGACTTAGAGATAGATATCTATGTTAAATAACATTAGTCATTTTACTAACTTAAACATCAAAGATAACAGCGCATTAACAATGCCAAATTACTAACACTTCATCAAACTAACCTCCTACTAACATACAAAATAGAATATATTAACTTAGATAATTCTATAGTTTTAGTAAAAGAAATACCACATAATTACTAAAACAATCACTCATAATTATATGTATAAAAATACATATTTACAAATTTATTTATTTTGAATTTCAAAATTTTATTAACATTAAATAACAACAATCTCTATTTACAGTCTGCAACGTCAACACACATTAATCCATAATAGTAAAACCAATTTTAATTATGTATAACATATTATTATTTAGAATTCCAAATAATGAACCAATAATCAGACAATTGACTAACCATTTAAGTTGTCCTTATTTTCATAATCAAACCAATATTCAAAGGTCAGTCTAAACCAATTCTGTCATCAGAAAACCTCATTAAGCTACAGAAATAGACATAATTCTTTGAGTGTCTGGCAGAATAACAGAGATAAACATATTTAATCCAAATAGAAGGTTCAAATGAACGCAGTCAGAGTTCAAACTCATAGAAATCTAACAGGAATATAGTTCCAGATAATACGATGCTAATCAAACCAGAAATCCAACTATAACATAACATAGAAAAGTAATGCCTGAGACTGTCAGGGGCATGACAGAGAAACAAAAACCCAAAAGCTTATAGATGTGGTGGAGTGAAGCTAACTCGGTGATGAATCTTCTTGATGTGTTTAGGTGAAGTGATGAGGTCGAGAAGTATTCTCTTCTCTCTTTGAGAGAAATAGAAAATCAAACCCTCGGATCTAAGCCAAGTTGTGTCACCTTTAGAGGGCCTGCCGGAAGTTGAACCTCCGAGAATGACCCAAGTGAGTACGCACGTATCGCCGGTGATTCCACCTCACTCTAATAAAGAACATTTTGTTGAGTCTAAAGACTCCAAAACCATGTTAGCTTCCTTCTGAAGACTTTGACTATCATCTTGAGAAGGCTCCGTTTGTTATACTGAGTGGCGCCGCTCCTAGCCCTTCTTGCGGGGGGTGTATGACTTTCGGGTGTTGGTGTGGCTGCAAGGCCTCAACCTTGTATCGGGGGCACTGAAGGTTAGCGTGAACAGAAGCCTATTAAAAACTTTCCTTAGCTAGTGGCCTACCCGGTCACCTCTGAAAGGAGTCATAATCTTTGTGCAGGGAGGGGGAAGAATCTCTCCCGTAGATTCCCATCATAGGCATACAACGAGACGCTTGAAGGTGGTTGCGACACTGGCCCCTGCTACAAGGGTAACCTTTGAATGTACACTATTGAGTCCTTGGAAACACCAAAAACATGGGCGCCCTCTAGGGGGTGACATGACTGTGTGAGGTGCATGTATGCGCATAAGTAATGGGGCAAAGGTTTTGTCTTCTCACCATTTTTTTTAGGACTAAGCTATGTATCTATTATCGAGTCTTAAACATTGTCCAATCATTATCAAACAAAGACTCCCCTGATGCTATCAAGTTGCTTTGTCCTTGATAGGTCTGTTAACGACTGCTTCTTGTATCACAACTGCTTGATTTGAACCTTTGTGTCTTTAAATGAATGCTTGAAATCCTAAAATGAGATTGTTGATTAAACTGTTCTTCAAACCTGTCAGGAAACTAGATTTTTTGTCAGACATCAATTCAGGATGTACCTCAAAATTCAACTTTAACCTTGAAAATTATGTCAGATTATCAGATTTTTCACTTTTCCTGCGTGAAGTTTCACTCTTCAGAGCACTTTCTCGTGTGAGACTTTGTTCTCTTGCGCGAAGGTTGGTGTTCACTCATGTGGCCTGGTACTCTTTTGCGTGAGACTGTAGCCCAATTTTCAAAGACAGAGACCTATTTTCCATTGACTGTTTGACTTTTTATCTGATCTGGTTTTTGTTTGAGATCTATTTTTCTATTTTCCTATCGTTCACTATCAAAAATTGGTTGTTTTGAGTTAGGAATCAATCGATCTTTTCTTTGACTCATGTCATCTCTCATTGGTTTACCTTATCTCTTTATGCCTTTTGTATCTCATGTTGCGATAGTCTTATCTCGGCTGTTCTAGCCACCTCTTTTGATGATTCGTACCAAGTCCATCTTGCATCTTAGCTATTCTAGCTTTTATCTCCTTTGCGTTGTTCTTAGAGACCGAGTCCAACATTATCCTGAGTCTTCTCTCATTTCATCTTCATCTATGACTATCATGACTAGAAGTGGCAAGACTTATCCCATTCAGAATCTTGATCAAGGTAGAAGTGAACCTCCTAATCAAGAAATAGATCCTCCTGAATTTGTTGCAAAATCTAAACTTTGTGAGATATCCTCAATTTCCTCATTGAATACTTTGAAAGATAGTCCCTCTCAACCATCACCTTTGGTGTTTCAAGAGTGTTTTAACCTGTTGTTTGAAGCGCAACCTGGTTTTTCATTTCAAGAGCAAGACAACTCCTTCTTCCAAGAGAACTCACTGTTTCACAATTTTGGAAGACATCTTCCTCAAACTAATCCTATTATTGTACCTGTTGATCCTACTGAGAATAGTTCTATCATTGAACCGAGTGATACTGTTGACGATATCTTCTTGCCTGAATTTGTTAAATCTTTTGATCCTGTTCATTCACCAAAGGTTACTGTGGTCGTGCCCTTTAAGCACTGGACATATCATTTCACTCAGAATTCGTATACTACACAAGCCTACAACAAGATGGGAGATCTGTTCGACTTCCAATCGGGCAAGTACAGTCAAACCTTTGATCAATCTCAAAACAATCAATATCATGGTCAATCTTCTAATGACCCACGTCATGCTCAACCTCGGAATGAGCAACCTCATAGTCAATCTCAACATGACCAAAATCAGTCCCACAATGATGATCAATCTTGAAGCAAACCTCAAGGTGATTGACAGCCCGCCTATTTCTATCGTCCTCCTCCATTCAATCAAAACCAAGATGATCAGCAATAAGATCAGATTCTGAGTATTTATAAGATTCTTGGGAATGAAAATGAAGTGATAACTCAATAGGATATAGAAGCTGCCAAAGCTAATAAGGGTCTTATTAAATGATGGAGATCCTTCTCCTAAAGGAGAAAGAAAAGTACTTCCTTGAGCTAGCTAAACAAGGGGCCAAGTTACCCCGAGACTATCAAGTTGAAACACTCGTAGCTAAGGAAGAAGAAACTGAGACTGCAAAGTTGCAAAATATGGTCTGAGAAATGCAAGATCAGATTAGTCAACTTGCGAGGAATAAAGACAAACCCACTCAACAATTTACGATGGACAGTATTTGTCCTTTCCCTTTTGACATAAGTCTTCATATGCCACCTTTTCCCAGAGGTGTGGAACTCCCTAAACATGACAAATACTTGGGTGCAACTGATCCCCAAGACCACTTAAGGGAGTTTGGTGCATTGTCTATGGAATTTATGCACGATCAAACATATCTTATGCGCTTGTTTCCTCGTAGTTTGGGTGGACCGACTATGGAATGGTTCTCTAGATTGCCCATTGGCATTAAAACTTTTGACGAAATGGCTAATCTTTTTCTCCAGCACTACTTGCATAATATTCAGCATCCGGTCAACATCCGGGATCTTTGCAACTTAAAACAATGACAAGGAGAATCTTTCCTAACATTTCTCCAAAGGTGGAGACAATTATGTATGAAGTGTCCTCATAAGCTACCAAAGTCTGAGAGACTCGAGATTTTCTTGGACAATCTTGTCCCAAACTTCGGATACCAAGTGCAATTGCAAGGTCCTCTTACTTTTGATAGTATGATCAAACAAGTAGTGCGAATAGAGGCCTTTATGATCAAGAAGGGATAATTAACTTTGAATAAGGACAATAAACAAGGATTCTCCACAAACAAGGATAAAGGAAAGACTACCAATAAGAATAGAGATGTAGTAAATGATGGAGTGGTGGATAATGTTACTGTGAAGCCTTCAAAGCCTACTTTTAATCTTACTTCCAGTATACAAGGGGCTAAGGCTGTCGAAAAGACCACAACGGATAATCAACAAACTTCAAGATTTGCTAGGAACAAACCTTGGGCCTCTTGACCCAAGCATGATTTCACCTCTTTGGGAGAGCCTCTTGATGTGGTCTATAAAACTCTTATAGAAAATCAGGTTCTTACCCCTTTGGAAAAGCGTACTTATGACCCACAACCATGACCTCATTGGTGGAATGATAATGATTACTGTGACTATCACCAAAACATTGGTCATAAGACTTCTACTTGTCTCCAACTGAAGCATAAAGTTCAAGATCTCATTGACAATGGTGACATCCTTGTGGAGAACCATAATAAGAATTCAGACCACCAAGCTTTTAAGGATCCCTTCCCTCCTCATGAGAAGGGCGAGTCTTCAAACGCCAAGAATACCAATGCTAAAGTCAATTACACATACACTAATAATGACAATGTTATTGGTATGATCGAACTTGTCGAGATAGAGTATTGTGACGTGATCACTTCTAAAGGGAGCGATGCTCCCAAATCTAAGACTCCATTTATCTTGCATAGTTCTGCATCTTGTTCGTTTGAATCTGAACAATCTCAAGACTGTGCTAATGTTGTCACTAGATCACAAAGAAGAGTTGTTTTGAAAGGTCCCGATGCTTCTACGTCCACTCCAAAGCAAACTGCGGATAAGAGACCCGATACTTCCACATCTGCTCTGAAGCAAATTGCGGATAAGACTATTGTTGGCCCTACCAACAAAAACATGAAATCTATTCCTACAGCTAGCTTGGCTAGTTATAGCATCTTAGATCAACTCCAGTGAACCAATGCTCAGATTACCATTTTTGAGTTGTTGAAGATCTCGCCTACTCACAGGCAGATTTTGGATATGGCCCTTATTGAGGCAAACGTTCCCAAGGATCTCGATCTCAACTGGTTCCAATCTATGGTGGGTCATTTGACTTCACCTCACTATCTATCCTTCTTTGAAGAAGATCATCACTCTTTGAGTCACCCGCATAACACTCCCTTGCATATAGAGGTCATGATAGGTCCTAAGCGAGTCCGCCGAGTGCTCATAGACAATGATGCTAGTCTTAATATCTGTTCTGCTAAACTACTCACTCAACTAGGTTATGATGAGAATTGTATAGATCCTCGCAAAAATATTACCATCAAAGCTTATGATGAGGAAGAATGCAAGTCCCAAGGCTTAGTTGTGCTACCTATCTGCGTAGGTCCTATTGAGAGAGATGTTACTTTCCAAGTGCTTGATATTCCTCTTGCCTAAAATATCTTGTTGAGTAGGCCTTGGATTCATGAGATGTAGGCTGTTCCGTCCATGTATCATGAATGCATTAAGTTCCCATTCCATGGGGCGAAAGTCACGCAATCCTTATCCTTATAATAGTAGGGTAGGGCCCCCCCTGGCAAATAGTAGGGTCCACTCGCTTAAAATGATAAAGGGAGGGCCACTATTTAGTTGCCTTGGGCCATGGTTGTTTTGGAGGGGGAGGAAATCAAATGAGTCATCCAGCCTTTAAAAAAAGAAGAATCTGCCAATGTCAATCTAGATTACTCATGAGAGATAATGAAACAGGAGGGTTTCCTTGTACCTGCAAATACCAATTTCTCTTGCAACACTTGCACAAACCGCATATAGCTTTGTTCCAGCAAATAGAGAATCCACTAAGTTTTATGATGCTAAGCTGAAAGAAATGGAAAAAACTTTGAGACTTAAGGATATAGGCATGGGAGAATACCGAATGGAACCTGTGCTATCACTAGCTGCCCTACCTCTGTCTCCATGCTCTTATGGGAGACCTTTTGAGGACAACAAACTTTCTAATGCTCCTCCTCAAATAGTTTATGATGGTGCCTTTGTAAGGGCCTCTACGCCTTTAGAAGATGAGGATGAAGAGAGAGCTATCAGAGCATGGATATATAAAGGAAAAGAAACAGCTGAAACAACCACTCCACCTCCAAATTTAGAGCAAGAACCATATAGTGAGGCCTTCAAGATCATGAAGCACTTTGGTTATAAGGGGAGTGGTCCTATAGGGAAAAATGATAATGGCTTACTAAAACCCATTGAAGCTATAGGCCGCCACACAAAAGATACTAGTGGCTTAGGCTTTAAAAAAACTCCCTTTCATTTGGGGACCAAGAAATTTGTGTCAGCTCCTGAGCCTGAACCTGAACCTGAACAAGAAATTGAAGATGCCACTCCAGAAGTGAATCTAGAGGACAACTTTGATGAAGATACATTTCCATATCCTATTCCTCCGGATCTCGCGACACTCTTTGCTGAACCTAATGAGCCTATCATACCTGTTCACATGGTAGAGACATACACTGATACTGATAATGACTCTGATAAAACTTCTTCAGTGTACCGATTCACATATGAGGAATGGAAAGCAACACTAAATGATGATCCTAATTTTCAAGGTGAACGATACAGACCACCACATTTTCAAAAGTATTTTGAACAAGAACAACTTCAACAAGCTATTAATACCACAAGGGATAATAATGAGTCTGATGATGCTGCTAATGAAATTACCACATCAAGTACTGACTCACATGAATATGAGTTTGACTCTTTGTCTGATGCTACTTATGATGTAGACATAGATACTATTCACATGTATGAAAGACTCCTCAAAGTAGGTGAAGGGTCTAGCGCTAGGCCACATGAATTAGACACCACTAATGTTAACATGTCCTCTACTTCTGACGTAAGGTCTTATAGGGATTTGAATGCTCCTTTAGATGAGATCGCTCTAGGTCTTGACTTGCTCATCAGCACTTTTGAGGGTTATACCGTGAACGCAGTTGAACCAGTCAGTACTTCCCTTCCACTCCACCGTCTTGATCTGATAAACTAGAACTCCCCTTCTGAATCCAATGAAGTCCTAACATTCCAGAATGATTATGATCTAGCCTGTTACCTCCATGCTATTGAACCTATGATGTCCTCCACTAGCAAAAGCAGTGTCAACATGACAAAGGCGGATATCAAGTATCTCAGTCAAAAAATTAAAAGAAGACAAAATAGATGCTCTGATGGTGAAAACCACTTTGTGGTAGTATCAGAGCCAAAAATAGTAAAAATAAAAGATGTATCTGAGGGTGAAAACCTCTCCAAGGCATCCAAGGATGAGATACTTGATATGCTTCCGAGCCACTTTCAAGAGAGATCATAAGTATTGATTGAGCTGACACAATCAGTTAATTTGGGTATAGAGGCTGCTCCACAGATTATTCATCTAGCACAATCATTGTATGCTGAAGAAAAAGAAGAGTTCATGAGCTTCTTTTAGAGCAAGAAAATAAACTTTGCATGGACCTACTTTGCATGAGTCCACACGTAGCGCTTTTGGTTAAAGCAGAGCTAGAAAAGCTTCTTAAGGCTAGCTTCATAAGAACTATTGATTATGCAAAATGGATTTCAAACATTGTTCTAGTCACTAAACATGACAAATCCATTCGTGTGTGTACAAATTTTAGAGATCTCAATAAGGCATGTCCGAAAGATGACTTCTCACTACCTAATATTGATATGATAGTTGGCATGACAGTAGGATATGAGATGTATTCCTTGATGGATGGATTTTTTGGCTATGATCAAATCAAAATTGCACTAGAAGATCAAGAAAAGACTGCTTTTACTTGTGCCTGGGGCACCTTTTGCTGGAATGTCATGCCTTTTGGGCTTAAGAATGCTGGAGCAACATACCAGAGAGCTGTTACTACTGTCTTCCATGATATGATGCATAAAATGATGGAGGATTATGTGGATGATACTTTAGCCAAAAGCATGCAATGAAGAACTCATCTCATAGATTTGGGTTCCATCCTTGACTGCATGGAACAATTTAGTCTCAGGCTTAATCCAAAGAAATGTGCTTTTGGTGTTACTTCTGGGAAACTCTTGGGTTATATCATTTCAGTTGAAGGCATAGAAGTTGATCCTGAAAAGGTGCAAGCTATTATGGACATGCCTCCACCCAAGAATATCAATCAAATGAGAGGATTACAAGGAAGGCTACAATCTATCCGGTGCTTCATTTCATAGTTGGTCGACAAGTCACAACCATTTACTAAAACTTTGCATAAGAATGCGACTTATGAATGGAATGAGGAATGTGACAAGGGACTTACTCAAATAAAAAAATATCTTCCTAATCCACCAATTTTGATGCCTCCTATTCATGGGAAGCCACTTATACTATACATCTCAGCAACAAACACATCTTTGGGTGCTCTCCTAGCTCAAGAAGATCAGAAAAAAAAAGAGAGAGCCATATACTATATCAGCAGAACATTGGTTTCCTATGAAATGAATTATTCTGTCATTGAGAAGTCTTGTTTAGTAGTGGTATTTTCTTCTCAGAAGTTGTGGCATTATATGCTAGCTCATACCAGGAGGCTTATTGCAAAAATTGATCCACTGAAGTACTTGTTGAGCAAGGCTGCCCTCACAGGTAGATTAGCGAAATGGGTAATGATACTTAGTGAATTTGACATTGAGTATGTGGAGAGAAAAGCTATTAAGGGACAAGCAATTGTTGATCAGTTGGCATAAGCTCCTTTGAAAGATCATCAGCCTTTGAGTATTAAATTTCCAGATGAATCCATCATGCTTCTCACACATCAATCTTGGAGCATGTTCTTTGATGGATCATTCACTCAGCAAGGATCCGATGCAAGCATTCTATTTGTTACACCTCAAAGATACTCATTGCGAAAAGCATATAAAATGTTCTTTCCCTACACAAACAACATAGCTAAATATGAAGCTCTCATTAATGGAATGAAGATAGTCCTTGAATGGCATGTGGATGAGCTCAAGGTCTTTGGAGACTCGCAATTAATCATCAATCAAGTCAATGATTTCTACGAAACAAAAGATGACAAGCTAATACCTTACAAAAGAATGGTGGATGATCTCAAACAGTAGTTTGCACATATTTCTTTCCAGCAAATTCCAAGGGCAGACAATAAAGTAGCTGATGCTATGGCCACTCTCACCTCAATGTTACAAATGCCAGAAAATGTCTTCAGACATGAATTCCTGGTGGAGGCATTACACTACCCTGCCTATGATATTATTGAATCCCGGATGATCTATTCAGTCATTGGACATGATTCATCCCACTACCACCATATCTTTTCCTACCTTCATGACCAAATCATTCCAGACACTTATACCCGGAATGAAAGGTGTCACCTCAATCGTACTACTTCACGATATGTCCACATAGCAAATGACTTGTATAGATGGGGTCTAGATGGTACTCTCCTTAGGTGTTTAGAACCTGAGAGTCCAAACGTGCGCTAGCTGAGGTACATGAAGGTATCTGTGGGTCTCATTCTAGTGGTTTGATGTTAGCCCGAAAACTTATTAGAGCTGGTTATTACTGGCCGGACATGGAAAAAGAAGCTATTCACTATGCTAAGACTTGCAAGCAATGCCAATTTCATGGGAACCCGATTCATGCTCTTGCTCATGAACTTAGTCCTCTCATCAATTTCTAGCCATTTCAGAAATGGGCCTTCGACTTGGTTGGTCAGATACATCCTTCCTCTTCATGAGGGCACAAGTTTATCATTACAGCTACTGACTACTTTACCAAGTGGGTTGAGGCAGTGCCTCTAGCTATAGCTGATGGCAAGACCATTTCTATGTTCATACTGAACTAAATCATTTGCAGATATGACATACCCTCATCTATTATCACTGACAATGGGGGAAAATTCAAAAATAAGGACCTAACAGACTTATGCACCAAATTTAGAATTATTTAGCATTGGTCATCCATCTATTATCCTCAGGGTAATGGACAAGCAGAGGCTTCTAATAAGATAATTCTAAAAATCTTGCACCGAATAGTTCATAAATCTGGTAGAGATTGGTATCTCTAAATTAATCCAGCTTTGTGGGCCTACAAAACAAGTATCTAAACACCAATGGGGGCCACTCCCTTCACCTTGGTTTATGGAGCAGAGGCAGTATTACCTATTGAGGTTGAGATTTCGACATTGCGAATCTCTCTAAAGGGCCTCGTCACTGATGGAAAATAAAATATCCTGGCTTCAAGAGCTTGAGTTACTTGATGAACATCGGAAGGTGGCGTTCGATCATCTAAGAGCATATCAAAAGAGGATGTCCAAAGCCTACAATAAGAAAGTTAGACAAAGAGAATTCCAAGTGGGTGATCTCGTCCTAAGGGAGAACCAAAAGAATCAGCAGCAACGAGTCTAGAAAGGGAAATTTGAACCAAACTGGCTTGGTCCATATGTCATTACTGCAACATTTGGGTCTGGCACTTATTAACTCTCCACCACTGAAGGAGAACAACTCAAAGAGCCTATCAACACTCTTCATCTGAAGAAGTTCTACAATTGAGACATTCTCGGCATGCTCATGTACACATTTATTGGTCCTGAAAAAATCCAAAAAAATGATATATTGTAAAAATTCTAAAAATTGCAAAATGTCCTAAAAAAATGATCATCTTAGTGAAAACCTGGTAAACAGGCGCTTTGATGTATCTATTATCTTGGTGAAAACCTGGTAAATAGGTGACTTGATAATAATAAAAAAAATAGAAAATTTGAAAAAAAATTTAAAAAAATCAAAAGATCAAAAATACAAAAAAAATTAAATATTCAAAAAATACAAAAAAATAAAAATAAAAGAGAAAAAGTACCAAAAAAAAATTGAAAAAGAAGAAAAATGTGCCATTGATGAAAACCTGGTAAACAGGCGTCATGGTAGCAAAAATAGAATCTCTGCCAAGATGGTGAAAACCTGGTAAACAAGCACCTCTTGTTTCCTGAAGCTACATCTCATCTCAACATCACTTGGTTCTTAGTTTCCTGCTTTAGTTTGCTTTCCCGCTTTCCTGCTTTAGTTTGTTTCCTACTTTAGCTTGTTTCCCGCTTTAGTTTGCTAGCTCATGCTCTTGCCTTCAGTTGTCTTTGAGATTTTCCTTGAATCTTCATGGATTGAAACTCGTTCACACTTGGGGGCATCTTCCTGGTCTAGGGGGCATTGTCCTATTGCTTTCGGAAGTTTCGTTCGTGCATCAGCCACCAACGATTCCCACTGCATCTGCCTGTTGATGCCTAGCTACTTGTGAGATTTCTCTCCTTGAGGATCTCTCGTGTATCAGTCACCAGTGGTTCTCACTGTGCTTGCCTACTGATACTTAGCTCTTGTTCAAATCTCTCTCTTTTGGGATCTCTTCCTTACATCAATCACCAGTGGTTCTCATTGCATCTGCCTGCTGATGTTCCGCTCGTGTTTTACTCTCTCTTTCGAGAATCTTCCTTATTTCAGTCACTAGTGGTCCTCACTGTGTTCACCTACTGATGCTTGGTTCACACTCTAATATTTTCTTGAGACTTCATCTCTCATGACAGTCACCAGTGGTTCTCACTGCGTCTGCCTACTGTTGCTATCCCGTCGAGACTTTGAATGCTGTATGCTTCTGATTTGACTTCAATCCGCTTGGACACAAATGTAAATTGAAACTGAAAAATGATTTTGTGTTCCTTTGAAGCATGCTAAGCTTTTCCTTTGCTTGTTTGTTTGTTTTCTTTATCATTTCTCCTCAAGCGAATCTAAGATGTCTTTCTTGACTGAGAAACGCGAAGACTGGGGTCATGATCTTTTCTTTGCTTTTTGTTTGCTGGTTTAGTTCCAATGATCCAAAGAATCTATCTAAGAGGGGTGTCCGTCTATAAGAGCCTTCATCTTGTATTGGATGGCCATACGTACCTTGACTCCTTTTATATGGATGCTTTGGTGAGGTTGGTTCTTCTCCTTGTCTATTTTGAGTGACTTCTTTTTGCCACAAGTAAAATTGCTAATGCTCGTCCTGCTAAGTGAACGTAAGGGTCACTGTGAGCACTCTTTAGCAAAAGAAAAAACTCTTGCATGTCTGGTGTGTTTGTTCACAATCAACATTCAGGTCATTCTAGCAATTATGCTTTGATGCTTATGTTAACTTGCTAAATCAAAAGGAATAGGTGTTCAGGTCATTCTGGCTTCTTGTGCCTTAATGCTTACACCTCATTCCGACAAATCTAAGACTTATGTCATATTCATATTCTCATAATTGCAATATTAGTGAGGATTGTATGGCATCTAGTGATCATCCCATGCTTAAATGAACTCGATCATGATAAATATGGTGAGTCCAACAACTTAGTCCTAGGGCTTGCATTTTCATTCTAGGCTTGCATTTAGCTTAGACTTGCATGTTCATGCTAAGCTTGGATTTGAGATGATATCTTGTTACTCTTTTGATTTCTTTCTATTCATCGAAGGTTCTCATCTTTTGTCCTGGTTTCATCTTGGTTGCACAAGTGTCCAGTCCTTGCTCTTGATTTTTGAAATGTAATCTCGTTGATTAGTACTTGTCATAGATTGCAACAATCCTGCATGAGATGATTAGTACCATATACATTACATATCCATTGCATTTTCATTTCATTTCCATTTGCATCCATAAATTCATTTGCATCTACATAGACATGTGCATCCACTATAAGCATAACTCAAATCATACATTACACATATGCATACATTCTATCCATCTATCACTGCATCATCATAAAATAACCATGTGCATATTCATATTCATAAAATAAAGCATGTGCATTTCATACATTTCTATCCATACATCTAAGCATATAAAAACATCTCATAAACATCAATATCAAAGCAATATAACAACAAGTACAATGATATCAAATTGTCGATCTCATATATATATCTCAAACAATGTCATGTACAAAAGAGAAGGTGCTACTCGAGCACAGTATCAAAAATGGACTACAATGTATAAGTATATCAAGTGTGCTAAGTAGGTCCCGCACCACCTAGAGGAGGTGGTGGCAATGGTCTCTGGGGAAGGGGCATCGACCGCTATGGAGTTGCCTACTGTGGGGGTACCTATGGTGCCTATGTTGCCTGCTGTGGTGGGGCCTATGGTGGTGCCTATGGGGGAGTTGGTGGAGGTTCCTGCAGAGCTCCAACATAATTAGCAAAAGGTGGTACCTGCTCCAACAGATTTGGAATGACCCCACAGTAAGCCACATAGTAGTAAGTTGCCTAAGCAGCCTCATATCTGGTCTCAATCCTTGATCATGCTAGCTCCTCCCATAACTACCTGATCTTAGCATCCCTATCAGCTACCTGGGTCTCCTCTCTGATGACTCAAGTGTGGTAGTCATCGTGCTCCTACTGGACCTATCATACCCTCTCATGACTCTTCCTAAGAGCCTCCTACAGTTGTGATGTACCTGCTCCTACCAGATTGTCAGGCATATCAGTATCGTCATCTGGTGGTGCCTACTATGACGTATCACCTGTCCGCTACCTGGTGGACCTCTGCTAGGCCCCACTGCTCCCAGCTCCTACATTTGAGCCCATCATCCTAGTAGGGATGCTAATCTGTCCTGCTCGGGGTCTCAACACTCTCTGTTGTTGCTGTCCCTATTGTGCAACTTGCTACTGTGCAGGTTGCTGAACTGGTGGCTGCTGGGCTAGTGGCTGCTGATCTGGAACTTGCTACTGCTATACCCCCATACCCATAGGATCTATGAATCTAGACATGCAATTAACTAATCCCTGTATGCAGGTGTCACCCCTGTAGTGGTGACACCCACCATATAATCCCATCGCATTGCTAGAATGCGTGCCTCTATTGCACACCACCCTCGATCCAATCTAGCATGCCACCCCTTCTCCTCATTAGAGAAGCAAGCATAGGGGCAATACTCCTATGATATGTCTTGCTGCCTACCAAACTAGCGCAAGATGTGTGTAACAAGGAATCACTCAATGATGGTGACACTACGTCCAATCAGTGGATGAGATACAAACATATGTGAGAGCTCTCTTTGAGCATCATCCCATGGCTCAGTAGCCACCCAAGGTCTCCATACTATAGCTGCCATGTCATCTAGCTATCCTCTCCATTGCTCTGTCTTACCCAGTAGAAGCTAGGTCATTGGACCTATGTACTTGTAAATATACGGCTCAAGCTACTGCTGTGTGTCATGGAAGATAGGCCTGCAAACGGGGAGATGCTCCCAGGCCCATATCTGTAAGATGAAGACACCTACCACCATTTTCCTTGTGCTGCGATATACTATCTCATGTATCTCATGATACATGTGGGGGCCAGCATGCACTCACCCCATCTGAACCTGATGGTTGGCCTCTCCAACATCCTCCGCAGCATTGTGCCCCAGCTGCACTCTAGACCATGCTGACCTTGATCTAGAACAAGGTAGCAGCTTAGAAACATAGCAAGAACAATGACAAATGGATGAGTGCTGCCGTGCTTGCTAATCAAATTATCCCAGGAAATGGCCCGGCCCATCACTAGATCATCCCTGAAAATTATCCTCAAGGCTACTGTACCTTGCTGTGGCTGTGTCTCGTACTCTACTTGAGCACAATGGACTGGTATCCACAGAATCCTATATACATCCTTGGGAGTCACCATCATCTCCCCCATCAAAAAGTGAAAAGTGTTCATCTCCGAATGGAAATGCTCTACCAATGCACCAAGAAGACTGTGATTTACCCGACTGTCAGGTAAATCACACAAGAATCTCAAACCGAGCCCCTCAATGTGAGCACTCTCTACATCTGTCAATCTCTGAACCAATGTGGTGATAACAAGATGATGTGTCCTAAAGGCAACATTAGGGAAGTCAACCTGCAAAGCAAGCAATGACATTGGATCAATATCTCGATATGATGGTTTTCAACATAACAACTACAAATGTAGCAAGACATCTATCCTAGACAGGGCTCTGTGACACTATACTTGGCTGATTTTATGCAAATTTGAAATTTTTTGGCAAAAGACTTCAAACTCTACAACAACTTTTCACACGCGGAAACTGTTTCCTCATGCGAGATAGGACTTGACCTTGCGCGAACTGCTACAATCTCACGTGGGACCACCTTTCAGCTCGCGCGAGCTTCCAGATAGAGCCCGTGTGAAGAAGACCTAACTGGTGCGAGGAAACTACTTCCTCACATGAAGGGGGACCTAGGTTGGCATGAGGAAACTACTTCCTTGTGCGAGATTGGAAGAACACGACCTAACAGTTGTCAAATCTACCCTAAATTGACCTAAAAAGCAATACAAATTGAAATGCAAGGAGGTTTATCGACTACTTACAGGTGCGTCATACTCCGTTGGTCGGGCATGTCATCGGGAGCACTCAAATTGGTGTGTATGCAATGGAAGACCCTCCATTTTCTCTCTCAGAGCTCAAAATCACAAGAAGATGAAGGTGAATAATGAATTGAAAATGACCCCTCCGGGCCTTATATAGCTTTTGACCTAATTTTCAAAAGTGCTCTGTTTTGTGTGAAAATTGCACCCTTGGCTAAATCAACTACACTGAATCCATTTTTGAGATCAAAATCGAAATCTAACATCTCTAGATAGCTCAAAATCGCATTTTAAATTCTGGGACCCTT
This sequence comes from Chamaecyparis obtusa, assembly GCA_027943335.1. NCBI lineage: Eukaryota > Viridiplantae > Streptophyta > Pinopsida > Cupressales > Cupressaceae > Chamaecyparis > Chamaecyparis obtusa. Next base: position 121,070 of record BSBK01004471.1, read on the forward strand.
TTGGGATCAGACACTTGTGCAGTCAGTCTTCTGGCATCATCTTCCTGCTAGACCCTCATCTTTGCATCATGTTCTCAAGATCTTTTCCCTTTTCATCAAGGTCAACTCTAGTCAAATATGGTCAACCATGATCAAAATTGGTCAACAAGACCTCTGCTTTGCTCTGATTTGCTTCTGCAGCTTCTCGAATCTAGTCTAATTGCTTCTGCTCTGCAACCTCTTGTTGTCAATCATCCCTCTTATGTCATCTTTTGATTTTGCTCCCGAGGGGGCAGGATGATTGCATCATTTTGAATCTTGTCGAATCAATTCTTGAATTAGTCTGATCTAAATCATCAGTTCTCATTGCTAGGGGCATCTTCATGCCTCACATCTTGCTATTTGGTCATCTATCTTTTAGGTATTTGAGCAATCTAACTCGGATCCTCGGGAATCAAGCTTTGTTTTGGAGATGGTTCTCAAAATATTTTAGGTATTGGGGCAATCTAACCCTAATTCCTGAGAGTCAAGCTTCATTCTAGAGATGGCTCTCGAAATCTCTCTTAGACCGCTATCTGGGCAATCTAACCTAGATTTTGGAGGGCTGAGCTTCATATTGAAACAATCTAACCCTGATTTTGAAGACAGTCCTAAGTTTGCATCTGAATCTCATTCTAGGCATTGGGGCAACCTAACCCTGATTCTTGTCTTCTCTCAATACCGTTGTCTTCACAATCTAACTTAGACTTCAAAAAATCATGCTTTGATCTGTTCGGTGTCTTGGCAACCTAACCTAGACTTTCAAATTTCTTGTCATCTATCACTTCAGGCTATTCTTTGAATCAACGCGCTGTTCACACATCAATTCAAAGAGGGAAAAATGTAATACCCTAAAATTGGCACCTATTAAATTCAATTAATTTTGGTGCATTTTGGTCAATTTTACATGTCCAAAGTCCTAGTTTCCTAGGCAATTTTCTCTCTCCTATGTGACTTAAGTTGACTTGATGTCAATTACAAAAACCCTCATTGTATTAATCCAATATTAAAATGAATTCCTAAAGTCTTCGACTTTTATTAGCTAAATTACCCCTATGATAAATTAATTTAATCCTAAAGTCCTAAGAACTTGGAATTAAATTAAACCCACCCCATTTGGCTAATATACATGAAAATGAATTAATAATTACTTGTTATTTGAATGGACACTCATTTTGAATTAATAATTCATAATATTCGAAAGATCACCCTATGTGGCAATTTCCATTCTTTTAATTAAGTAATTTATGCATTTTTGTCTCAAATGGGAATGAAGGGTCAGGAGTTTCAAATCAAGAATCCCTTCATTCTCTTCTCGGGCTTTTCTATTTAATGAACCTCATTCTTCATTCAAAGAGAGCAATTTTTGAGAGTAATTAAACTATAGTATTTTTGTGTCTCAATTTCATTAATTCAAAGCTTATTGGATATTAGTATAATTTTCTCATTTTAGTTTAATATTGCTCTTAGTTTAATATCATCTTTATTTCAATTTCTTTAGATTAAATTGCACTTCATATCTCTTTCCAAGCTATCTAGATTAATGTCATATTTCTTTCAAAACATCTTAGATTAAATTGCACTCATTCTAGTTTAATTTTAGTTTTTTTTTGCTTATCATCAATATAGCTTTTGAAAATCCTCCATTGTAGAATCGGTCTTATGGTTGTTGGCTCTCCAATCTAAGAGTAATTAAACATCCCGTCTACATATGAGGCAACATGTCGCTTCACCATGGATTTTAGATTGAGTAATTCATACTCTCTCTTGTAATTTGATCATGTGAGTAATGACCATGTTGCGTGTGTAATTGGATTAGAGGTCCACATTCGACTATATACAGTTGATTCCCACAAACCCTAAACAAGGGAGAGGGAATTTTAGTAAGTGTGAGAGAGCCTATCTTATTGAGTTGGAGGGAATAGTTGTTGGATGGGAATTGTAGGTCAACTAGGGGGAGGGAATTTTACTATGTTTCAAGTGGGAGGAGTTAGGGGGTGTGTGGACAAGTGCTCAAGCACTTTGACCCCCTTGTTTTATGGTTATTCCCAAGTAAGGCATCTAACTCCTTTAGGACTTGGCAATATCGATTCGAGGATAGGTGGGAGGGAATTTTAGTTGGTGGATGGACTCTTACTATATTCAGGTGGGTGCAAACTATAAGGTTATTTATTGATCAATAATAATTCCCTCCCACTCAAGGGAAATTTTAGTTCCCTAAGGGTGTAAGCTAACCTCATCTTTAAGAAAATAATTGGACTTTCCCTAGTTATTGAGTGAAGAAAAGGAGCTTCATTCGTATGGAAATGTCTTCCTACCTTCCACAATAACTATTGCACCACGGGCATTGGAGCTAACCCTACTAATAGAGTTTTTGTTTTGTATTGATGAAAGTTCTTGGGAATAATATGCCCTAATTAATGACCTTATCCTCATGGCTTGAACACAACACCTATTGTGCAAACTTGTGACAATTTTGTTAGTACACAATGCAATAATCCTATATGAATGTAAATTTGTCTAAGCAAAAACATTCTCTAACAAAATCTATTTCACTTATCTACCTACACCCTTTAAGGTATTATTTGGAGATATAAGAGCTTCACACTTCCCACTCTTGTGTTATTATTTAGAATAGTTTATTTTAAGTATAGTACACCATTTATATCACACTTTTAAATATAAAATTAGTGTTATGTCTAATTTATTATTTTAACTATGTACTTAGAAAATCATGATAAATGTAAGGAATCAACTATGGTAAAGTGGGACATGCCTCCACCACTTGTTTGAAAAGTAAGAATTGACACTTTGTTTGGAAAATGAAGGATTAAACCCCTATTTCAATGGAGTCTTCTTTTCCCTTTGTTCAAGAGGTTCATGAAATTGATATTAGAAGGAAACCCTCCATGGATAGCTCCACAAAGGAGTTGGAGGAAGGTCTTGCCAATGATTTTATGATGCTTTGTTGTCACAAGAAATTTAGACTCGGGGATGACCCTAGTTCCGAGATAAAGCAAAGCTCCTTGGAACATTTTTTCAAACAACCTTGATTTTTGGTGGGTCTCCTTGTCTTTTGGCGAGGCTCTATTAGTTTCTATTTTGCCTTGCTTTTTGTTGTTTAGTTGTTGTTATGTTGTTGATGTTTGATGTTTTGTTGGCTTGAATGCTTCATCTTTTCTTTGTAAAAGGGATCAAAACCCTTTCAAAATCCCTACCTATCTAATAAAAAACATTGAGTACAAATTTTGTGGTTTCAAATGTTTTTTTTAAACCATACTTTGGATTACATAGATTAAAGTATTTAAATAGTTATGTTGCCTTATAAAATTCTCATAATAACCATATTTAATCTTGTTTTAGTCTTTCCATTGGACATAATGAGGACAATAGACACCCTTTAACAATAATTAATCAACTATATAGATGATCATAGGAAAGAGGTAGCCATAAAAATTCTTGACATTACCAAAAAGGGTGTCCTAGATTACTATAGACTCGTTAAATGGGTCTTTCATGAGTGAGAAGAGATCAAACTTAGTTAAAGGGATTTCACCAACAATTTACAATTCTTGGAAGTGCTTGGGGTCAGTAAGGAAAACACCTTCTCTGAAGATGTCAAGGACCTAACTAAAGCCATGGAAAATGCAGAAGCCCTGACCCCTCAGTATGACAAGAAATTTGAGGAAGTTAACACAAGAATCACCAAAGTGGAGGAAACTCTTAAGAAGATTTGGGAATAGATTTTTCACATCCTTAAGGCCTCCAACCAGCACTTGAAGGTCCTTGTGGGGAAACTGGATCAGTTTAACTAGGAAATGATTATGATCAAGATTGATGGTTAGAAGACAACTAGTCTAGAGGAGAGTTCTGGCCCTGGGAAGGGGACCTAGTTGAGCACTAGGAAGAAAGCACACTAGGAAGAAAGCACTCAGTACCAAAAAGTACATTGAAGACCTTAAGAGTGTGGCTACTAATCTAGACCAGTTGGAGTTGGAAGTTTCTGAGCTTCTTAAGAACTTTGCCTAATTCTATTTTTCTAGTTGTTGTTTCTGGTTTACTGTTTACTGGCTTTTTGGTGGTTTTTGTGTAGTGTTGGTCTTTTCTTTGTCTTTACCAACTCAGTTTCTAGGTGGTTTTTGGTCACAATCTAGTTGTCCTTTTGTTGTTCTTTAACGTCCTATCTATTGTAATGGCTTTGTAAAGGGTTTTAGGTCCCTTCAAAACCTGATTCTCACGTAATAAAAAACAACAATCCTTCTATGATATGATGATTGCATATATGATATCATCTCTCTTCTTTCTAAAAAATCAAAATGGCTTCATATCGTAAGATGATGTCATCACTACATAAGTCGTATTTAATGAAAATATGTTGATTTATTTGAATGGAAAAAACTCTTGTGATTTCAGTGGTAATGAAAACTAGCAATCACATCTAAAGTTGTAATGACATAGCTATATGTGTAATAATAACCATTTGTACATTACAAAGAAATATGTGTGAGAGTTTTCAGTTTTACTATAAAAATTCTTGGAGGAAACATCATTTGTACAAAGATCTCATCTTTATATCAATTTGATCTTAGAGAGCTTGATCCAACATATGTAAGAAGACACTTAAGTATGTGCCATGCATCATTTTTGAAAATCCACCCATTTAAATATAATTTTAAATGTATTTGACTTGGTGCATATCAAATTGAGTTAGTTTTACATAGTACTTATCGTATTAAGAAATCAAAATGTATTGTAGGTGTATGATTGTCAACATTGCAAGGATAAAGCTACATTACAAACCATTTTGTATGGGTGTTAGGGTGATCAAATTTCTTTTCATAGGAACCCATTAATTTTTCATTTTAAAAAATTATTAAAATTCTTTAGACACAATGGTTGCGCTTTTGATCAACACTGACACTAGAAAAGATAAGGTAAACATATTTTTTTTACATCATTTAATCTGAATAAGCTTGGCCATTTTTGTCACATCTCAAAAGATACCCATTTTAACTCATCATGGACAAGTACATTGATTGACTCTTTGATAACAAGGTGATATAGACTATGTTTCAGTCCATGAGAGAAGTCATATTACAAAATATATATGTCCCATACCCAAGAGATCCACTTGAATACATATACTCTTTAGTACATGATCATTGATGCCTATATATGTATATAATAATGACCTAAACTTTAAACACCTTTTAGCAATATGCAAAATTTAATAGTAAACATAATGCATTGAAACATAAAATACTATCAACTTAACCATGAATATTGGTTTGTCTTAATTTTTTTTTAGCCATATAATGGTGAAAAGAAATGTATGAAAAAGTAAAGTAATGAATAAAATAAATCCCCTATCAAAATGACATAAACACAATGTGGGTATGTGTTTTGATTTTTTTAAATGAATGTACCCCTACATGTGTGGAAATATGAGCATATCAAGGTGTGAGAGCCACACTAATAAGAAAGGTAGATAGGATAGTGTCGTGTGGAAGGAAACATGAAAATAAAAAAGAAGATAGAAAGAAAAACCCAACACATCATGGAATGTCATTCTAGTGGGTTTGATGCTATGTTTAGAAAGGATGTGGGGTTGTGAAAACAAAAAAATGAAAAGAGGTGAAACGAGCTATGTGTTGGTAGTTTTTCATTTACTTCCTTCTTTTGGATTCTATCCATGAAATTTTCTTATGTAATATGCCATTTTTGGTTTGTACATATATTTTTGGGGAGTGTGGATTAACACCCTTCTTTGTTAGAAAAACATTCATGAAAGAGAATGCATGATAAAGGGAAACAATGAACTTAGAAGAGGCGTATTTCATTAAAATCATGGTTATGAGTAGAAAAGATAGTATGTTATGTCTTTGGGTTACATTGATTTGATGGAGTCCAACATGAATGTCACCAAGAGATCTTTGCTAACATATGGTCTCTCATGTCCTTCAAGTTTGGTATGAAGAGATCATTGTTGTCCTCCTTTGCAATGGTGAAAGAGATCTTAAAAGATAAAGGTCGAGGTTTTGCAAATAGAAGCATGCTTGTCATTGCTAAGTGCATTAGATACAATATAGAAATACAATGGACCCAAATGGTTTTTTCTCAAATAAATATTCATGTTATGAATATTTTCAATGCCTACAACAAAAGTATCTTCAATATCATTGATGTTGCTAAGCACACACCTTCTTCATAATTAATTTACTAAAATGGTATTTAATTCTACATTATTCACTATTGTGGTTGAAAAATAATTAATCTAGGTCAAGAGGTCATTTACTTTCCTAAATAGCTTTTAATTCAAAATTATTCATCTCATAGCTAAAAGTAAATAATCTAAGTTAATCTAAGTTAATTTATGCCCAAGTTTTTATGTTCTTGTTTGATTTGGTTTTCCTCTTAGCTAAATGATAAAAAATGATAATTGGTAATTTGTTTTGTGACACTTTTCATAACTTACTTCAGGGTTTTTGAAATCACACACACACACACACACACAAGCTAGACCACCTCTAATGTTGAACCTTAGAATTTGGTTACTTTTTAAACTATATAATATTTTAGAAATAAATTATTAGATCTTGACTGTAAATAAATCATTTCCCACCTTATGGTTTCTTATCTAATTAACATTTTTGGGGGTTGAATTTTTAGTCATTCAATATAGTCTTAACCTCAAGAAATTACTTTGAAAAGTTGATAGCAAGGATTGTTTTCAAACTATTTCACTCAATATTGATTATGGTGTTATATGGCATCATGATATAAATTCTTGTTTATCACCACACACTATAACATGATAACCTTGCATCCTTTATGGATTTCACAATATTAAAGATTACATGGAATACCTTGAGGAGACATATTCTAAGTTGCAGATTCTTTGGCTATAAAGCTATACAAATGGAAATAGGAAAAATGGTTAGACCCTTCTCACCTAAGGATCTTGATACCACATTGACAAAAGTGTAAGAAATAAGTTTTACATGTTAAATTCATATATAATTGGTGAAAATTTATTAGGAATCAATGAACTATGTATTTAACATATTACTTGATCTTGGCATATAATTTTTGTTGACACATGTCTTCAAATGTAATTTTTTTTGTCTTGTATCATATCCTTGGACTCCCTATTGAAACCTAGGCCCCAAACTTTAGAATCTAAACCTTAAACCCAAAATATTTTGTATATTTTTTTTAGTTTTTCTCCCATTTTGTTCTTGAGTTGTTCTCAAGTTCCTTCCATGCTTTAAAACCTAAAGCATTTTCCCATTGTTGTTATTTAATCAATTAGTTCCTTCAATGGTCTCCCTATTGAGAATTAAGGTGTCTTAAACTTAGTATTTTCTAGCATTGAGTTAATTAATTAATGTATTTATTTATGTCGATCTTGTATTTTTTTGGCTCATCCTATTTCATCATCTAGCATGACTTGGTAAGATGAGTTCTTATCATGCTGGCATGTGACAAGGATGTTTTTGTTGCTATATAAGAATGTAGGCATCCCACTTTGTGGTAAAAATTATTTGCCATGTATTGACATATGATAGATTCCTATGATATGTTATGATATATAAGAATGCTATGACATGTTGGACAAGTGTTAAGTAGCATATTTGTATGGATAATGTGGGTGCCCAAGTTGGGTTATAAAAAGATGTAAGAGAATCAACTATCAATAGTGAATAGTGAGTCATGATGGATTCTCTCACAACTTTAAGTGATGTCAGTTATGATAGATTTTATGCCAATTGTAAGGTGTGTAAAAGAATAAATCATACCTATTTATGAAAAACAATGCGATGCCCAAGTATGGAGGTTCATGAATGGGGAGTCAAATAATCTTATACAAGTGTCATTTGCATGCTTTGAGTTGGTGAAAAATGTCCCAAGTGGTTTTGGATGCCCATCTCCCGTAGCTTCCTCTAGAAACTACCTTCACACTTGTATTATCTATATATTAGATGCCTTAGAGTGTAGTTTGTATTAGATGTTTTCTTCAGGTATAATGATCATGCCAAAATTGATCCATATTTTAGAGATTAATTGTTAGACTCTTGCCGAAGAGCTTGACCCCACGATTATATTGTAGCCTTTTAAATTTACTAGAGTATGAAAGGTTATGCTTTAGAGTGTGAGGTTTTTAAACTGAAAGGGTTTTCCCTACATAAATTTAGTTTTCATTATTTATGGTATTTGTATTTTTGTTCTAATAATATGAATATTTTTCTATTTTCATAACTATACAATTTTGTAAAGAAAAAATTTAAAATTTGGCAGAACCTTAAAAATTATAGTTTTTTGATCTCTTTGAATCTTGAGCTATATTGCAAGGGCTTAAAACCTAACCTCTAATTTATTGCAAGCCTACGTTAGTAAATGTTAAACCATAACACTTCTATTCTTTAGTTGACTTTCTATTGTTGATAAACTATCTTTCAGTCACAACTTAAAGCATCCTCAGTCATTTTTCTATAGGATCATCAACTTTTTAAAAATGATTAAGTGAAAAAATTGTATTGTTAATATAGGGATTTGTCACTTGGTGTTACACTAAGGTAGAGTAATTATTTTATATCAATTGATGTTTTGAACTCTATAGAATCATAAATTTTTTTAAAAATATGAAATTAATTTTTCTATGATAGTTTTTTTACTATAAATCAATAGAATCTCACATCATTATATTAAAAAAATAGTAGCATTTATTTTGATTACGTAAAAGCAGGTTTTGAAAGGACCTGAAACCTTTTACATCAGAGTTACATGATAAGCATTAAAGTTCCAATAGAACTGTGCAACATCACCAAAAAAAGATACACAACCAAGTCCTTAAATAGAAATAAAAACATAGAAATAAACAAAGGACAACAAAAAAACATCAGGAAAACAACCTGCAGGCTAAATACATTTCATAAGGTTTGCCACCTGATCAACTAGCATATGCATATTAGCTGAGGACACGTTGAGTTCTTCAATGTCATTGTTCTTATTATCGTCCGGCTTCCTGAACCTAGATCTAGTCCTTCTGTTGGGACCGTGATCCTCTTTGACCTCGGTGATCACCTGCTCCCCTTTTCCCTGTTCCACTTTGTCCACCAGAATCTTAACATGCTCTACCGAAGCCTTAAGGATAGAAAAGCTCTGTTTCGCTATGTTTCCAACCATTTTCTCCAACTTGTCCACTCTATTTTCCATAATCTGAATTCTTTTTTCCATTCCCTCTCCTTTATCAATTTTCTCTTCCATAGCAGTAATTCTCTCATTAAAGACAGTGAGCCCCTTAGCCTTACCGACTGTCTCCATGAGCTCATCAATGCTTTGGACCATTGTTTTCTCCCCCAGATTCATCTTCTTAAGGATCCCAGTCTCTTTTTGAAGCTGATGAATATGGGTCTTCATTGTTGTAATGTCGCTTTTCATATTACTTAGGTTAATCAGGAAAGCAAGACAACCCAGATTCTGAAAATCCTTGTTCACTCCCTCCATTTCCTCCTTGGAACTCTCCACCTTATCCTTCACAGTGTTAGTCATGTCCTTCTCCTACCCATCCTTCTCAATATTTATCACATCCTATCATGCAAAATATTCTCCTTGACCAAAACATTATGGTCCACCCCCACACTCTCCTCCACAATGGGGTCATTCTCCATCACCTCATCCTGATTATCATGGCTATTCTTCTGAGAAGAAGAACCCTCATCAGAGGAGATTAAAACCCTCTTAGCAATTTTCCTATTCCCTTTCTTGGCTCTGGTATGCTTCCCAATGGGATCCATTTTGTTTTTACCCTTCTTCTTGATACTGTCCTCCCTACTCTCCTCTTCCTCCATATCCATATCCGTGGCCGAGTCCTCCACCTTAATTTTCTTCTTTTTTCTTTTGGGAGCCACCTCCTAGTACTCCTTAGAGTCCCCATCTTCATCCTCAGTTTCCTCCATGAAGGGTTCCTCTGAATCCTTACCATCTTCTAGGGCCTTCCTATTTAGCTGAGGCCTCTCCACCTTCTTTGATTTCAACACCTCATAAATGAGGACCATTAACCCTTTGTGACAAACATGGTCACCTTCTGGATCCCTCTACCAACTGAGGATAGAGGCATTTAAAGAACTCAACAAATAAAAGGGGAAATTGATTTTAACCCCATGCCTAAAATAGTTCAGTAAAATCAAATGATGATTGTAAATTTTGGTATAACGTCCATTTAGAGTAATGTAGCTAATAATAAAAAAGAGAACTAGTCTCCATGGCCTAGAAATACTCTTAGGATTAAAGTAGGAGTTATCCACCTTTACCATATGCTTCCTCTCTTGCTTCGTTGGCGCAAAAGCCTCCAAAGCTTTATCCAAGATCTTCCTATCCTTGTAGAATTTAATACCTTCAATCTTAAGACTTGTCGCCTCTACAATTATCTCCTCTATCACTTCCATGCTCTGCATTCCCACCATAAATTTCCCCTTGTTAGTTTTAATGAAGTTCTTGGTCACAACAACTTTCCCTCCATGAAGCTTCTCCAAATAAACCGCCAAGCCCCCGTCTTTAACAATCTTCCACACCTCCTGGTTCTGGTTCCATTCATGATAGTTCCCTGGTTCACATCTTTTCTTTCTACCTCCCATAGCTCTGCAAAAGTCAGTAAAACCCTTCTCAAATTTTTTCACAAAGTTCTGTAGATTAGGCTTAGAGATGTAGTTCAGTCCTCTAACCCTACAAATGACTCATAAATCGTGCCAAATGGAAGCAATTATCATCTCGTAATCCCCCCACTGTCCTTCATCATATTCACTCCAAATTCTGCATTCATTACTCATTAATTTGCACTTCATTTAGAATGTGTTGCCTGCTATTAACCCGATCCTTATCAATTAATGATATCCCTTCAAAAGGGAGGACAAAACCATCATCCCACTTGATATCCACCTGGCTTTGGCAAGCCACATTCACAGCCCAATCAGCCGCTGAATTGGCCTCCCTAAAATTATGAGTTATAATACACTTATCAAAAGAATCAATAATGTTTTTAGACTTACTAATAACATTGGCTATTGTCCATGAAGGGGTCAAAGTATTATTCAGACAATTAATAATATTTAGGGAATCCCCTTCAACCCAAAATTTCCTATAGTTTTTGCTCTTGGCTAACATCAGACCATAAAGAGCAGCATTAGCCTCAGTGACATGGTTGGTATTGAAACCTATAGGAATGGCCTTAGCCCCTTTATAGTTCCCATATCCATCACGGATAACTATACCACAACCAACTATTCTCGGGTTTCCCTTAGAGGCACCATCGAAGTTGACTTTCATCCAACCATTAGGGGGACAGTCCCACCTAGCCTCATTTCTCAGATTTCTCTTGGTATCCTGAACCTTCCTCCCTTCAAGCTTCCAATTTTTGTAGACTTTAACCTCCCAATCATCTTTCGGTTCCTGATACTTTTTAATCAGCCCAATGTTCTCCAAAAGAATTATCTTAATCTTGTGGAAGACAATAGCCCATCTAGACTCCTTATTTCTAAAAATCCTCTCATTTCTCTCTTTCCAAACCCCCCAACACATATAGGGAAGAAAGAAGCTCCATAAGGACAATAAGAGTTTATTATTAGTAGGCGGCTTCCAAGATGTGAAAAGCTCTTGAATATCCTATGGAAAAACCCAATCCATATTCATCAAATCAAGAAATTTCTCCCATATTTTCCTAGCAAAGGAACAGTGGATAATCATATGATTGATGTTCTCCTCATCACTCTTGCAGAGACAACATCGATTGGTTAAAAAAAGACCCCTTTTCCTTAGATTATCCATAGTAGCATTTGTTAACTTCTATAAAATTATATATTTAAAATGTATTCTATAAGCTTTTAGGATTTACAACCATGAAGATATACGTTCCATGTAATTAGAAAATAAATGTTATTAGATTAATTAGAGTATTATTATAAAAAATTGTAGTTCTTATTTTTTTGGGGTAATGGTTTTTGTTTTAGGGGTGGGAGGTAAAACTAAAAATTTCACCCATTAACTTAACAAGTTTCTCCATCACATTACTTCATTAGAAGATATTTGAATTTTCTCAAATTCCACCAATGAAATTGAGTAAATTTTAAACCAAATTTTTCTCTTTTTTAATATTGTAATTGTACAAAAAAATCATAAAACCGCCTTTCAAAATTTTAATTTTTTAAAATATAATTTTCTTTCTTTCATTTTATTCAGTAGATAATCTATCTTAAAACTCTGAAATTTTCTAAACAACATTTAACTCATAGATTAAATTTTCTTTTAATCCCAATTAATTAATTTTTTTATCACCAACACTTAACACTTTTTAATCACACTTTTTTCTTGCTAATTAAGCTAACCACCATTCTTACACTTTTTAACCACATCTTTTTCTTGCTAATGAAATCTCTACTTTTCATCCAACTCAACTACAATCAACACAAGATATTTTAAATGTTGAAAGGCCAAGCCATGTGGACTTTATTACTTCCGTTGCCAATGTAAGTAAATTAGTGCTTGAATATTTTTGTTTATTTTTATCTTCACTACCCACATACCAAACAACCATCACTACTTGTTCTTAAAATGCATTAGAAAATCTTATTCAAGAAAAAAATCTATCCAATTACAAATCTTTTTTTAAATTATGTGTCAAGAATCTTCCTTCTCATACAATATTCTTAAAACTGATTTGTATATTATGATTAAAATGTACAAATACAACTATAACACCATCAAATATAGACATTTATTTTTTATATTAGAAGCAACAAAGCAAGGGTGTTGTTCCTTTACAGTAACACCCTGAAGGAATCTTAAATAGGCTATCAACCAAACATTAACAACACACTAACAACATTTCAACATCAAAACAAAATAAATTAAGAGCCTTAACATTAGATACATGTAAAATGATTAAGAGTCTTAGCCACATATAACAAAAAGTAAAAGGACTATTCAACCATTGAGTAACTAAGTGAGAACATTTCTCCAACCATCAGTGAGGAAATTAAAAATCTCCTTATAGTTTCCTTCTTTATCAACATCATTTTCAAGAACCTTCTTCTACATGAGGCACACATATGTGGTCATGTTGTGCATCACACACAAGCTAAAATTGGAGATGCTTATCATCTTTTGTTCCATCTCCAACACTTTTTTTCTTCAGGGCCTTCAATTCTACCACTGTAGTTTTGCAATCTACATGGGTACCTGAACCACTCCCTTGATGAGTGTATTTTTCTTTCAATAGAGCAACTTGAGTGAGGTCCACTGATTCAAATTTGGTACTGTTAAATGTGTGTGGAATTGTAACTAGTGGACTTAGCCAATTTTTTTTCCTTCCTTGTGTTTCCATCATAAACATCTCCCTCACCAGAAACATCATATTCTTTGAAGCCTTCTTCATAATCCACCAATTTCTTTCCTTTCCCTTTACCAGTTGCATGTCTTGTAAGTCTATTAGAGTGCCAAGGGTTGGTACTTCTGCCTCTTACTGTCTTATTCCACCAAATCCTCCTCCACATCACTAGCAATTTCTTGAATTATTATGTTGTTTATCAATTTATTTTCCATTGGGATAGGTATCTTGAGTTTCATTATTTTTCTTGCAATGGAGGTGGTTGCAGTATTCTTAAAGTTGCAAAGGCCTTTGATCGGTTTCCTTTATGAACAATTAGTTGGCACAAACAAACTCAATGCACACTCCTAACAAGGCAACTAATCCTCAATTAAGTAATATTTTTTCCTAAATGAGTCTCATTTAATTATCGACCAAGGACATATATACTTGGATGGCACTGACACTATATGTGCAACAAAGCGTTCCTAGCTTCTAATAATCTTCAGAAAAATAATGATTACTTGAAAGCAATAACAAACAAACAAAAATAAATCTAGTACCAATCTAAATCACACAACAATGGTTATGGGTATAATCACACAATAGTACATGTGTGTAATCAAATTGATGAACCAAAAACAACCTACTTATCAATGGAATATACGTGCTAAAATATAAATAATAGAATTGAATATTAACTGATTTCAAGAAGATAAACAAAGTAATGTTTAAATGAACTATCAATTAACAAAGCATAACTAACTACAATGCAATATTATTAACAAATCTACTAACTAATCTAATTTAACTAGAGGATTACTTCATCTCAAGTGGCCCTTGCTTGAGGGTTCATAACCTCGAATAGAATAGAACTTAACTCAACTAAGAATGCTCATCCACTTGTATTAAAAAGATGCTAGGAAATACAATAATAGAGATCTATAATGATGTCTGCAATCTAGAGAAATCTAATAACATTTGAACCACCAATCCTAAGACTAACTTGGATTTTATATAAAATCTCAGAAGTAGTGTTCATCAATTTTATTGAATTCTACATATACACATGTCATTATTTAAGGAAGATATGACTTATTCATACAACTAAACAACTACTAACTAAACTATCAACATTGAGTTTGAATAGAATTTATATTATTCATTACAAATCATGTTATTTTATAGGAACAAGATTGAAATCCAATAAATTACTATCATTAGTTCCATAAAGTCTTTATTTGTTCCGCACACAAGTGTAGCAAAACAAATCCATTTCAGTATGACTACTCCTATCGATAACCACCTTGACTCCTTCCACATGATTATGATAGAATAACTATCCTACAATTGAATATGAATAACCTCTTCCATGAAGCTAAATGTTAGCTAATCAAACAGAGAAATTAGACACACATTCTATTTTTATAAAAGAATCATATAATTAAAATTAACCATCACATTGCACAAAATCTATACATCATATCAAATTTCATTATATTATATATCAGTCACCATTATAAGTCTATCAACACATGTTTAAACATAAAGGGTCTTTGTAAAGTTTGTTAAAACATCATAAAAATTAACCTAGGATTATCAAAAAGACATAAATTTTCAAACCCATCAACCTTCATCTATAATGTCATGAATGAGAATGCCAAGGGTACTAGGTCTTGGAGGGATTTTAGCATCCCTTGGGATACACAACTACTTCTTCTATCTAGGGCTAGGGGATTTAAGAACAATCACTACTAGGGGAGAATCAAAATGTGGGGCTTCTATTACAATGATTTTTTCAGGGGGGTAAAGGGAAAGATGAAAATTATAAAGGAAGAAAATGATGCCTTGATGGATATGGATAGGCTTTCTATCCCAGGTTTTGGCCACTTCAACATCATCTTTAATGGAGTCCTCCAGTGAATTCAAAAGAGAAAACAGAAAGGAAATCAAAGCATGGTGATAGAAGTGATTTAACATAGGTAAATCATAATAGCAATAGACTTTAAATCTACCCTATAATGTGAAAATTTTTATAATCATAAGGAAAACCTAGTCCTGTGGCGTAGGTAGCTCGCTCTATCAAACCTGCCATGAAGCTTAACTAGATTCTCATTTTCTTATAAGCACTGGTTCAAATTGTCATTATCCGCCACCCATCTTTGTTTCTTCCATTTTTATCCCTTTTTTGTCTTAGCTATGACATCTTCATTTATGTCAATAGAGATACCTCCAAATCTGACTCTCCTATCATTCCATAAAATGGAAAATGATATAGACATGAAGTTCTCATTGAGCTGATTGATGCATTCCATGAACTAGGCTACCCCTCCATTATTATAGATGTGCCACACTATGACATCATTTTTGAATTTGATATGGGATCTTAGTTCTATTCACACCTTGTCTGCACCCATAGTCTAAATAGTTTCTATTAAAATAATAGAAGAGAGAACAAAAAACACATACTTAACCTTTATTTTACCCAACTAGCTAAAAATAGTTGTAATAAAATGCAATAATATTTGATTGAAAAGGGTTGAATGCATTGCAACAAGGAGATAATAATTATTTTGTGTTCACATTTAAAACTGCTTGTGGCATTCTCTTTACGTGGTACTTAAGGAAATATTTAGCAAGGTTTCCCTTGCATAAGACATCATCCATAAAAAAATATCATTAAACATTTATTAAAATTTCTACTTGGGGTCATGTCAATGGAAGTAAGGCTAAAAAATAATAATGACATAGCATCATTAATGAGTGACCCCCAACAATGACCACATAGGCATACCATGCACAAAGAGACCCCTTCAACACCCTAGTCATGTGAGAATTCATGTTGGAGTAGGTGCCCCACCTTTTAATCCACCTAATCCTTCATTCCCTCCAACAAGTCATTTGTGTCTACTCTGTATCCCACACCACCCAAGAAGTATTATAGGGATTTTCACGGTCAAGTCTATTCATAACATTTTTATATTTATCTTGCAAAAGAAATTTGAAAATATGATTATTGTCACCCGAACTTTGCTCCAAGGAAAACAAGTAGAGAAAGGTCCAAAGAACCCAAACACCATAGTTATTGATCATCCTTTTTGTTGGTTGAATTTTCTCTACTTTGAAAGGAATTTTTGGATATTTATTGGTAATAAATCCCTCTTCCTATAGCATTTAAGATTCCCAATTCTTAGTTGTTGAGAGGCCATGACATCTAAAACTCTGTTCCCTTCCCTATACATGTGGGTGATTTAAAAAAAATCCAAACCCAAGATGAGTTTACAAATATCAATTACTATACCTTCAACAAACTAGTTGAACATGTTGAGGCCTTTAACAACGTCGACAATTAGTTGGGAATCCCCTTCAATTGCAAGGATCCTAATCCCAATTAAGAGATAAATCTTTATTCCCTAGAGTAGGGTCATCCCCTCAGTATGATTATTAGTGTCTCCATCAAAACTACCTTTATAAGAAACTATAAAGGCACTAATGTTAGATCTTATCACTCCTCCAATAGTAACCCTACCTTGGTTTATCCTTTCTGTTCCATCAAATTTGAGTTTGTGTCATTCAAATGGTAGGGGGCACGACCTTGTGTTAAGGCTTATCATCCTCTTTGAGTTATCAAATTTGTCTTAAGAGTTGGAGAGGTTACAATTCTTAGAAACCTTGTCATCAAAAGGCGTGGGGGATAAGAAGAGAAATCTCATCTAGAAGCCAATAGGTTATCCATCAAAATTTTGGGGAAGCTTAGGAACACTCCTTGTATATGTTTCTCCACATCCCAAAAGATCCAATTGGAACATTCCTTCCAAATAATCTAGCATCTAGGTGGCAGAGAATTTGCTCCAGAGTTTTTTGATAAGTGGGTGTTGTGAAGGGTCATCCCAATCAAAAGTGAGGGTGGAAGATCTTTATTCATTTTTCGACAAAGTTTCAACTTCTATTACACCTGACTCTAAATATTATGAGAAAATTGACTATATAACAAGATGTAAGGGATAGATTCTTCCTCTTGCTTGCACGGGACACACTTTTTGGGTAAATGAAACCCCTTTTAATAAGGTTATCCTGGGTTAGGATTTTTTTATGAATCATCATCCACTAGAAAAGTTAAATTTGGGGAGGAGTTGAGGGTTCCAAACTTTTTTCTAGAGTTCATAATAACTACTCTCCTTTAGCAACATATAGTAAGCCAATCTAACCAACAAGTTTTCTTTATATTTTTAAGTCTAGAAAAAATTATCTTCTCCTGGGAATAGGGCTATTCTTATTTGTTAAATGGGTTTCTTGAAACAAATAAGCCTTTTGTAATAAGTGTCTCTAATTCAGACAACATTGAATAATATCTCTCCATGAGTTGTGATGTGATATGTAGTTAGACACAAGGGTCTAAAGAAGGCTTGAGCTCTTTTACTAATGCCTTTGAAAGTGGGGTACATTATGAGGGGCATATCTCCAAACCATTTGTCCTCTCAGAAGCATATAAGAGTCTCATTTCTAACTTTCCACTTGATACCCATGGAGATTAAAACCCTACTTTTGAGGATATTATTCCAAATTCTAGATCCACTTGGAAATCTAGAAGTGAAGAGGACTTTGTAGAACTTTTCTAAATTAAGATACTTGTGTAATACCCCTCCCATAGGTTTCCTTTTAGTCTAATTGGCCAGTCTCTTTTAGGCCACTTTTCATGTGTGTGTTAAATCCTTGAATAGATTTGATGTTATGTATATTTATGTTTATAGTTTTACTGACCCCATACTTGCATGTGTATGGTTGAGGTGTATGTTTTATATTTTTGTTTGATGTGCCTGATATGGTTGAGGGACGAAGTCTTAGTTACTTCCTTGTGAGATCCGCATGATTGGTCGATCCCCACCATTGTCTATTATATATTTATATATGTATGTACATGCTCATCTTTGATGCAAGATTGTAGGTACTAGGCACCGACTTCCCTGAATTGCTAGGATGAGCGTTCCCTATTACAATGTCTCAATGGTAAGAGATCAGAGATAGCATAAAGGTCCAATCCCAACCTAAGCCATTTATTATCCTAAAATAGTGGACAAGTATCTTATTTACTACCCTCTAAATTCGTCAATGCGACCTCATTCGTGAACCCTTCCTTTGCATTTGATTTTGTATTTTGATTTAGTTAGTTTTTGTCTGGTTGCATATCAGGTGGTTTGATGTGATCTTGGTGTTAAAATAGTTTGAAGAATTAATTAAGATTAATTAAATGAGATTAAATAATTATACCTTATGATATATTAAATACTAAGTATAAGGTTGATTAATAATGAGAATTGATTAATTACCTATGTTTAATAAATAATTTAATTATAAAATCAAAATAATAATTGATGAATTTAATTATTATTATTAAATAAAAATCAATATTTAAATTCATAAAAGAAATTAAATGATATTTAATTGGAGTTGCATATCATTATTAATTAAAATTAATCATGCAATTTTGAATGCATAAAGTTTGATGAAAACAATGTTGAACTCATATTAGGAGTTCAATTGTGCAACTTTACTATATTTGAATTAAGTAATATTTAATTTGAGTTACATATTTTATTAATTGAAATTATAATAATAAATCATGAAACTTAAAAAATACTTTATTATGAAATTCAAAACTTACCCTTTTAAAATCAAGTTGAGTTAAAGTGACTTAAGATGAGGAAAAATTAAATAAAAAATACTTTTAATTAATTAAAGTTGATAAAAATAATGTTGGAGTTGAGTTCTTATTTCTGGGATTTAGAGTTAACTATTTTATTGTTTTTATCAATTGAGTTCTTTTTCTGATTAGGAGTTGCATGATTCAGTTCTGATTGCTAGGTTTTCTATATTAGAATTTCTTTTGGTCATTATTGGACACACGTTTTAGGAATTATAGGTTTTGGCTCTGGATTTGGAATTGAAGGAATTTTTGAAAGCTTGGATTTTGGGGTTGAGATTGGTCTTCGTTGTTTCACAGCATCAATGGATTAAGATAGGGTTTTGAAATTCGTTTGCATTTTTCTTTCGAAAAGATTGTTTACACTGTGTTTGCTAGATTGTTGAAGGTTTTTGGATTGATTGTTTCATGGTTTCCATTATTTGATGTTATGGATTTGAAAGACTTTTTGGGTTTTGTTGTGTGAGGATAAATTCTTGTTTATGTTAATAGTTGTTAAACCCTAGATCTTTAGTTGGGAATATATCCTTTTGGAGAAGATTAAATGAAAAATATATATATTATTTTGCATATGAGCATACATATATTGATATGCATATGAGCATAATCTTTTATAGAATTAAAGGAAAATATGAAAGATATATTTAGTTGCATATTATTTAGGAAAGATATACTCAGTTACATATTTTTTAAGGAAGATATATTCACTTGCATGTTATTTAAGGAAGATATATTCATTTGCATGCTATTTAGGAAAGATATATTCAGTGGCATGTTATTTAGGAAAGATATATACAGTTGCATGTTATTTAAGGAAGATTTATTCACTTGTATGTTATTTAGTAAAGACATATTCACTTGCATGTTATTTAGAAAAGATATATTCACTTGCATGTTATTTAAGAAAGATATATTCAATTGCATGTTTTTTAGAAAAGATATATTCACTTGCATGTTACTTAAGGAAGATATATTCAGTTGTATGTTATTTAGGAAATATATATTCAGTTGCATGTTATTTAGGAAAGATATATTTAGTTGCATGTTCTTTAGGAAAGATATGTTCAGTTGCATGTTATTTAAGGAAGATATATTCAGTTGCATGTTATTTAGGAAAGATATATTCAGTTACATGTTACTTAAGGAAGATATATTCACTTGCATGTTATTTAAGAAAGATATATTTATTTGCATGTTATTTAAGATAAATATATTTATTTGCATGCAGTGGTATTCTATTTTTTAAGAAATTCTATTTTTTTAAAATTCAGTTTTTAGAAATTCTATTTTTAGAAAAAAAATAATTAAAAATATTCTTTTTGGAATTTGCATGCAACGGTATTCTATTTTTAGAAAGAAAAAAATATAAAATAATAATAATAATAATTTTATTTGATGAGAGTTTAAATGTTGATATGTTTATTATTGATTTTTTTGGATGTTGTGTTTGATTTCCGGTATGGGTAGCATTAAGTTAGCTAATAGGAATTGTTACCAAAGGCTTGGGGTTGGTTTTTTTGTTGATGTCAATGTGCTTATTTGTCTTGCATTGTGATGTGTTCATTTTGATCTTTTATATCTAACTTTGTTATATTGAAGCTTAAGATTATGAAAGACCTTTGAGGGTGTCTTTTTGATATTATGGTTATGTGAGAACCGATGTGTTCCTATTGTACTAAAGAATTGATTTGTGGACCATTATTATCAATTTAATGTTATGGTTTTGAGAGCTAGTTCTTGTTCGTTATGATTTGTGGAACTGAGATTTGATCATTATACTTTTATGTGACTTATGAGATTTATTCATGATTTATGAGCCTAGGTAGGTTATCTAAGTGTATGTATGGGGAGTGGCTTGTAATGGGGGCCGGGGCCCTAAGAGGTTGCCAGGGTAACTCATTGTAATTTGACTTAATAATGATAACTTAATGAATTTATTAGGATAAAAATATTAATAAGATAATTGTGTGCCTCACCCATGCCTTGAGTGCTTGTATAGGATAGGATGGGAGTGAGAGAAGATTCTTGATTAAGGTCTTGCATATGTAGTACCCTTGTCTATATGAGAGGTTACTAATGTCGCAAATGGTCACCTGAGTGTCAGGGTCCAGAGAGGCTGCCAAGATGAATCTCAAGGGTTAGACGTATGTGATGAAACTTTCCTATATGCATCTTAGGTTTCCTATAAATTAGTATGTATACCTTTTCATTTTGAATTGTACCATTTGAGATAGAGATATTTCTAGATCCATTGCTTAGTTTGTATGATGGTTGATTTTGGTGTTTGATATTCGACTGGGGTCTTTTGTTATCTCCTCAGCATGGCGGGAGTGGAATTTTTGCATCCACAAGGTCAGGTGGTAGTGATTCTTTTACCATTGAGATTTTGATGTTCATGATGGTTTTGGATGATCCTTGTTGTTGTTACCTTATTCTTATTCTTCATTGGAGGCTTTTTCATATCTATCTTGTGATGTTTATAGTTGTATCTTGTAGTAGTGTATCAAATGTGAGATCTTTCAAGATGTTGTATATGTACTTTGTATATGATTTATTATTGCATACCTTGCAAATTATGCAATATATGATGGTTTTTTATGTACCCTATGTTGTATCAGTTGTATCTATTTTGTATTTGTATGGTGACGTACTTGTTATTCTTTGTCATTTATGAGATTATGTACTTATGGTTGTTCTTACTGGATTAGTTAATTTAAAAGTAATTCTACGTCATGGAACCCTTGGTAGTTGTTAAATTTAATTAAGTTTTACTTATGTGCATGTTTATATCTTATGTTGTATTGCTTCCACATTGTTTTTCATTATTGTTTTGGAAACTCTTAATTAACAAAATTATTCTATAAACTTAGTATCATGTTTTATGGTTAATTTCTCTTGGGTTCCCTCGTGGGGTATTACACCTTGGCACTCATAATGATAATCCAATCAATGTTATGAAGTGAGAGGTTCCATCCCATTTTATATATTAGGGATTTTTTGAGAAGATTGATTCTCATTTTTTCCAATTCCCCAAACTTCTTGTCACAACACATCATATCCAAAATCCAATCCAGAAGAAGTTTCATTAAATTTTTCTAGTTTCTTAGCTATAGTACCTAATTTTTTTTTGAGGGAAAGGAAGTACACTAGGATACCTTGTAGAGAGGTATCTAATATTTGTAGCTTCCCTAGATTTCTTAACAAATTTCCTTTCCAACTAACCAAATCTTTTTGGATCCTTTCCAAAATGGAGTTCCAAAAATTAGGGATGACTTCCTTAACTGTAAGTGGTAGGCCTAAGTAAACTCCTTGGAGGATAGCACTTTTTCAACCCAACATATTTATTATTTTAGCTTTTAAGCCATTGTTTATTGTGAAGAAATAATTTTTTCCCTTCTCATAGTTTATGTATTGTCCCGAGGCCTTAACATACAAATTTAGGAGAGTTTTCCATTTTTTAGCCTCAACCACTGAGGTAGTTCCAAACAAGATTTTATCATCCAATTTTTTTTCAAGATAGATGGGGAGTAGTGGATGCAAACTTAACTCCTATAGACTTCCCTTGTCCACCATATTTGAAAAATTTATTCCCAACACTTCAGCCAACATTATGAATAGGAACAAGGAGAGAGGGTCCCCTATCCTTAGACATTTCTTAGTGCCAAAGAATCCTCTAGGGATTCCATTGAAAATGAATACAAATTTGACTATGGTTACAATATCTTTGATTAGACATATCAAATTATCTTGGAAACCCATCTTCTTGAGGACTTTGAAAATAAAATCTCACATCACTCTATCATAGGCCTTGGAAATATCAAGATTTAAGATCATTCCTAGGAGGTGGCTTCTATCTATAGAATGCATAATTTCATAACTTATGATTGCAACTTCCAAATAATTTATTCCTGGAATAAACCCTTTTTGGTTTCCATTGATAAGGCTATCCAACGTTAACTTGATCCTATTCACCAAAAGTTTGGAGAAGATCTTGTAGCCCATGTTGCATAGATTGAGAAGTTTGAAATCTAAAATTTTAAAATTGGTCAGAGACTTTTGGGATCAAAGAAATGTAGGATTTTTTCAACATTTTTCAAAATATTACCAATGTAGAAGAATTATTTGGTTTCCATTGTTAAAAACATACCCCACAATTTCCCAAAATTATCCCACAATTTTCCAAAATTCTTGAAAGAAGGTTGGGTAGAAGACATTTAGTCCTAGTGATTTGAACAGACCCATAGAGAAAGTAGTAGTATTTAACTCCTCCTTAGTAAAACGAGCCATGATTTAAACATTTTCATCTGAACTTAGAGCATTGGGTAAGTAATTTAAAAATCAATCTTCCAGTATAGATCCAAAGTCTCTTCCTATCTCTTTGTAAGCATTACAAAAGTGATTAGAATCTATATTACCCAATGGGATATAATTAGTAATAGTTTTATTCATCTCATCCTTTGAGGATTGGATAGTGTTTCTCTTCTTGTTTTTTATGGAAGACTTGTGGTAAAATGTAGAATTTCCATCTCCCTCTTTCATCCACTACACCTAAGACTTCTGCTTCCAATAATTTTCCTCTTTTCAAGTCCTATTTCCATTTTTCTCTTAGGAATTCTTCTTTTTTGTGTGATATATCAAAGTGGCCACCATTAGCAATTTGAATCTATATGGAAGTTACTTTGGTATCTCCATCTCTCTCTGTCTCACACACACACACACACACACACACAAATATCACTAAAGGTGAATTTATTTCAGCCTTTAACTTTTGTCCTTACAATGGTCATTTTTTGGGACAACCTATACATAGTTATAGCCTAGACGAGGGCACTCCATGAGTTTTAGATGCAACTCCTAAAGTATGGGTGTGAAGCCCACATGATTTCTATATCAGAACAGGATAATCCCCCTTGATGGTTTGTCTAACCATTCCAAAATAAGAAGATTGTGGTCTGAGATCATTCTAGGTGAAGCCCAAAGTGTAGAGTTGTATCTTGGATCCCAATTAGAGGAAACCATAAATATGTCCAATTTAACCTGAATGAGGTTATCTCCCTTCCTATGATTGAACCAAGTAAAACTTTGACCAAGAAATTCAATGTAAAAAAGACCCATTTTATTAATGAAGTCAAACAAATCCATCATGCTATCATAGTAGTCCACTAAGCTTCCCAAAATTTCCAAGGGGGTAGAGGGGATTTAAAGTCTTGAGTAATCTTCCAATGGTTCTCTTCATTCATCAAAAATTATGCTGATATTTGTTCTAAAATATCCTTATAGATAAAATGAATGTTAGGAGCATAAACATTGACCAAACACCACAAGTCTTGAGGAAAGAAAAAATTCATTGTCAGACTACTAGCAGAGCTAGAGAAAAGATCTCTGACCAATTTTATCAGGTCCCACATGGTGAGAAAATCACTTGAAGCACTAGTAGAATCACTAATAAGGTAACATGAACCAGGCACAATGTAGCCAACAATATTCTAAAAAAAACTAGTAGTTATTCTAACATCCTGAACTAACAAAATATCTATTTTCTACTCAAAAAGATATTTCTTGAGAGCATATTACTTTTGAGGGCTATCAAGGTCCCTCCTATTCAAGGAGAGGGACTTCATTTTCAAACTTTTTAGATTTATTAAAGGGTTCAGTACCTTCCATTAGAAATTTCCCTTGCAACTTTCTTTTGTCTTATAAGTCTCTGGGAATGGTGGCCAGTCATTGCTTCCACCCCTACATCAATCCTATTTTTTAAATTTTTTTCTTCCTTTGCATTATCCACCCCTCCTCATTTTCCTGAGCACATGAGATGGAACCCAAGAATTTCCAACCACTTGTTTTGACACTAGGTGATAAGAATGTAATTATTATAAATGGGAAGGAAGTAGGAGGCTTGGGTGAAATTACTTGGAAGGTGGTAGGGGGATTTGGTGAGAGCACACCCCCACTTGTTTACATGAGGTTGAGATTGGGTGGAAAGGATTGGAATTTCCCTTTCTTCCAAGAGTATCCCCTATTTGGAGCCTCCATGTTATGTTCCTCTAGAGGATTCCAAAACTTGGTTTTAGTTTAAGGATCCCCTCGGTGAAGGGGTAGTCCTTGCCTATCTCCTCCACCCAGGGTGTATTCTTAGTTGCCTAGTTTTCTTCCCCTTTGAAGAGATAAATATGTCTTTTAGTTTTTTGAGACTATTTTGATGGCGCTTTACACTCCAAAATAAAGTGTGCCAATTTGTAATAGTTTTGACAACCTATACAATAGTATTTTCATACACTAGAGCTTGGGTTCATTCCCCTAACTTAGGTTGCAAAGATATAAAGTTAGGAAGTTTTTAATTAATATTCACATTCACACAAAAATATGCAAATACAAACCTATATTTTTCCTTGGTCACCTCGTTTGTGGAAACATAGTGCCCAAAATTGTTGCCAATCCATTTGAAAATTTGTTCATCTTATAACTCTAGCGAGAGACACACCCACATAGGTGTTGTTATGTTCAAGTTAGTTGCAAGATCAAAACCTGATTTTTGTCAACTAAGTGAAAAATTATGTTTACAATAAGCTCACGAACCTAAGGTGAGAACAAAAATGAGGTCCTCTTTAGTCATAAACTTAAAGATAAATACACCACCTGACATGACACTAGCAATTACACCCCCTTCTAGCTTCCATTTTGTAGCAACCCATCGATGTACCATGTTAATGGTTGGACATAAAGAGAAGGACTTTCCCACAAGAGAAATATTCATGGATGAAACAATTTGATCCATCACAAAACTAGACAACATAAGAGTTGTTCCTTCATCTATTTGCAAGTATTACAAAGCTATACCAGGTATTTATTGCCATGTTTCACTGCCAATGAGCATTTTTTCTCGCCCCTTAGATTTTGGGATTCCATTTGGAGGTGCATGCTCTATATTTTTATTCTTGACAAAGAGGCCATCATTGTTTTCCTTGGATAGACCATCAATTTTTTTGGTTGATTCAATTTCCTTAAAGGTAGTCAAGGAGGAATATACAAAGACCTGAGAT
Source organism: Chamaecyparis obtusa (assembly GCA_027943335.1). NCBI lineage: Eukaryota > Viridiplantae > Streptophyta > Pinopsida > Cupressales > Cupressaceae > Chamaecyparis > Chamaecyparis obtusa. The sequence goes on from BSBK01004471.1 coordinate 147,189, forward strand.
GGCACCACGACAACTTCTATAACTAGACCCTGAGAAGATGACACAAGGAGTTGCATTGGGAAAGATAGTAGGGGAAAGAGGTGGAGGGACAAGATCCATCCTTGAAGCGGGCACCATATGTAGGAATATTCAAAATTTGCAAAGTAGGAAACTTGGAAAGTAATATATACACCAATATTTTTAGACATTTATTAGTACCTAAATAATATAAAATATCACATCATTTTTTGACAACTTAATCATAGGAGGGCCCAAATATTTTTGTATTTAGCCTATAATCATGTACTATTATTTTGGTCAAGTCATTCAACATTTAAACATAAAATTTTTGTCAATAAAAATAAGACAACTATTTTTTATTATTAAAAATATACAAATAAGGTTGACATTGTAGAACTCTATATTTAAATAAAATACTCCCAAAATAAATAATTGATTTCATAGTATAATGGTTTAATAATACAATAATAATCTTCAAACAATATAACATAACTACAAAATGGCAAAGTTCGCAAAGCTCGCTCTGCACCCACAAAGTAAATCTTCCCTAAGAAGAAGGGCAAATACTGCTTCAAATAATCTCTGCGAGGGCTATGATAGGAAATATGCATTCCCAAACCATTTTAGGGTTCTAGGAAACCCTCCACCTCTAATCTCAAGGGAATTTAATCATCCTTTTGCAAGGGTTTCAAATAACCCTTCTTCTACTGCATTGAATTTTGGAGTGGAGTGGTGGAAAATGAACCATAATGCTAGAGCCCACAAGGAAATTAGAGCAGAGAACATCAATAGAGGTTGGTAGGTTGTTAAAAGGAAGAAGGAGAAGTGATCCTTGAACATGCATGGAAAAGAGGAATTCAATTACATTTAAGAGACTAGTAATCACCATGATCACGGTAAGCATATATGGAAAATCCCCATCTCCCACAAGATCCTTGATTTTGCTTCTGGGGAAAACTGAATACCATTAGCGAGAAATTTGGTCACTTCTTCATAGCCATGATTCTTAGGCTCTAATATTTTGGCCCCTTTTAACAATCAACCAGGCATGGTTTCTCAGACTCTGATAAGGACAAATATAGAACATAAGCATTTCGGTAAGCATGACATGAATAAGAATTTCAACCCCTCCAAAAATTCTAAGAGACAAACTATATGGAGTTTTAGAAAGCCAATACCTCCTCTGCATCACATGCCATGCAATGATAATCCTGAACCCTCAAAGAAGGAAGAGAGAGCCAATACCATTGATGAAAGACATATTTACTGACGGTATGTAGGAACATTGTAAAAATCACAACATATTTGTTAAATCGTGTGGTTTTGGGATCTTTGTGGAAAGCATTGTTCAATGGTGGGAGGATACCTATAACAGATAGGTAAGTATTAATATTACTATCCTATATTAAGGTTTTTTATTTGTTGATTGCAAAGATGAAATCTTAAAGGAAATATTCTTATCTGGTAATCATATTTTTTTAAAGGTTTCAATTTTAAGTTTTTTGACTGGAAACCTAATTTTTTTTCATGTGATTTCCAATCTACAAAAGTAACTAAATGGATTAGGATACCTAATCTTCTAGTTGAACTATTACACAAAAAAATCTTAATGAAATTAGGAGATTTTTGGGAGGATATGAAGGGCTAGAGGAAAATTTTGTTAATTCATCCATTGTCAGAATGTTAGAAGATCTGGAATTAAATGTAAATTCTATTAGACCAATTAATATAATCACCAATTATTCATCATATCTAATCAAAATTGAAATTTACCATGGTCACATTCATTCTAAGGTAGTCTCAAATAGGAGCCGTACCCTCCCTCCACCAGATGGGAATGCTAATCATAACAATATTAAGATCAATGCTACAATAGCTAAGCCCTTAGAGGATATTAAAATTTGTTTCAATGAGAACTTAGGTGGATTTACTGTAAGTCAGATAGGTACCTATAAATATAGCTTCCCTATTGAACACAATAAGTCAACTCAAGATGAGATTAATAATGCATTGGTGTGCATTGATCAATCTTATGTGGAAAATATCAAGCTCAACCGGGTAATCTACTCCTAGGAACACATCCATGAGGAGAATCCAATCCCTTCCCCTTGACCATGCCCCATGTAACCTTAGCACATACACCAATAAAAGCCTTACAGGTTGAGGAAGGAGAGATCTTGAAGGATGAAACTATGGTTGTCCATATCCTTGTGGATTGTGGAGCTGCAGAAAAGAATGACAGATTAGGGAAAGATAATAATATTAGAAACAATGTGAATACATCCCCTATTTTGTTTAATCCAAATACATGGATACACATCTTTGATGGAGACAGATTGTTGACTTAAAGGATGATACTAAGGAAATTATTATGGAGATGGGTATTAGGGATAATGACATTAAGTAAGGTCTTGAGCATTTATGTAATGAGGTTCTTGATACAATGGTAGAGGGGATACTAGAAGATTTTATTAATATGGAATAAATTAGAAAAGAAAAGAAAATTCTTTTAGCTAAGATTATGGAGTTGGAGATGAATGAAAAGATACAAGAAGAAATAGAGGACATTATTATCACTGAAGATCAGGTGGCAAATTTTACAGACCTAAATGAAATAGAACTAGAAGAGAATGCAACCTTCTTTAGCCCAGATGATGAAGAGCCTCTTTTACCTACATATTCTTCAACCCCACTCAAATTGGGATTAGATCCATGCTTCCCTAATAAAACCACTCTAGACTGTGGTAGAACCCCTAAAAAGAGGGGGATGAAACTCATTGTTGTACTACATATCCAGGTTAGGATAGAAAATAATCAAATTAGGATTACCTCACTTTTTCATGTTGGTAAGGGGAAGAGCCTTCCCATTGAGAAATGAGGGTCATTACTTGGAATGTTAGGGGCATTAGTGCCCCTAACAAGAAGCACCTGATAAAGCACACTTTGAATACTTTTCAATCAGAGATAGTTATGATTTAGGAGACTAAACTATATCTAGAAGAAGTATCCAACCTTAGAAAAAGTTTAGGTGTCTAAAAAATACATAGCATGCCAACATAAGGTGCTTAAGGAGGTCTTGAAAGCATATGGGACCCTAGTAAAGTCACTTATAAAATTAAGGTTAATAACATAAATTGGTAAGGGGGCTAGATCAATATTTATGGACTAATCCCTCCATAAAAAAAGAAAGAGTTATGGACAAAAATTTGAACCTTCTTAAATAATAATCTAGATTGGAACTATATACTTAGGGGATACTTCAATGTTATACTGAATAGCTATGAGAAAAGAGGAGGCTCCTCTGTGCAATCACAAGCTCAAAGAGGTTTAAAAGAGTGGGTTTTAAACACCATCCTCATGGAAATTGTATCCAACAATGGTCGTAGATCTAGGTTTAGCAACATAGAAGATCAATTTGATAGGTTTTTCTTCAAAGGGAACTTTGGATCTTTCCAAGGAAATCTAACAACATCAATTTTGCCTAATGGGGGGTCTGATCACTTTCCAGTTGCTCTAGAAATTGAGGAAGAATCTAAACCAAAGAAGTGGCCATTTAACTTCAAAAGAATGTGGTTTCTAGATTCAAGATTCATAGATTTAGCTGAGGAATGGTGGAAGGATGAAGAGGTTTTTGGTTCAAAAATGTATTGCTTCAACACAAAACTCAAAATAATTCAGCAATTTTTTTACAATGGAACTAGTACCATTTCAAAATCATTTTTAAGGAAAAAGAGATTGTGGAAGAAGAAATTAATGTCCTTAACCAAGAAGAAATGAGGCACAATATGGACCAAGGAAGTTATATCAGGTAGAAAGAATTACTAAGAAGATATGAAGAAATTTTATCTAAAGAGGAAACTTACTGGAAACAAAAATCTAGAGAAGTATGGTTGATGAAGGGGAAAGGAATACAAAATTCTTCCACAATAGCACTAAAATTAGAAGAAAAATCAATATAATTTATAGCATTAGAAACCTCAATGGTGTAGTATCTATAGACCCTAACTCTATATCCTTAGAATAGTCAATTACTTTGAAAATTTGTTGAATGACTATGAAGGTTCAAACTTATTTTCTCAGCAAGAACTATCTAGTTGCATCTGAAAGGTTATAACTAATGAACACAATAAAATTATAAATCACAAATTCACACTCTCAGAGGTAGAGATTGCATTAAACTAGCTCCATCTAGATAACACACTAGGTCTGGATGGTTTTTTCTACCTATTTTTTTTCAAAAATGTTGGCACTTTATTGACCCAAAAATGAAAGAAGCTTTAGAAAGTATGAGAAAATCAAGCAATATTTTAAGTGAAATCAATAACACTTTTATTACCATGATTCCTAAGAAAGAGAAAGTGGAGATTCCAAAGGATTACAGACCTATTTCAATTTGTAACACAATATATAAAGTGTTCTTTAAATTATTAGTTAAAAGAAACAAACCTTTATTACCTTTGTTAATTTTTGAAGAACAAATATGGTTTTTCCATGGAAGATCAATATTTGATGGGGTTATAATTATCCAAGAATCTATTCATTCAATTCAAAACAACTTTGAACCAAGAATATTAATAAAACTAGAGATAAAAAAGGCTTATGAAAAGGTTAGCTAGAGATTTTTATAAAAATGTTTGGAGACATTCAGTTTTTCTAAACAATGGATTAAGTTAATTTCTTATTGCATATCCACTCCCAAATTCTCAGTTTTAATCAATGGGACTCCTGAGGGGTATTTTAGTTTTTCTAGAGGCATTAGACAAGGGGACCCTTATCCCCATTTCTTTACATTATCATGGTAGAATCACTAGGGAGAACTATTAGAAAGGCACAAAAGCAAAACATAATTAGTGGAGTTAAGATTACAAAGTGCATCACTAACACTACCCATCAACAATTTGTTGATGATACCATATTAGTAGGAAAAGGCACTAGGAAGGAAGCCAAAAAATTCAATGATATCCTTAATAACTATTCCAAAGCCTTTGGGAAAGGTGTTAAAAAAGATAAATGTGAAATATTTTTTTCCCACATGGATAATAGAGAGGAAACAACAATCTGTAACATTTTGGGTTTCAAACAAGGCACATTTTCCAGCCAATATTAAGGAATTCCCTTGGACAAAGGCACAAGAACAAATAAACCGTGGAAATCACTTAAGAAGAAAATGGACCAAAGAATAGATAGATGGAAAGGGAAATGGTTTACATTAGATGATAAGTCTACCATGTTGAAATCAATTTTAGATGCCTTGTCAATCTATCAAATGTCTCACCTTTCTCTTTCACAAGAAATAAAAAATAACTTAGAGAAGAAAATGTGTACCTTCTTTTGGAAAGGTAATTCAAAAAAGAAGAAGCTAACATTAATTAGTTGGGATAAAATATGTCATCCCAAAGAGTTTGGAGGTATTAGCCTCAAAAATATGAAAACCCAGAATAGGGATCTTGGGGCCAAACTTGCATGGAGACAATACAAGGAATCAAATGGAAAACATGCTAGAATATTTAAGAAGAAATATCTTAGCAATGACTCTCCTGAGAGTTTCTTCAGGACTGAAAACCCTCCAAAAGGCTCAAGGATATGGAATTTTATATTAGAATGTAACAATCTAATTAATGAGTATATATCCTAGAATATTTAGGAAGGGGATAAGGCCCATTTTTGGACCGATTCATGTGGGTGTACCCTACCATTAAGGATAATCCCAATCTAATCAACTTTAGAGAGTACCTTGAGGAACATTGGGGCCACTAGGTTAAGGACTACTTGGAATTTCCAAAGTTAGATCCCTCTCTAGGATGGAATTGGAAATATCTTGAAGACCTGACAATTCCAAGGAGTGAGATTTTAGAAATAAGAAGGATATTACATGATAGGGACATAACTCCAAAAGTAGGGACATAACTCCAAAAGTAGGGACATATAGAGTAATTTGGTTGGGTTCTAAAATAGGAGAGTATAATACCAAGGTTGGATATGTAACCTTTGTGAAACAACACTAGTGGGAGAAATCAAAGCTACCTATCCATATGAGTTAGGACAAAGCATTCCTTCCAAAATTTGGCATGTTTCTATGGGCTACTATGTAGGGGATAATTCTAATGGTTGATTGGTTCAAAAAACTTGGTTTTGAAGGGCCCTCCAAGTGTGTAATCTGTGAAGAAAATGAGGAATCCATTAACCATTTATTACTAGAATGCCCTTTCTCCTCCTCTTATTGGAAATTGTTATGTGAGAAACTAGGATGGGCCTCATCTCTACCAAACAACATAAAGGACACACTAAAAGGATGGCCTGATTTGGGCTTAAATAGCCTTTATATAAGTATATGGAAGCAAACCCCTTCCATCGTGATCTGGGAAATCTAGAGAGAGAGAAACAGACACATTTTTCAAGACAAAAGTATGAACCTAGCCAGTTTGCTAAATAAAATAGAATCAATTATTGTGTGAATAGTGAATAGAAGAATAAGAAATGAAAACTTAGAGAATGTAAATTTTACTACTTGGGATAGTAAAATGAGAAAGAAGTGGTTTGGCTTGATCATTCCTCAACACTTATATCATAATACCATGGATAAGAACTCAAGAACACTATGTCAATGGTCTAAACTAGATTTTGGCTGGCACAAACTCAATTTTGATGGTGCCCCAAGAGGAAACTCGAGGGCGGAAGGTATTGGTGGTATCATACATAATTCAAATAGGGACATTTGTGCAAAATTTTATAAACCTCTAGCTATGGAAACTAATAATATGACAAAGATCAGTGCACTTGTGGAAATATTATTTCTATGTCATAAACTCCATCTTAAAAAGGTTTCCATTGAATGGGATTATCTAATAATCATAAATGCTTTAAGAATTGGTAAGACCCCTAACTAGAAATTGCATTCTAAATTAGGCAGAGTCGTACAACTCTTAAACCACTTTGAAGAAGTTACCATCAATCACATTTATCATGAAGGTTACAAACTAGTTTATGAACTAGAAGATATGGGGACATATGGTATATAGTTAGAAAATATTTACACTCCTCCAGATGCAGCAAAGGAATCCTAAGATCCCATGTTTGGAAATATTTTCTTTATACTTGATTATACCTCGACTTTCATACACATTTATTAGAACTAATTTTTTGTCCAATATGCTATAGGTCTTCATCAAACTGCAAAAATGTATAAATGTATACAAGTAATAGCTTTATGTTCCAATATGTATATAAATAGGTATATATGTTTCTCCCTATATACATATGCCTATAAGTTTTTGGTATTGATGCATATTTTGGTATATGGACAAATACCTACATCTATAGGTATATATGTATAGTAATATGTAAACATGATATATACCTATTTATATATATATTTATGCATTTTCAGGTTTCTTGTTTTCATTTATACTTCTTCTCTCCTTTGGTTTCACCTCTCTCCTAGATGATATTCATTTCCTTTTGTATATGCTCATATATATATATATATATATATATATATATATATATATATATATATATATATATAGGGTCTTACTATATATGCATATTGTTATATTTTTATATATATTTCTCTTTATTGTTACGTTATTCTCTTTCCCTTTGTTTTGTGCCTTGAGTTTCCTATCGTTATATCTTTTGACTTCCTCTTTTTTTGTAGGCTGGCTTTGTTTGCCCTTGTCTTGGCTTCTAACTTTTGATACTGCTACTTTGGAGTTGAAATATCTCTAATGTCTCTATATGCTTATTGCAATTGTAGGACCTAGTACTAGGCATCTGGTTATGTTTATTTATATTTTACATGCTTAGTTTCTCTTTCTATTCTCTTTATTTTTTCATCTTAATACTCATTCATATACATACATACATACATACATACATACATAGATATATATATATATATATATATATATATATATATATATATATATATATATATATATATATATATATATATATATATATATATATATATATATATATATATATATATATATGTATGTATGTATGTATGTATGTATGTATGTATGTATGTATGTATGTGTTACCCAAAATTTCTTGATTCCACACAATTTTGGCCATAGGTTGAGCTTTATCCGACAATTTTTATTAAATCCTGTCAAGAGCCTTGAGAAATTTTTATGGTCTTGTGCTTTTCCTCTGGTCTCTGCAATTATTTAACTCTCTAGTCTGATAGCCTTTTAATTTGAAAATATGACCGTTGGAGGTAGAAAACCCTAAAAACCCTACGGCCTGTTCTTTTTCTCCGTTACCTTTTTCGGCCACTTAAGTCTTCTATTTTCCATGTGCTCTTTTCTGTCATTGGTTGGTCATGAGGTCTCTAAAGCCTAGCAGAATATTCCTTTTCTATCTCCTAACCCTGCGACTTCCCTTTATCTCTTTATCTCCTAATCAGAAAGCATATTCTATTTTCATCTGGTGACTTGGCGATGGTCCCTTAAGTCGGGTGATCTCATAATGTAACCTTGAGTTAGTAATTCTTCAGGAGATCCCGTGACTAGTCTATTTTCCCTAATTGTAGTTATAACTCATGTCAGCACTGTGTTAAGAGTTTCTCTTCAATCGGGAGGTCTCGTGATCAAACCCAGGGTTAGAAAAAGTTCACGAGACTTTGAGTTTCTTTAGTCGGGTGATCTCCAGATTTAATCATGATCAAAGGTGGTCAGCACAAGGTAAAGAATGATACAAATCATAAAGTGCCATGTGTCTCTGGTAGGCCCAGGCTCTATAGGCTTAGTCTCTTAGTCACGTGAAGCAGACTGAATATTCCAATCCATTCAACGACAATGAGATTTGCCTCAGTAGGGTGATCTCATAACACAAAGAAAATATTCCAAAGGTTCATGCAACTTGGAGGTTAAGGTGCAGTCGCTTAATCTCTAAATTTAAATACATGATAAAAGCTAGGTTAGATTTCCTTTAGTCGGGGAGTCAAATGATCAAACCTAAGGTTAGCAAAACTTCACGAGACTTGAAATTTTATACAGTTGCCCAATCTCCAGATCTCCTACGGTTAAGATAAGGTGGGCCAATTTCAGAGTAGTCAGCGATTGTTAGAGCTGAAAAAGTAGTCGAAAGAAAATGAAAGAGTGACACATGGTGAGGTGGGCCCAAGGTTTGATAGCTTGATCGTGTGATCTCGTAATGCAGAGCGAATATTCTATATAGTTGTGAGATCATGAGACTTACATAGTCAAGAAGTCTCAGTGAGAAATGGCATATTCTTTCCCAAATAAGAGACTCAATGACCGTTGTCAGGTTACAATAAGATCAATGCTTGTTGGCTGATCGCTCAATAAAGGGAGAATATTCTTTTCTATTCTGCGACTGTGAGGTTCTCTTCAGTCAGGTGATCTCCTAACAAGAAGGAATATGCTGAAGACATCAAGAGATAAAGAGGCCACTATCAGATCAAAAAAGGATCAACGCTTGTCACGCGATCGCCTGATAAAAGGCGAGTTAAGTAAAGGGTTCAGAGATTTAGTGATGGCCACAGGCTGGATATGAGATCAATGGTAAGTTTTTAGTCTCTAGATGTAACCCAGAGTAAAGAAAGTTTTCAGTGACTTGAAGATTGCTTTGGTCATGTGTTCTCAAGGTTTAACCCCAGTTAAGAAAAGGATTATGAGGTTCAACGAAGTCTATTGTCACTTGATCTCCAGATATTCTTGGGTTAAATTAAAGGTTAATGTCATGTCAAAACCTGACAATTATGTTTCACATTCGACGATCAGGCGACTGTGTGTTCTCATAATCTCTTGATCCTAGCGGTTATGTTCCAAACATTCAGAGACTTGGCGACACAGTTATCTCTTAGTCTTGTAATGTAGCGGCTAAGTTATAAAAGATCAAGCAACTTAGCAAGGACCGTAAGATGAAAGAAAGATCAACGACTATCGCCTGATCTCTAGACATAACTCAAGTTTAGGCTTTTATCTAGTGACCTCACGAATACAGTATTCGCGTGATCTCCAGATTTGACTAAGGTTAAGAAAATTGTTTAGCGACTGAAAGAAAGCATTAGTCTTGTATTCCCTAGATGACTAGGGGTTAAGGGAAGCTTGCGGAAGAAAGTGGGTCCGTTGGTCATTGTGCTGAGGTGCTTGATTTTCATGTGTTGCCGAAGTGGTGACGTGGCCAGTGACTTCTCAGGGCCTTGTAACTCTTGTGGAGAATGATCTAGGTTGTTCAATTTGCCGATAAATGATGATATCGACGGCCATGTTTTAAACTGAATCCTGCTAGCCATTTTTTTCAAATTTAAATATAATTTTGTAGGGTTTCATGTCAGTTTGTTGCAGCTGGCCATATGCGATAAAGTGGGTAGCTCGAGATTGATTTTTTTAGGATGGTTGCAGGTTATGAAGATGACAAAGAATATCTAGGCATCCATCCTAGCTCGATCTTGCTTCCTAGGGTGCCATGCCGATTTAAATGCAGTCGTTGTTTCTTGGTGCAGGTGGCTAGGTTTGTTGGATGACAGACAGTTCCATGTCCTGATTCACGAAGGATTTGATAGAGGTAGATGGATCAAGGCAGCTTGTCTCAGAGGTAGTTATGGTGATGGAAATTGCATTCAAAGCCTGTATCTGATCGGCCAAGATATTTCAAGGATGCATTTATGATCAGAGGTGACAGAGTTAGGGTTTCTATTATTCTATGAAAATCTATGTAACCCTAATTAGATTTTTTGCTCCTGCCTGTGTGCAATAAAGGAGGTGTATATATTAGTTTTTTAGAGTTTTTAGAAGGAAGAGTTTACAATTGTAAAAGAGAGGTTTTCTTTCTTAGGAGTTATCCAAGGCATTCTTTCTGCCCTCTAGCTTCTATAGTTTGTAACCTTTCATTGCGGTTTAGATATTGCAAAGGTATTTTGTGACATTCTTTATGTCCCTATGCTTTCTTGTCTAAATTTTCTCTTAATGGATTAAGTATATGTATGTTTTCAGTAATATCTTAGGGTTGCCGATCCCTCTTTCTTTCTGCAATTCATGTGTATTCCTATGGATGATTTGATTTGAATGATCTTGTGGGTATACTTCAACCCCTTGACAATCTGTCTCATTCCTATACCTAGTTGTAGAGGTGAATGTTTATTTGTAGGTTATAGATTGTGTCTAAATTCTTAGGAATGCTATTGTTTGTGAAATTCTCTCTTTCCCTGAATAGCCTCTTTCTATTGCAGACCCTTCTATGAAATATTGATGCAAACCTATTCAGTGACTTGTGATCTCCTAGACCTAACTTCGTGCACTGATTTCATCCTCTATACTGTAGTTCATATCATCTTTTCGGTGTATCACCTAGTAGGATAGTTTGCTTTCAGTCATTTCCCTTTCATGCATTCCTCCTATCCCTTTTCCCTCAAGAGTTTACTTTCATGTCAAGAAGAGCAAATTAAGGTGATTATCCAAGAGGAACTAGCCTAGAATATGGAGGTCTCATCTCAGTTAGCATAGGTCCCACAACCTGGAGATGATTCCCATGTTATACTAGGTTATCAAGACCAAGAGAGCTTGAACCAAGGGTGAAAACTTAGTGTATAACATTTCTAGCACGCTTAGTGGGACAAAAGTTTAGATTTATATTCAAGGACTGTCAGTACAGACATAAGCACAAATATATCCCACCTTGGGCATAACATTTATGGCACGCCCGGTGGGACATCAAAAAGAAGTTCATCTTTGAAAGATTATGTTATCTCTGATATACCAATTGCATAATATAGACCTTTCAAAGGTTGATATTCAAGTATATCTAGAGACTCCACTGATTTCATAGATTTAGGCTAACCTTGTTCAAAGTTTATGAGAAAGATTGAGACTAGGAGCTCAAAGCCCACTGAATTTTTAGAGTTTCCCTTAAAAAGAAGCTACAAAGGTAGATCAACCCATAGAACATCCCCTGTAAGGAGAGTACAGTCTACACCACCTGATACTTTAGAAAGGAGACCTTTATCCTTTCATCTCAAAAGAAGAGGAAGATCTCTAACTAGGGATTTAGAGGAAGATTCAGATCCAACATCAAATCCAACTCATTCAGTTTCTATTCAGCAAATTTCAGCACCTACAATGGCTAGGCAGTTTGCCTTTGCACCCTTCAACCAAGGGAGTCCATTGAAATTTTCTCAATATCATGATGTGCCCTTGGTGGCATTGAAGAGCTTACCTAATTTCACAGGTGAAGGAAAAACAACAACTTTTGAACATATTAGAGATGTGACCACTATCTGTAGTATACATAATATAACTCAGGAAGATGTGGCCACTAAGCTATTAGTAGCCTCCTTCAAGGGTAAGGCTCTTGAGTGGTTTAGAACTCTAGCTGTTGGTTCTATTAATTCATGGGATGGATTAGGGGATGCATTGAGTAAACACTTTGAAGATAAATTAGACAACCTATCATTGGTTGAGCAGTTAACAACAATAAAGAGAGACCCTCAAGAGAAAATGACAAACTATAATAATAGATTTCTCAAAACATGGAATAGAATTCCGGTCTCAGTAAGGCCATCAGCTGATCATGCTTTCTTATACTTCTTGTAAAGTTTGAATAATCAGATCTCTATCATGATCCAATCTATGGGAGGTACCTCTCTACCTCAAGCTTTTGACATAGCTATCAGTGCTGAAAATTGTTTAATCCAGGAAAGCATGATAGCAAGAAGGCCACCCATGCGCATCTTCCCTAATATTCAGCCCACTGCACCTCTATAAGTACCTCCTTTTACCCCTATTCCCACCATATTAGCACCTTAGGCTAGTACTAGTGGTGAGGATTTAAATGCAAGTTTCTCTCAAGAACTACAAGAGATGAAGAATAGTCAACAAAATAGTCAGCAAGAAATGACAAATTTGCTGTAGACTTTAACTAAAGAGGTTACAAACCTAAAGAAGCAAGGGCAAGGAATCAGACCCCCCTTTCAGCCATAAGGCCAAGGTCCTAATCAATAATATCAAAATCAAGGACAACCTTATCAGAAAAATAGGCCACCATACCAAGGAGGTTATCAAGGAGCTTACCAAAAGAAAATTTTTAATCAAAGACCTTTCCAACCATGCAACCCTACACCTCTTAATTCTGAAAATCTAGTTAGGGACATGGTTCATAGTCAAAATAATATGGCCTTGGACAATGAATGGTGCTTTCCTTGTAATTAGCCTCACAATTAGGCCTCATGTTCAAATGGGTGGATGAATCAAGCCCTAATGGTTAAAAATCCCTCATATACTCAATCAGAGGCTTCTTCCAGTGGATCAATTCCTCAACAAGAATCACAAGTTGATGAGACTGCTCTTTTCAATTGGGAGCAGAAGGACTTTGATGGAGTCAATGGTGAATCTTCCATTGCTACCAACACAAGGTCAAAGAGAAGAGATCAAGACATGGAGCGAGAAGATTTTGGGACTAAAGCTACTACATCTACAGAACCACTGCAGAACGCTACTCCCATCATATTTAAGAAGGCTCCTGTCATTACAAGCAAAGAAGGCCAACTTTCCAAAGAAGTGGAACCCATCATAGTAAAAGCACAACAAAGAGTACATACTGTGACACCTTTCAACATTGTAGACAACATGAAGAAGGTGAATGTTACCATGTCTATGTGGGACTCTTTGGCTATTCCAGGACAACCTGAGATTTTGAAGAAAGCCATGACTGAAGTAACAGCTCCTCAGCCTGCAAAAGAGACTGCAAAGCCAGTGTTGGTCAAAACTGATCAAGAAAAGGAGGCTCCAAGTTGCAACTCCAAAGCCAATACCATTCAAGGTAGGAACTTAAAACCACCCCCCTTTTATGTATCTTGAATTATTGGAAAATCCTTAGATAATTGTATGGTAGATAGTGGAGCTACTAGTACTGTAATGCCCAAAAAGGTGGCTGACCAACTAGGACTTAAATATGAACCCTTCCAAAAAAGGGTTACATAACTTGATGGATCCTCAGTCAATATAGTGGGTGTAGCCAAGGATACCAGTCTAATCCTCCATGCAAGTCCCAATTTCTCCATCCTACTTGATATATATATCATAGATCTCCCTGCTTTATTTTCCATATGTCTGTCAAGGGAGTTTACAACCAAGATAGGAGGCTACCTTTCTTTTGATTGGTCTCACATGCTCTTCCACACAAGATATGGTACCAAGGTCACCATCAAATCTGAATCATTGGCAGCTCACCATATAGAACCATATGTATCCAACATGATCAATGCAAGTTGCCTTGCACTTGATAGCAATGAATTCCCAACTATCAGAGAAGCAAACACTAAGATAGAAAATATCCCTAATATTTTACTTGATGAACTAGAATCAGAAAAGGCTTCAGAGGCCCAAGAAAATGTTATTTGGGATACTGGTTTGGGAAGCTATTTGATACAAGAAAGTGGATCCATAGAGCCAAACCTTCTCAAAGAGGACATTGATTCAGAGGATCAAAGCAACCAGGTTTGGGAATTATTTTTTGATGGAGCTAGAAGCAGACATGGCTCTAGTGGTGGTGCTATGCTAGTGTCACCAAAAGGAGAAAGATATTATACAGCTTTCAGATTCAGTTTCTCTTGCACTAGCAACACTGCAGAGTATGAAAGCCTTGTAAATGGACTGGAGTGGGCTAGGAAGAGAGGTCTCAAAGCCCTAAAAGTTTATGGTGACAGTGAGTTAGTAGTCAGCCAAGTGAGAGGGATAAGTGCAACCAAAAATGACACCATGAAAGCATAAAAACATAGAGTTTGGGATACAATTGAAGACTTTTGTGCTTTCAATATTGTTGCCATCCCTAGGAAGCTAAATCAAAATGCAGATAGATTAGTTGCTGTTGGATCTCAGTATGACATTCCTAATAGTATTTCAAAGGAGGAGACCCAACAGCATATCAAAGTAATTGTCAGACCTTCTATCCCTGATAATGATACTAATTGGCAAGTGTTTGACAATGATGAGCAAATTCTGTAGTTCTTGTTTGAAGAGGATGTCTTCTCAAAGCATAACTAAGATAGACTACTGCAGAACTATGGTGACCAAGTGATACAACTTAGATCTAATAAGATGCCTAGAGGTCTTGTCACCTTAGAAGCTGTCTTTAACAAGGATGATCAAGTTAAGAAGAAAAAAGCTAGCCTGGTGGTTCAACAAGAACATTGTGTTGAATTAGAGTTGGAACCAGGTAAAAGCTTACAATTTGGAAAAGTAAATACTGATTTAGAAAAGCAAGCTTACACCCAATTATTTAAGGAATTCAGTGATGTATTTGCATGGCAATATGAAGACCTTAAAGGTTTTAATCCAGCCCTTGCTCAGCACACTATTGAACTAGAGCCTAATGCCAAGCTAGTAAGGCAAAAAAAAAGGCTTGTTAATCCCAAGCTTGAGCCACTTATGCATAGAGAAGTTCTCAAATTGATACAAAGTGGTATCATCTACCCCATCAAGCATACTAGTTGGGTTTCCAACCTTGTTCCTGTAAGGAAGAAGAATGGGGAGTTGAGGTTATGTGTTGACTTCAGGGATCTCAACAGAGCCTCTTTAAAAGACCACCATCCATTACCGTCTATGGAACAAATCTTACAATGTGTCTCTAGGTCTGAGAGATTTTCATTATTGGATGGCTATTTAGGATACAATCAGATCCTAGTTAATGAAAGGGACCAATACAAGACTGCATTTACAACCAAGTGGGGAACCATGGCTTATCAAAAGATTCCCTTCGGCTTGTCAAATGCAGGTGCTACTTGTCAAAAGGAAATGATATGGCCTTTAAAATCCTCATGTACAAGTTTGTACTGGTGTACTTAGATGACATAACCGTTTATTCTAAACATGCAGCAGATCATATCAAACATATGAGGAAGATTTTTGAAAGGTGTAGAGAATTTGAGATATCTCTCAATCCCAAGAAATGTCTGTTTGCAATTCATGAGGGGAAATTGTTAGGATACATAGTGTCCAAGGAAGGAATCATAGTAGACCCTAAAAGGATTGCAGCCATCCTAGAGCTACCCTTGCCACATCATAAGAAAAGCCTTCAATCTTTCATAGGAAGGATTAATTTTGTTAGGTGTTTCTTACCTAATATTGCAGATTTACTGAAGCCTTTGACAACCATGTTAAAGAAGAGTTCAGCCTTCAACTGGACTAAAGAAAGGAAAGCCAATTTCCAAGTTATCAAAGAAGCCTTGACAGAAGCTCCTGCTCTATTAAACCCAAATTTTAGTAAGGATTTTATCCTTTATACTTATGGAGGTCATGATGCTATATTTGCAATGCTGACTAAAGAAAATTTAGAAGGGTTGGAGCAACCTATTGCTTTCTTCGGCAAAGGTTTAGAAGAGTATGAACAAAGGTACTCTTTTATGGAAAAACATGTACTTGCTGTTGTAAAAAGCCTTAAAAAGTTTAGATATTTATTGACCCATAGCAATGTACACTTGAAATTTACTCATCCAAGTGTCAAAGAATTTTTGCTTTCCAAAGACCTAAATGAGAAAAGAGCTGGTTGGATTACCAAAGTAATGGAATATGACATTGATATCCAAATCACCAAGCTGGTTAAAGGAAGAGGTCTTTGTGAGCATTTGGCAGAGGATGAGAGTTCAAAGAAATCAGAGCAAATGAATGCATCTCTGGTTGTGCATTCTACAGAAGAACATGCCAAGGCAGTAGTTTGGTTACCTAACATGATTCATTAGTTAAAGACAAGACAATGTCCTATAGACCTAGATTCAGCAAGAAGAAGATATTATAGATTACAATTTGTTCCCTTTGTGCTGATAGATGAAGTTCTTTTTAGAAAGGATCACAATGGTGTCCTTTTGAGATGTATTGGTTTAGAAGAGATAGCTATTGTCCTATTTGAATTTCATGATGGACCTTCTGGAGGTCATTTTTCTCCTAGGACTACTTCTTTTAAAATCATGACGGCCGGCTACTATTGGCCATCTATCTTCAAGGATAGTCATGATTATGTGAGAAAATGCATCAAATGTGCCATGTTTGCAGGAAAAGAAAGTCGTGTAGCTCTTCCCCTTCAGCCAATCAGAATAGAACAACCTTTCATGAGATGGGGCATAGACTTTATTGGCATGATTAATCCTCCATCTAGTGCAGGCCACAAGTGGATAATCACTGCAACAGATTATTTCACTAGATGGACAGAGGCAGTTGCCTTGAAAGAATCAAATGAGAGTGCTATCTTAAGTTTTTATGATGATATAATTCATAGATTTGGCACTCCAGACTCCATAATATCAGATAATGCATTGGCATTCATAGGCCTTAAAGTCTCAGAATGGGCAATTAGAAATGACATTTATCTGAATACAAGTTCAAATTACTACCCTCAGGGCAATGGTTTGGCAGAGTCAACTAATAAGAACTTGATTATGATAATCAAGAAGACTTTGTACGATAACCAAAGGGATTGGCATACTAAATTGAAATTTGCCTTATGGTTGGACAAGATTACCCCAAAGAAGATCATTGGGAATTCTCCTTATGTGTTAGTATATGGAAGAGAAGCTAAGTTGTCCATTTCAACTGAATTGCCAGCTTTGGACTTGGCCACTCAATATGTCCTATTTGAAGAAGGAGATCCCTTACAAATTAGGTATGCTTAGCTGATGGAGTTAGAAGAACTCAGAGATAAATCCATGAAAGATATGGAGTTCCATCAGATACAAACAAAGAAAAGTTTTGATAAAAGAACCAGGGCTAGAAGCTTCAAAGTTGGAGATGTAGTTCTCAAATGGGATGAATTCAGATCAAAACCTGGTAGACATACAAAGTTTGATTCCTTTTGGGAGGGTCCATTCATCATCACTGAGTGCAAGGGGCCTAATGCTTTTTAGCTATCAACTCTTGGAGGAGATGCCTTGCCTATATCAATTAATGGATTCCATTTGAAGCCTTGTTTTGAGGTCAATCCTTGTAAATCTTTGTAAATATGTTTCCTTTCTTTCTGTCCCTTTTTTCTAGGTTAGTTTCCCTATTTTCCAAGAAGTGCTCATGCACATTTTTGTTCCTCCCAGTTCCAGGTCTGTCTCTCTGTCAAGAATTTTTGTGTTCAGGAGATGACTCCATGCCTAATGAATTGTTTAAAGGACATTGATCTAATGTCTAGCAGGCTAACATCAAGCAGAAATCACCAAAATGTTACGCAAAATTTCATGATTCCACACAATTTTGGCCATAGGTTGAGCTTTATCCGATAATTTTTATTAAATCATCTCGAGAGCCTTGAGAAATTTTTATGGTCTTGTGCGTTTTCCTCTAGTCTCTGCAATTATTTAACTCTCTGGTTTGATGGCATTTTAATTTGAAAATATGACCGTTGGAGGTAGAAAACCCTAAAAACCCTACGGCCTATTCTTTTTCGCCGTTACCTTTTTTGGCCACTTAAGTCTTCTATTTTCCATGTGCTCTTTTTCATCATTGGCTGGTCATGAGGTCTCTAAAGCCCAACATAATATTCCTTTTCTATCTCCCGACCCTGTGACTTCCCTT
Organism: Chamaecyparis obtusa; assembly: GCA_027943335.1. Lineage (NCBI taxonomy): Eukaryota > Viridiplantae > Streptophyta > Pinopsida > Cupressales > Cupressaceae > Chamaecyparis > Chamaecyparis obtusa. The sequence goes on from BSBK01004471.1 coordinate 165,707, forward strand.
TATCTATTTGTCTCCTAATCAGAAAGCATATTCTATTTTCATCTGGTGACTTGGTGATGGTCCCTTCAGTCAGGTGATCTCATAATGTAACCTTGAGTTAGTAATTCTTCAGGAGATCCCGCGACTCATTTATTTTCCCTAATTGTAGTTATAACTCATATTAGTGCCGGGTTAAGAGTTTCTCTTTAGTCGGGAGGTCTCATGATCAAACCCAAGGTTAGCAAAAGTTCACGAGTTTTGAGTTTCTTCAGTCGGGCACTTGCCAGATTTAATCATGATCAAAGGTGGTCAACTCAAGGTAAAGAATGATACAAATCATAAAGTGCCATGTGTCTCTAGTGGGCCCAGGCTCTATAGGCTTAGTCTCTTAGTCACGTGAAGCAGACCAAATATTCCAATCCATTCAGTGACAATGAGATTTGCCTTAGTCGGGTGATCTCGTAACACAAAGGGAATATTCCAAAGGTTCATGTGACTTGGAAGTTAAGGTGCAGTCACTTAATCTTTGAATTTAAATACATGATAAAAGCTGGGTTAGATTTCCTGTAGTCGGGGAGTCTCATGATCAAACCCAAGGTTAGAAAAAGTTCATGAGACTTGAAATTTTATACAGTCGCCCAATCTCCAAATCTCCCATGGTTAAGTTAAGGTGGGCCAATTTTAGAGTAGTCAGCGGTTGTTAGAGCTGACAAAGTAGTCAAAAGCAAATGAAAGAGTGACACATGGTGAGGTGGGCCCAAGGTTTGATAGCTCGATCGCATGATCTTGTAATGTAGAGCGAATATTCTATATAGTTGCGAGATCATGAGACTTACACAGTCAGGAAGTCTCAGTGAGAAATGGCATATTCTTTCCCAGATAAGAGACTTAGCGACCACTGTCAGATTACAATAAGATCAATGCTTCTCGGGTGATCACTCAATAAAGGGAGAATATTCATTTCTATTTCGTGACTGCGAGTTTCTCTTCAGTCGGGTGATCTCCTAACAAGATGGAATATGCTGAAGACATCAGGAGATAAAGTAGCCACCGTCAGATCAAAAAAGGATCAACGTTTGTCACATGATCATGTGATAAAAGGTGAGTTAAGTAAAGGGTTCAGAGATTCAACAATGGCCACAAGATGGATATGAGATCAACGGTAAGTTTTAGTCTCCAAATGGAACCTATAGTAAAGAAAGTTTTCAGCTACTTGGAGATTGCTTTGGTCGTGTGTTCTCAGGGTTTAACCCTAGTTAAGAAAAGGATTATGAGGTTCAGCGAAGTCTATTGTCGCTTGATCTCTAGATATGCTTGGGTTAAATTAAAGGTTAACGTCATGTCAAAACCTGCGGTTATGTTTCACATTCGACGATCAGGTGACTATGTGTTCTCATAATCTCTTGATCCTGGTGGTTATGTTCCAAACATTCGAAGACTCAGTGACACGGTTATCTCTTAGTCTCATAATGCAGTGGCTAAGTTATAAAACATCAAGCGACTTAGCGAGGACCATAATATGAAAGAAAGATCAACAGTTGTCACCTGATCTCTAGACATAACTCAAGGTTAGGCTTTTATCTGGTGACCTCATGAATACAATATTCACGTGATCTCTAGACTTGACCGAGGTTAAGAAAATTGTTCAGTGACTGAAAGAAAGCCTTAGTCATGTATTCGCTAGATGACTAAGGGTTAAGGGAATCTTGCCGAAGAAAGTGGGTCCACTGGTCATTGTGCTGAGGTGCTTGATTTTCATTTGTTGCTGAAGTGGTGATGTGGTCGGTGACTTCTCAGGGCCTCATAATTGTTGTG
>BSBK01004471.1:172500-205853 GCA_027943335.1 Chamaecyparis obtusa
AATCATTAACAAAATTTTGGAGGATCTTCAAGATGGTTTTGTTGGTTGCCTCAGCTTGGGCATTCACTTGAGGAAAGTATGGGCTAGAGAAGCGGTGATGGATGAAAAATTTGGCACATAGGTTTTCCACATGTTGGTTTCCAAAAGGTGTGCCATGATTAGTGAAAATGGTGGAAGGGATGTCAAAGTGATAGATGATGTGGTAAAGGAGGAACTTAGATATATGAATGCTAGTAGTTAAGGTGAGCAGAATTGCCTCAACCCATTTAATGAAATATTTAGTGGTGGTTATGATATACTTGTGTCTGTTTGAGGAAAGGGGAGTGGTCTTACTTACAAGGTCGAAGCCCCACCATGAGAAGGGCCAAGGTGGCACAATGGGATATAAGTCTTGTGGAGCATGGATCAGATTAGCATGTCATTGACATGGTAGGAATTTCTTTACAAAATCACATGCATCATGCTCCATTGTTGGCCAATAATACCTGGCTTTGAGTAACTACTTTTCTAGGTCCATGCCACTCATGTGGGCACCGCAACTTCCAACGTGAACCTCTTGTAAAGCCAGAAAAACCTTGTTCAAATCTAGACACTAAGAGAGGATATTATGATTACCACGAAGGTATAATTCATTGGCTACAAGAGTGTAGCAGGAAGCTCTATGGATAAGTTTTTGGCACTGGGTGTCTATGAGGTGGGGGGATATGATACTATTTTTTATATAGGCATGAATTTCATGGTACCATGGGGATTGAGGACCAACCAAGACACACACTATTTTAGAATTAGTGTTCTCATAAGAGGGTGCATGTAGCTGCTTAACTAAAAATTCATATTGCATTGAATCTTGAGGGATTTCTAGTAAGGACATGATAGTTGACATGGAATCTACAGCTTTGTTTTATAGCCTAGGTATCTGTGTGAACTGTAGACTTTAGAACTTCTCTTTCATCTTGTCCACCAATTTCTTTTAGGGTAGTAGCTTGTCGTCCTTAGTTTGAAACTCATCCAAGAATTTCTTGATGATTAGTTTGGAATCTCCTAACACTTGCAATTCTATGATATTCCATTGGATAGCTATTTTGAGACCTGAGATGGGCACCTCGTATCTTTAATGTTTTTGGTGCAAGGGAATCCTAGCTTGAATGATTTGGGGGTAAAGTCATCCTGAGAAGTGACAAAGAGGATTCTTGCCCCTGATCCATGATATGTGTAGGAGTATAGCTTCAATATTGATTTCTCTTTGACTATGTAGAGATGTTCATCAGGGAACTCCGTCACCAATGGATACGCATCTACTAGGGGTGCTTCAGCTAGCTAATCTGCAATGACTTGTCCCTTTATTTCTTTTCTGTCTACATATTGGATGTCAAATTTGCTCAACAACATGACCCATTTTTCCATTTGGCATGTAAGTGTTGTTTTTGATAGCATGTACTTGAGTAGGTCCACTTTGGAGATGAGTTTTATAGTGCGACTTAGCATGTAATATTGAAGCTTTTGAGTGGCGAAAACCACTGCAAGACATGCGTTTTCCATGGGTGAGTAGTTCAACTAATAGTCAACAAGTGTACGAGTGATGTAGTAGATGTATCTTTCCTTTCCATTATCATCAAGTTGGGCCAACAGTGCCCCCAATGTTGTAGTGGTTGTCGAGATGAGAGGGCATCTTGGTATTGGCAGAACAATAATGGGTGAGTTGACCAGGTATTCTTTGAGCTTCTCAAAACTTTGTTGACATATTGGGTCCCACTTGAAACTAGTATTGACACAAGGACATGGACCAAAAGGGGCCAAATAGTGGCACACCCTAATGATCCAGCATGCTCAACAACATGCGAAAGCAACAACAACACAGTGAGAGAGAGAAAGTAGGATCACTGATATATTATCTTCATTCAAATTGAGTCATACATGTCAGGTTGTAAGGCCTTCCCAGTTACAACTAGATATTACAATGAGTTATAGAAGTCCTCAGACATGCAAGGATATACCAACAATCTTGATTCTACTATCTTCTATCTTCTATCAAAACTAACTCCCAAAACTCTAACCAAACATATATACTTATACAAGAGGCTACCGAACTGAGTTGGCCTTCAGATCCACAATCAGTGGAAGGAATAGTTAGATCTGGGACCACACATTTCCCAATGCTAGATATGAGCATTAAATCCATGACCCATAATTAATGCACAATTTGGCCTCAACATAAACTCAAAATAAACTACTCGGTAAGCAAGGATGATCGAGCAACAGACAAGCATCATCAAGCACCAGTGAAACAACTGACTGCCCAGGAGATAACCAACCAAGCTTGATAACCAAAGGAAATTGACCAACTACTGAGCCAACTTAGTCAAAGTAGGAACCAAGCAACACAGACAAACTTCAAATTTTTTTTGGTGACACAGGATTGCCAAGAACCCAAGATGCTCCTACATCAAACACCCGGGGTTATTTAGAAATGATTCTCTAAATCATTTAGTAGGTATGGTCTGAGCTGCATCCAACTCAGACTGTGAAATCCATGATCTATCTTCAATTGGTCTAGTCTTCCACTTTACCAGATATTCAATATATTATTTGCCTCTTGTTCTTTTGCTAACTCTTTGCTCCAAAATCCGTTCAACTTCTTCATTCTACTTCTTAGGATACTCCATTGGTACTATCATGTCTTCATCAGGTTCATGCTAAAAATACACACACAATCGAATCCAAAAATTTATAAATGTATTACTAATGGATTGTGGAAATCTAATGCTGTTAATACTCATATAAATCAACAATGTTGAAAATTGGTGATATGTCCATGTCATCAGGTAACTCAATCTCATATGCATTTCCACTATCAAATTTCTTCAAAATCTTGCAAGGTCCAAACTTCTTCATCTTCAGGTTCCCATATATTCCAATAGGAAATCGACCTTTCTTCAAATGAACCATCACTTCATCACCAACATCAAAAGTCTTATGTCTCCTTGATCTATCAACTTTTTCTTTGTATTTCTAATTACTCTCTTCCAATTTGATTTTCACATCTTCATGTAATGTCTTCATGTACTTAGCAAATTTCACTCCTTCAACACTTCTCTTACTTTCATCAGCAATGTCTCTCAAATCAGATATACCTCTAGGCTGTATGTGATGAACTACAACTAATTTAGAACCTGAATAAAGAATCTGTGATTAAAAATCATCGAGGAGTGGCTGATTATATATGTAAGATGATTAAATTAGTATTATGTTGTCATTGATGTCAACTAGCTTGACAATACTTATCTTGTAAGTTACTATACCGAAACATCTGAAGAAAGGTGAAAGAGATGAAGAACATAAGTATCTACATGAGGAAGATGTATATGTTAGATGAGGATAAGGAATACACTAAGTAACTTGTTGACGAGTCTATGACTTGATGATATTGACTTTATTATGTTATATTCATCTATGATGAAGAATAGAGATGAAAGACACAAAGCAGTGTTGTCAGTAAATGAAGCATTCCAGTATACACCAACAGAGTGTAGCATATACCGAGCGCAGTGTTAACTAAGCTTGTGTTCACCGATGCATTTCTTTATTAACCGAGTAGAACAGAAAGGAATTAAATGATTAGTTTAGCCGATAAATTGATGAGCTGGAAAGTGTATGAAATCTAGGTGACAAATAAGGTTTGTTATGAAGATTGACGACTAACATAATTCAAAGAAGATCTAATGGAGCATATTGAAACGTGTTACTGACACATTAGCTAAAGAAGGTTAAAGCGGAAAAATCAATGAATGTGATTAAGAGGAAAAATTTGATGGACAAAAAGAAAATGATTTACTCGTCTATATAAAAGAAGTTGGTTTCATTGTTGAAACGATGCCAGAAGAAGAAGATACTATAGAATTATCACATGAACAAGTTTTCATGCATTCTAATCATACTGGTTAATGAGAACCAAACTGCAAAACAATTACCAAGCTACAGAGAGTAATTACCGATGGACAGTAAGTTGATATAGTATTGAATCTGAAGTGATATATTGATCAGAAAGATTTGTATGAGCTGAATATTGATCTGTAAACTGCAATTGAAGTTGTATCAAGGCAAATCATCTACTGTTACATATTTAACCATTGTACATAGTCAAATATCTTAACCAAGTGGACTAAGAAAGTCTTTTTATGTTTCATTCATAGAGTGAACATTGTTATCCTGTCAACCCCAGAGTGACTGCTAGTTGGACGATAACTTCTGTTCTAAGATCCTCTAACAAGGTCACACCTAACAGTGTGTTTGTAACCTTTAACAGGGTTGGGTCTTCACCGACCTCACTTCAGAAGAGTGAACATTTTTGGGTTGCCTGTCCCAGGTGGTTTTTCCCTTCATAGGGTTTCCACGTTAAATCTCTTGTGTTATGTGTTGATTGTGATATTTATTTGTTATCATACTTTTCATATTGCATGTTAGATTTGATGGGTAACTACTATAAGTTTTAGACTTATAATCAATAAAAGCACAGACAATGAAAGTATTTTATGTTTACCGAGTAGCAGAAGTTGAAGAATTTGTTTTGGATTATACATTTTGTATTGGGACACTAGATAACTGATTCCCCCCCTCTTAGTTATTCTAAAAATTGGTATCAGAGCGGTGGTTGCTTAGAATAGAGTTTTAAGGACTCCAGCACAAAGATCTCAAGATGTATAAGAGGGAAGTGCCAAAGATGAACAAAGAGAACTTTGCAGTATGGCAAAGCTGGATGAAGTTGCACATATCTGGAATTGGGAATTCTGCACTAGAACTAATGCAGAATGGCTACATTGAACCAACACTTGGTCCCTTAACCCTTGATCAAATGAAAGACAGGCATGAATACAATATTACTATGATGGAACTTGTTGCTGCTTGTACCAATACTGAATTTAAAGACATTAAGGGATGCAGTACTGCCAAAGCCATGTAGGATAAACTGACTCTAATATATAGTGGAGATTTGAATGTTAAAAAAGCTAGAGCAGAAAGCCTAAGAGGTCGATTTGATGATATGAAGATGAAAGAAGGTGAGAACATTGTGCAATACTCAAATAGACTAAAAGAGGTAGTACATGCTATTAGATCATCATATGGAATTATTGAGGATGAAACAATGATAAGCAAGATTCTCAGGACTTTACTGCCAGTTTATGTAATCAGAATCTCTGCAATTCATGAAACAAGAGCTACATCCAACCTTACTCTTGACAAACTGATCGGTAAGCTTACAACCTTTGAATTGAATAAATTTGACAATAGTGTTGTACCTTCTATTGAATCCACTTTCATGTCTTCTTTGAAGATTGGTAAATCTAGTAGTAGGAATAATAAGAATAATGATAGTGATAGTGATAGCGATCATGAACTTGATGAGCTTGAAGCTCTTATGGCCAGAAGGTTACCCAAAGGTAAAGGAAGGTATAGAGGTAAGCTACCCTTGGCATGCTTTAATTGTAAAGAAGTTGGCCACATCGCTGCTAGATGTTCGAATAAGAAAGATGATGATAGATCCAAAGACCGATCTGAAGGAAGCTATGATAGAAGAGTCAATAGAGGCTACCGACACAACAACAGAGATAACCGATATAGCTATGACAAAGGGAAAAAGGTATGTTACGTAGTCGAAGATATTGAATCTGAATCTAATACTGATGATGATATAGAAGTAGTATTTGTTGCTATGAAAGATGGCTCAGAGGAAGAAGAGAAACATGAAGAAACAACACTGATCTCTCAAGTAAGAAAAAATGATACATGGATCATAGACAGTGGCTATACACATCATATTACTAGTGATGTAGATAAATTTGACCTACTTGATGAATACGATGGAGGATTTTTTAGGATGGGAAATGATGCACCCTGTATGGTAAGAGGTAAAGGTTCACTGATGATTAATGATAGAATAAAATGTGAAAATGCATACTAGGTAGATGGACTGAACTATAATTTGTTAAGTGTGGCACAGATGAATAATTTAGGCCACCGACTTGCTTTTGAGAGAAAAAAGGTTATAATCTATGATGATGGAGGAAGACTTGTCAGAACCGGTACACAATCTAGAGGTAATCTATTTTATCTTGATATTGATCAGTCTTCTTGTTTATTATTGAAGGATGAAGATGCATGGTTGTGGCATAAAAGGTTATGCCATGTGAACTTTGATAACATGATCAAGATTAGTAAGAAGAAAATAGTTAGAGCGTTGCCTAACTTGTCAAAACTTGATCATGCTATGTGTCTTGAATGTCAGAAAGGTAAGATGACTAAGTCTAGTTTTAAAAGCAAAGACTACTCAACAAAGAAGATACTTGAGTTGGTTCATACCAACCTATATGGTCCTATGAGAACTCAGAGTTATTATGGTGATAGATACTTTATTCTTTTTGTTGATGACTATACTAGACTGATGACAGTTATGTTCTTAAAAGAAAAATCTGAAGCATTTAAGATGTTTAAGTGGTATAAGGAAAAGGTAGAAAAAGAGACTAGAAAATAATTAAAATGCTTAAGATCTAATAGAGGAGGTGAATTTATCTCTGATGAATTTACTAATTTCTGTAATGAGCATGGTATCAAAAGATAGGTCTTTGCACTGAGAACACCTCAGCAAAATGGGATTGCTGAAAGAAGGAATAGGTCAATAATTGACTGTGCAAGAACACTAATGCTGCAAAAGAATATTTCTTAGACATATTGGAGGGAAGCTATCAGTACAACTGTATATGTGCTTAATCGAGTACAACTGAAGAAGGACAGCAACTAGACACCCTATGAGCTATGGATTGGACACAAACCTACTGTAAGTTATTTTAGGATTTTTGGAAGTAAATGTTTTATTCTGAAAGATGAGAGAAATGGGAAATTTGATTCAAAAGGTGATGAAGGAATATTCTTAGGATATTCTACTAAGAGTAAAGCATATAAATGTTTGATAAGGTTACAAATAAGATAATTGAAAGTACTAATGTCTGTGTTGATGAGTTTGATGAAAAGAACATAGAGGAAAGTAGAAAGGAACCAGAAGACTATGGTAGATTCACTTACATTGAACATCCTAATTATCTACCAAAATCGCAACCTGTGATAACCGGTCAGTAGGAAAATAAACCCAAGGAACAGGAAAGGGAAACCGATGAACAAGATGGAGCTACCGAGCAAGCACATGAACCTGAATAGGATGAACAAGAAAGAAGAAATTGAGTACTGGCTAGTTCTATCAGGAGACATCATCCTTAGACACAAATTATTGGAGACAGACAAGCTGGCATGCAAACAAGAAGCAAAGCAAGACAAGGTACATGTCTAGTTTGTGAATTTGAACCAAAAAATGTGAAAGTTGCATTAGAGAATGAAGAATGGGTTACTGCAATGAAAGAGGAAATAGAACAAATAGAGAAGAACAAAACCTAGTCCTTAGTACCCCGACCTAAAGATAAGAATGTTATCAGTACTAAGTGGATATTCAGGAACAAACTAAATGAAAATGGTGAGGTGACAAGAAATAAAGCTAGATTGGTATGCAAGGGATATGCACAAGAAGAAGGCATTGATTATGGTGAGACATTTGCACCTATTACTAGATTGGAAGGAGTTAGAATGCTACTTGCATATGTTGCACACAATAAATTTAAAGTTTATCAAATGGATGTGAAGTCAGCATTTCTGAATGGTATACTTGAAGAAGAGGTCTACATAGAACAACCTGAAGGATTCGTTGATCCAGACAACAAAGACATGGTATGTAGATTACATAAATCTTTATATGGTTTGAAGCAAGCACCGAGAGCCTGGTATGAAAGACTGCATACTTTCTTGTTAAGTATTGGATTTGTTAGAACTAGTGAGAACAACAATTTGTACATGAAAGGTGATACTGATGACACTATTATTATTGCTGAGATATTTGTTGATGATATTATTTTTGGACATCAAGATCATGTATGTAAATGTTTTGCTAATGAGATGAGAAAAGAGTTTGAGATGTCTATGTTCAGAGAGATTAAATTCTTTCTAGGACTACAAGTGATTCGACAGAGTGATGAGATATTCATCTCACAATATAAATACATAAAGGAAGTCTTGAAGACATTTGGCATGGAAGATGCTAAACTTGTGGGAACACCAATGGCTACTGGATGTAAACTAACAAAGGAAGATGAAACTACAAAGGTAAACCAGACACTTTACCGATCCATGATTGGTAAGCTAATGTATGTAGTTCATAGTAGACCAAATATAGCACATGCTGTGGGAATTGTTGCTAGATTTTCTGCTAACCCTAGAGAATCACACATGATTGCTACTAAAAGAATCTTAAGATACCTAAAAAAGAAAGTGGATTATGGATTATGGTATCCTAAGTAAGGTAAGTTTGAACTGAAGGTCTATACCGATGCTGATTGGGCTGAAAATGTGGATGACAGAAAAAGCACCACTAGGGGAGCATTATTCTTTGGTGAAAGACTTGTAACCTGGACAAGTAAAAAATAGGCTTGTATTTCTTAATCTATAGCTAAAGCAGAGTATGTTGCTGCTGCTACTAATTGCTCAAACATTGCATATATCAAGCAAGTGTTGGAAGGAATGAATGAGGTAATCACTGACCCGGTGATTATATACTGTGACAACACCAGTGCTATTAATATTTTAAAGAATCCAGTGATGCACTCTAAAACAAAGCATATATCAATTAAGTATCACTACTTAAGAGAACAAGTGCAAGAGAAGCAAGTGAAGTTAGAATTTGTTACATCTAAAGAACAACATACAAATATCTTTACAAAGCCTCTACCGAAGGACACATTTGAATACTTGAGGACTAGACATGGGGTCTGTCCCCTGTCTATTAGTCACTAATGTGATCTGGATGTTGCATCAACTTAAACTTATCAGAAGATCACACATGTTGATGCAACATAGTTCACACTTTGGATAATGTTCAAGGTTGTGATTAAGTTTGAAGAACTGAAATAGATTGGTATATCAGTATACAGAGATACCAAGACTGTATTAGACAATAGAGAGTTACTTAGCTACTACAGAGCTGATTATTTATTTGTTTCTTTGGCATTGTTGTCAAAGGGCAAGATAAATAATATGAAAGAAAAGTTAAACATGCACCAATGAGAACTATCTAAGGGAGATATAATATGAAAGAAATAGAACATTGAAGATTAGTTATAGAGAATAGAAGCAAGAATCTGAGAGCTGAAAAGATCATATCTATAGAATGACAAAGTTGTATTTTATAATGTTGTTTAGTAACATAGTGATTAAACATATTAAGCTAGGGAGAGCTTGTACAACATTTGTTCACAGAGTTGTAGAATACATGTTTGGTATGTGTATGGTACACTTCATATTACTTAAGTTGCCATCAATGCCAAAGGGAGAGGTTGATGAACTACAACTAATTTAGAACCTGAATGAAGAATCTATGATTAAAAATCACTGAAGAGTTGTTGATTAGATATGTAAGATGATTAAATCAATATTATATTGTCATTGATGTCAACTAGCTTGATAGTACTTATCTTGTAAGTTACTATACCAAAACATCTAAAGAAAGGTGAAAGAGATGAAGAACAAAAGTATCTACATGAGGAAGATGTATATGTCAAATGAGGATAAGGAATAGACTGAGTAACTTGTTGATGAGTCTATGACTTGATGATATTGACTTTATTATGTTATATTCATCTATGATGAAGAATAGAGCTAAAAGACACAAAGCAGTGTTGTCGGTAAATGAAGCATTCTAGTATACATCGACGGAGTGTAGTGTATACCAAGTGTAGTGTTAACTGGGCTTGTGTTCACTGACACATTTCTTTATTAACCGAGCAGACCAAAAAGGAATTAAATGATTAGTTTAGTCGATAAATTGATGAGCTGGAAAGTGTATGAAATCTAGGTAACAGATAAGGTTTGTTATGAAGATCGACGACTAAGATAATTCAAGGAAGATCTAATGGAGCAGATTGAAATGTGTTACTGACACATCAGCCAAAGAAGGTTAAAGTAGCAAAATCAATGAATGAGATTAAGCAGCAAAATCTGATGGACAAAAAGAAAATGATTTACTCGTCTATTTAAGAGACATTGGTTTCATTGTCTAAATGATGCCGGAAGAAGAAGATACTACAGAATTATCATGTGAACAAGTTTTCATGCATTCTAATCATACTAGTTAATGAGAACCAAACTACAGAACAATTACCAAGCTACAGAGAGTAATTACCCTTGGACAGTAAGTTGATATAGTATTGAATCTGAAGTGATATATTGATCAGAAAGATTTGTATGAGCTGAATATTGATCTATAAACTACAATTGAAGTTGTATCAAGGCATATCATCTACTATTACATATTTAATCATTGTACATAGTCAAATCTCTTAACTGAGTGGACTAAGAAAGTCTTTTTATGTTTCATTCATAGAGTGAACATTGTTATCCTGTCAACCCCAGAGTGACTAATGGTGTTAGAATAACTAAGAGGGGGGGTGAATCAGTTATCCAGTGTCCCAAAACAAAATGTATAATTCAAAACAACTTCTCTAATTTCTTCTCGTTGATAAACACTAAATACTTTCACTATTTGTGCTTTTACCGATTACCAATCTAATACTATAACAGTTATCGATCAAATCTAACATGTAACATGAAAAGTATGATAACAAACAAATATCACAGTCAACACATAACACAAGAGATTCAACATGGAAACCTTGTAAAGAGAAAAACCACCTGGGACCAGCAACCCAAAATTGTTCACTCTTCTGAAGTGAGGTCGGTTAAGACCCAACCCTATTAAAGGTTACAAACACACAGTTAGGTGTGACCTTGTTAGAGGATTTTAGACTAGAAGTTATCATCCAACCAACATTCACTATGGGGTTGACAAGATAACAATGTTCATTCTATGAATGATACATCATAAGACTTTCAGAGTCCACTTGGTTAAGAGATTTAAACTGTATACAATGGTTAAATGTGTAATAGTAAATGAACTGCCTTAATACAACTTCAATTGCAGATTACAGATCAATATTCAGTCCATACAAATCCTTCTGATTAATATTTCACTTCAGATTCAATACTGTATTAACTTACTATCCGTCGGTAATTTCTCTCTGTAGCTCGGTAATTGTTCTGTAGCTTAGTTCTTACTAACCAGTATGATCAGAATGCATGAAAACCTTGTTCACGCGATATTCCTATAGCTTCTACTTCTTCCTGACATTTTACTAAAGAAATTATGTTCTCTTATATAGACGAGTAAATCATTTTCTTCTCCACCATCAGATTTTTCCGCTTAACCTCATTGATAGATTTTGTCACTTCAAACTTTTTCGGTACTTGTGTCAATAACACATTTCAATCTTCTCCATTAGATCTTCCCTAAATTTTGTCAACCGTTGATTTGTGTAACAAACATTATCTGTTACCTCGATGTTATACTCTTGCCAACTCATCAATCTTATTGGCTAAACTAATCATTTAATTCATTCTGTTCCGCTCGGTTAACAAAGAAATACATCGATGAACACTGCTCGATTAATACTATGATCGGTATACACTACACTCTATCGGTGTACACTAAAAATGCTTCATTACTGACAACATTGCTTTGTGTCTTTCAGCTCTATACTTCATCATAGATGAATGCAACATAATAAAGTCAATATCATCAAGTCATAGACTCATCAAAAAGTTACTCAATGTGCTCTTTATCCTCATCTGTCATGTACATCTTTCCTCATGTAGATTTCTCTATTCTTCATCTCTTTCACCTTTCTTCAGATGTCTCAATGTAGTAACTTACAAGATAAGCACTGTCAAGCTAGTTGACATCAATGAAAATATAATACTGATTTAATCATATTACATATCGAATCAGCAACTTCTCAATGATCTTTAATCATAGATTCTTCAATCAAATTCCAAATCAGTTGTAGTCCAACAATCTCTCCCTTTGGCATTGATGGCAACTCAAGTAATATGAAATGTACCATACACATACCAAACATACATTCTAAAACTTTGTGAACAAATGTTGTAAGTCAAATAGACTTAATATGTTTAATCACTATGTTACTAAACCAGCATTAAATAATACAACTTTACCATTCTTTAGTTGTGATCTTTTTAGTTCTCCTGTTCTTGCTTCTGTTCTCTGTAACTAATCTTCAATACTCTATCTCATTCAGATTGTCTCTCCCTTAGATAATTCTCATCGGTGTTTATTCCTTTTCATATATTGTTTATCTCTCCCCTTTTCATTTCATATTGTTTATCTCTCCCTTTGACAACAATGCCAAAGAAACAAATAAACAAACAATTTTGTCTTCCTCTGTATCTCTGAATACTAATATTCCAATCAGTTCAAGTTCTCAAACTTAATCACAACCTTGAACATGATTCAAAGTGTGAACTATGTTGCATCAACATAAATGATCTTCTGATAAAAGTAGGCTGATGCAATAACCAGATCACCTTAGTGATCGATAGATAGGGGACAGACACCAAGTCTAGTCCTCAAGTATTCAAATGTGTCCTTCTGTAGTGGTTTTGTAAAAATATCTACAAGTTTTTATTTGGATGTGACAAATTCTAACTTTACTTGCTTCTCTTGCAATTGTTCTTAAGTAATGATACTTAATAGATATATGCTTTATCTTAGAGTGCATCACAGGATTCTTTGAAATATTAATAGCACTAGTGTGGTCACAGTATATAATCACCGGGTCAGTGATTACCTCATTCATTCCTTCCAACTTCTGGTCTAAAATCCTCTAACAAGGTCACACCTAACAGTGTGTTTGTAACCTTTAACAGGGTTGGGTCTTCACCGACCTCACTTCAGAAGAGTGAACATTTTTGGGTTGCCGGTCTCAGGTGGTTTTTCCCTTCATAGGGTTTCCACATTAAATCTCTTGTGTTATGTGTTGATTGTGATATTTTTTTGTTATCATACTTTGCATATTGCATGTTAGATTTGATCGGTAACCACTATAAGTTTTAGACTTATAATCGGTAAAAGCACAGACAGTGAAAGTATTTTATGTTTACCGAGTAGCAGAAGTTGAAGAATTTGTTTTGGATTATACATTTTGTATTGGGATACTAGATAACTAATTCCCCCCCTCTTAGTTATTCTAACAGTATGCCATTCACAATATCAAATGGTGTTTTTCCAGTACTCCTATTCACTGAATTATTGTATGCAAACTCTGCTTGTGCAACCACAGAATCCCAATTACTAGGTGTGTCTCCAACTAAACATCTCAAAAGATTTCCCAAACTTCTATTTACAACTTTGGTATGTCCATCGATTTGTGGGTGAAATGTAGAACTATATTTCAACTCAGTGCCAAACCTTCTCCAAAGAGTTTTCCAAAAGTATCCAGCAAATTTACTATCTCAGTTAGAGATAATACTGATGAACTACAATTGATTTAGAACCTAAATGAAGAATCTGTGATTAAAGATCACTGAGGAGTTGCTAATTAGATATGCAAGATGATTAAATCAGTATGATATTGTCATTAATGTCAACTAGCTTAACAATACTTATCTTGTAAGTTACTATACCGAAACATCTGAAGAAAGGTGAAAGAGATGAAGAACAGAAAGATCTACATTAGGAAGATGTATATGTCATATGAGGATAAGGAATACACTGAGTAACTTGTTGATGAGTCTATGACTTGATGATAATGACTTTATTATGTTGCATTCATCTATGATGAAGAATAGAGCCGAAAGACACAAAGTAGTGTTGTTGGTAAATGAAGCATTCTAGTATACACCAACACAGTGTAGTGTATACCAAGCGCAGTGTTAACTGAGCTTGTGTTCATCGACACATTTATTTGTTAACTGAGTAGAACAAAAAGGAATTAAATGACTAGTTTAGCTGATAAATTGATGAGCTAGAAAGTATATGAAATCGAGATAACAAATAAGGTTTGTTATGAAGATCGACAACAAACATAATTCAAGGAAGATCTAATGGAGTAGATTGAAATGTGTTACTGACACATTAGCCGAAGAGGGTTAAAGTGAAAAAATCAATGAATGAGATTAAGCGGCAAAATCTGATGGACAAAAAGAAAATGATTTACTCATCTATATAAGAGACATTGGTTTCATTGTTGAAAAAACACCGGAAGAAGAAGATACTATAGAATTATTGCGTGAACAAGTTTTCATGCATTTTGATCATACTGGTTAGTGAGAACCAAACTACAGAACAATTACCAAGCTATAGAGAGTAATTACCGATGGATACTAAGTTGATATAGTATTGAATCTGAAGTGATATATTGATTAGAAAGATTTGTATAAGTTGAACATTGATCTGTAAACTACAATTGAAGTTGTATCAAGGTAGGTCATCTATTATTACATATTTAACCATTGTACATAGTCAAATCTCTTAACTGAGTGGACTAAGAAAGTCTTTTTATGTTTCATTCATAGAGTGAACATTGTTATCCTGTCAACCCTAGAGTGACTACTGGTTGGACGATAACTTCTGGTCTAAAATCCTCTAACAAGGTCACACCTAACAGTGTGTTTGTAACCTTTAATAGGGTTGGGTCTTCACTGACCTCACTTCAGAAGAGTGAACATTTTTTGGGTTGCCGATCCAAAGTGGTTTTTCCCTTCACATGGTTTCCATGTTAAATCTCTTGTGTTATGTGTTGATTGTGATATTTTTTTGTTATCATACTTTGCATATTACATGTTAGATATGATCGGTAACTGCTATAAGTTTTAGACTAATAATCGGTAAAAGCATAGATAGTGAAAGTATTTTATGTTTACCGAGTAGCAGAATTTGAAGAATTTATTTTAGATTATACATTTTGTTTTTGGACACTGGATAACTGATTCACCCCCCTCTCAATTATTCTAACAATTGGTATCAGAGTTGTGGTTGCTTAGAATAGATTTTTAAGGAATCTACACAAAGATCTCAAGATGTATAAGAGGGAAGTGCCAAAGATGAACAAAGAGAACTTCACAATATGGCAAAACCAGATGAAGTTGTACATATCTAGAATTGGGATCTTAGAATGAGAACTGATGCAGAATGGCTACATTGAACCGACACCTGGTCCCTTAACACTTGATCAACTAAAAGACAGGCATGAACACAACATTACTATGATGGAACTTGTTGCTGCCTATACCAATGCCAAATTTGAAGACATTAAGCGATGCACTACTGCCAAAGCCATGTGGGATAAGCTAACAATAATATACAGTGGATATTTGAATGTTAAAAGAGCTAGAGCAGAAAGCCTAAGAGGTCATTTTGATGATATGAAGATGAAAGAAGGTGAGAACATTGTGCAATACTCAAATAGACTAAAAGAGGTAGTACATGCTATTAGAGCATCAGATGGAATTATTGAGGATGAAATGGTGATAAGCAAGATTCTTAGAACTTTACTACCAGTTTATGCGATCAAGATCTCTGCAATTCATGAAACAAGAGCTACATCCAATCTTACTCTTGACACACTGATTAGTAAGCTTACAACCTTTGAATTGAATAACTTTGACAACAATGTTGTACCTTCTATTGAATCTACTTTCATGTCTTCTTTAAAGATTGGTAAATCTAGTAGTAGGAATAAAAAGAATAATGATAGTGATAGTGATACCAATGATGAACTTGATGAGCTTGAAGCTCTTATGGCAAGAATATTACCAAAGCTAAAGGAAGGTATAGAGGTAAGCTACCTTTGGCATGCTTTAATTGTAAATAATTTGGCCACATCATTGCTAGATGTCCGAATAAGAAAGATGATGACAGATCCAAAGACCGATCTGAAGGGAGCTATGGGAGAAGATTCAATAGAGGCTGCCGACACAACAATAGAGATAAATGAGATAGCTATGACAAAGGGGAAAAAGGTATGTTACATAGCCGAAGATATTGAATCTGAATCTGATACTGATGATGATATAGAAGTAGTATTTGTTGCTATGAAAGATGACTCAGAGGAAGAAGAGAAACATGAAGAAACAACACTGATCTCTAAAGTAAGCAGAAATGATACATGGATCATAGATAGTGGCTGTACACATCATATGACCGGTGATGTAGAGAAATTTGATCTACTTGATGAATACGATGCTGGATCTATTAGGATGGGAAATGATGCACCCTGTATGGTAAGAGGTAAAGATTCAATGATGATTAATGATAGAATAAAATGTGAAAATGCATACTGGGTAGATGGACTGAACTATAATTTTTTAAGTGTAGCACAGCTAAATAATTCAGGCCACTGACTTTCTTTTGAGAGCAAAAAGGTAAAAATCTAAGTACATAAAGGAAGTCTTGAAGATATTTGGCATGGAAGATGCTAAACTTGTGGGAACACCGATGAATACTGGAAGTAAACTGACAAAGGATGATGAAACTACAGAGGTAAATCAAACACTTTACTGATCCATGATTGGTAAGCTAATGTATGTAGTTCACAGTAGACTAGTTATAGCACATGTTGTGGGAATTGTTGCTAGATTTTCTGCTAACCCTAGAGAATCACACATGATTGCTACTAAAAGAATCTTAAGATACCTGAAAAAGATAGAGGATTATGGATTATGGTATCCTAAGGAAGGTAAGTTTGAACTGAAGGTCTATACCGATGTTGATTGGGCTGGAAATGTGGATGATAGAAAAAGCACCACCGGAGGAGCATTCTTCTTTGGTGAAAGACTTGTAACCTGGGCAAGTAAAAAGCAGGCTTGTATTTCTTAGTCTATAGCTGAAGTAGAGTATGTTGCTACTACTACTAATTACTCAAACATTGCATATATCAAGCAAGTGTTGAAATGAATGAATGAGGTAATCATTGACCCGGTGATTATATACTATGACAACACCAGTGCTATTAATATTTCAAAGAATCCAGTGATGCACTCTAAGACAAAGCATATATCAATTAAGTATCACTACTTAAGAGAAAAAGTGCAAGAGAAGCAAGTGAAGCTAGAATTTGTTACATCTAAAGAACAACTTGTAGATATTTTTACAAAGCCTCTATTGAAGGACACATTTGAATACTTGAGGACTAGACTTGGGGTCTGTCCCCTGTATATCGGTCACTAATGTGATCTGGATGTTGCATCAACTTAAACTTATCAGAAGATCACACATGTTGATGCAGCATAGTTCACACTTTGGATAATGTTCAAGGTTGTGATTAAGTTTGAAGAACTGAAACATATTAGTATATCAGTATACAAAGATACAAAGATTGTATTAGACAACAGAGAGTTACTTAGCTACTACAGAGTTGATTGTTTATTTATTTCTTTGGCATTGTTGTCAAAGGGAGAGATAAATAATATGAAAGGAAAATTTAAACATGCACTAATGAGAGCTATCTAAGGGAGAGATAATATGAAAGGAACAGGAACCTGAGAGCTGAAAAGATCATATTTGCAGAATGACAAAGCTGTATTTTATAATGTTGTTTAGTAACATAGTGATTAAACATATTAAGGTAGGGAGAGCTTGTACATCATTTGTTCACAAATTTGTAGAATACATGTTTGGTATGTGTATGGTACACTTCATATTACTTGAGTTGCCATCAATGCCAAAGGGAGAGATTGATGAACTACAACTAATTTAGAACCTAGATGAAGAATCTGTGATTAAATATCACTAAGGAGTTGTTGATTAGATATGTAAGATGATTAAATCAGTATTATGTTGCCATTGATGTCAACTAGCTTGAAAGTACTTATCTTGTAAGTTACTATACCGAAACATCTGAAGAAAGGTGAAATAGATGAAGAATAGAAATATCTACATGAGGAAGATGTGTATGTCAGATGAGGATAAGGAATACACTGAGTAACTTGTTGATGAGTCTATGACTTGATGATAATGACTTTATTATGTTGCATTCATCTATGATGAATAATAGAATTGAAAGACACAAAGCAGTATTGTCGGTAAATGAAGCATTCCAGTATACACCGACAAAGTGTAGTGTATACTGAGCATAGTGTTAACTGAGCTTGTGTTCACCGATGCATTTCTTTGTTAAATGAGTAGAACAGAAAGGAATTAAATGACTAGTTTAGTCGATAAATTGATGAGCTGAAAAGTATATGAAATCAAGATAACAGATAAGGTTTGTTATAAAGATTGACGACTAACATAATTCAAGGAAGATCTAATGAAGCAAATTGAAATGTGTTACTGACACATCAGCCGAAGAAGGTTAAAGCGGCAAAATTTGATTGACAAAAAGAAAATGATTTATTCATCTATATAAGAGACATTGGTTTCATTATTGAAAAAATGCTGGAAGAAGAAGATACTGCAGAATTATCGCGTGAACAAGTTTTCATGCATTCTGATCATACTGGTTAGTGGGAACTGAACTGCAAAACAATTATCAAGGTACATAGAGTAATTACCGACGGAGAGTAAGTTGATATAGTGTTGAATCTGAAGTGTTATATTGATAAGAAAGATTTGTATGAGCTGGACATTGATCTGTAAACTGAAATTGAATTTGTATCAAGGAAAATCATCTACTGTTACATATTTAACCATTGTACATAGTCAAATCTCTTAACCGAGTGGACTAAGAAAATCTTTTTATGTTTCATTCATAGAGTGAACATTGTTATCCTGTCAACTCCAGAGTGATTGTTGGTTGGACGATAACTTCTGGTCTAAAATCCTCTAACAAGGTCACACCTAACAGTGTGTTTGTAACCTTTAATAGGGTTGGGTCTTCATCGACCTCACTTCAGAAGAGTGAACATTTTTGGGTTGCCAGTCCCAGGTGGTTTTTCCCTTCACAGGGTTTCCACGTTAAATCTCTTGTGTTATGTGTTGATTGTGATATTT
The DNA here is from genome assembly GCA_027943335.1 of Chamaecyparis obtusa. Taxonomy (NCBI): domain Eukaryota; kingdom Viridiplantae; phylum Streptophyta; class Pinopsida; order Cupressales; family Cupressaceae; genus Chamaecyparis; species Chamaecyparis obtusa. The sequence goes on from BSBK01004471.1 coordinate 191,435, forward strand.
GTTTTCTATCATACTTTTCATATTACATGTTAGATTTGATCGGTAACTGCTATAAGTTTTAGACTGATAATTGCTAAAAGCATAGACAGTGAAAGTATTTTATGTTTGCCGAGTAGCAGAAGTTGAAGAATTTGTTTTGGATTATACATTTTGTTTTGGGACACTAGATAACTGATTCACCCCCCTCTCAGTTATTCTAACAAATACTCCTCGGTAATCCATGCAATCTGACAATTTCCTTAAAGAAAAGATCTGCTATATGTACTACATCTTATTCCTTTCTACAAGGTATAAAATGTGCCATCTTTGAAAATTTATCTACCACAACAAATATAGAATCATTAACTCTTACTGTCTTTGATAAGCCAAGAATAAAATCCATACTGATGTCAGTCTAAGGTTTCTCAGGCACAATAATCGATGTATACAATCCAGTATTTTGACTTACTCCTTTTGCAACTTGACAAATTCCACAACTTTTCACAAATTTTTGAACATCTTTATACAACTATAACCAAAAGTATTTCTCCTTAAGCAGATTCAAAGTTTTATCAATACCAAAATGTCCAGCGAAACCACTACTATGTTTCTCCTTTATGAAATTAGTTCTCATTTGTCCTATCGGTATACACAACTAAATACCTTTAAACAACATACCTTCTTGAATGAAATATTCTTCCCATTTTGTACTTGATTGATCTTGAATAGTTGCTCTGCACTTTCTCCATGGCTCAGAAAAATCAGGATCAGTTTCATACACATCTCTCATCTCATCAAAAACAAAAACTTCAATTTTCATCTTTGTCATCAAAGATGTTCTTCTACTCAATGCATCAATAACTCGGTTAGTGACTCAACTTTTATATTTGATCACAAATGTATAACTCTACAAATACTCAACCCATTTCATATGTCTATGATTCAACTTATTCTGACTACCCAAATATTGTAAAGGCTTATGATTAGTATACAACACAAATTCACTCGGTATCAAATAATGTCTCCATTTCTTCAGTGCTTGAACAATAGCTTAGAATTATTGATCATACATAGAATATTTCCTTCTAGCATCATTCAACTTTTCACTAAAGAAAGCAACATGTTTACCTTCTTGACTCAACACAGCTCCAATTGCACTACCACTTGCATCACACTTCACTTGAAATACCTTATTGAAATCAGGCAATGCCAAAATAGGCAATTCAACAACCTTCTCTTTCAGAGTCTCAAAAATTTTATCAGCTCCATGTGTCCACTTGAATTCTCTTTTATCTCCTCTCATAGTCTCAGACATAGCATTACAAATTGAACTGAAATTCCTTATGAACTTTCTGTAAAAACTTTCCAAACCATAAAATGATCTTACCTCACTAGCATTCATAGGTGTAGGCCAATTCAGAATAGCTTCAACCTTTTTAGGATCCATCTTCAAACCATCAGCTGAAATTAAAAATCCCAAATAGACAATCTCTTCTTTCATGAATGAACACTTTTTCAGATTTATCAACAACTTTTCTTCGTTCAATCTCTGCAAAACTTGTCTAACATGCAACAAATGTTCTTCTTTGGTCTTACTAAATATCAAAATATCATCAAGATATACAATCACAAACTTACCCAAGAATTTCTTCAAAACTTCATTCATCAACCTCATAAAAGTACTCGGTGCATTAGTTAAACCAAAAGGCATAACCAACCACTCATACAAACCTTCTTTTTTCTTGAAAGCAGTCTTCTAGTCATCACCTTCTTTGATTTTGATATGATGATACCCACTTTTCAAATCAATCTTTGTGAAATACTTTGCTCTAGTTAAACTATCCATTATGTCATCCATTCTCGGTATAGGAAACCTATACTTCACTGTTATCTTTGTTGATTTCTCTAGAATCAATACTCATTCACCATTCTCCATTCTTCTTAGGTGCCAATACCGCAGGTACTACATAAGGACTGAAACTTTCTCTGATCAAACGTTTATCCAGCAACTCTTGAATCTATCGGTTCAATTCTTGATTCTTGGTAGGTGTCAACCGATGAGTGCCTTATTCGGTGAACTAGCTCCAGGGATTAGATCCATGCAATGATCAATACTTCTCTTTGGTGGAAAACCATCAGGTACATTATTAGAAATGATGTCACTATACTCGGTGAGTAATTTATCAATCTCCTCAAGAACACTATCTTCTATTTTCTTACTCGGTTTGTTAGGAATCACAACAAAACACACATCATTCTTCTTCAAATCCTTAACAAATTTTCTTCCTTCCATCAAAAAAACTTTCACAGATGTGCAAACATTACTAACAGGTTCTTCCATCAAAGGTAACAAGATTTGTTTCTTTCCATCAACCATAATAGTATACTTATGCAATCTCCCATCATATATAGCATGTCTATCATATTGCCAAGGTCTACCCAACAAAATATGACAACAATCCATAGGAATGATATCACACAACACCTTATCATATTACTTTCCAATCTTCAAATTCACATAACATTGTTCACTTACCAAGAGTGTATGCTCATCTTTGATCCATGAAATCTGATAGGGTCTTAGATGTTTCAACCTTTCCAACTGTAACTTTGTAACCATGTCCTAAGATGCCAGATTCTCCAAGCTACCACTGTCAATGATTACCTTCCAAAATTTGTCAGAAACTCTACATTTTGTCTTGAACAAACTTTTCCTTACCAGATCTTCCCTTTTTCTTTCATTCCACAGTGCTCTTCTTACCATCAAGTTATTTTCCTTCTTAGGTTCATTCGGTGACTCCTCTTGCACCAAAGAATTTCTAATGCTACCAGCCTTCTTACTATCATGTTTACATTCAAAAGATCTATGTCCTTCTTCTCCACAATTGTAACAAGTTCCTCAAAAATTACCTCTGCTATGACCACCTTGGTAGTTACTGCCTTTGCCTCTAGATGAAATTTCACCTTTCCACTCGGTCTTTCCTTTGTCCATAATTTTCTTTTCAGGTTCAGATCTACTACTTTCACCATAAGATCTACCTCTTCCTCTAGGAAATCTACCACCTCTTCCTCTTTGTCTCTGTTCATGTCTTTTGTTCAATTTCTCCTCAACTTTCAATGCAAATTGATAAGCCTCTTCAATGTTCTCTAATTTGACCAAACTGATTTCCTCTTGGATGGAAACTCTCAAACCATTCAGGTATCTAGAAATTCTTTCCACATCATCCTCATCATGTCTAGATTTGATATCTAATCTATAGAATTCCTTAGTATACTCTTTTACCTAGCTATCTTTCTGCCTTAGAATTTGCATTCACCTAACTAAGTTAATTTGATAATCACAAGGTAAGAACTTTCCTTTCAATTTATTCATCATTTTATTCCATACCTTGATTTTGTCTTTTCCTTTCTTTTTCTGATCCAATTGCAGATGTTCCCACCACAAGGATGCATGACCTTTCAACTTTATGCCTACAATCTTCACCTTCTTTTCCTCAGATACATGTTCATACTCTAAATACTTTTCCATTTCAGTGATCTAGTCTATCAATTCATTAGAATCTAATTTCCCACTATACTCAGGCGGATTGAAATGTGGTGTTGACTTCAAACTTGTCAAGGCCTTCAAGAATCTTTCCTCACCCCGATCCATCATAGGTGTAGGTTCTGCTTCACCTTGTTCCACTTCAATTTAATCATCACTAGCATCTTCAAGATGTTTGCCTCTTCTCTAGGCTATTTCAACAACTTCTAATCTAGCAACAAGTTGTCTCAACATGCTTGCCAATCTTGGATCTGCTTCTTGCCTCCCATGAACCATCTTGAAAACCCTCTACAATTGTAGGTCAGATCACAATCTGCCACCCCACAATAATCAACCAGGGCTTCACAAGAAGGAACCTACAAATCTAGATTTGTAGACCTAGATCCAGATCTCACATCGCTCCGATACCGCCTGATGCAAGGGCAATGACCTTAGGGGCCAAAGAGTGGCACACCCTAATGATCCAGCCTACTCAACAACATGCGGAAGAAACAAAAACATAGTGAGAGATGGAAAACATGATCACTAATATATTATCTTCATTCAAATTAAGTCATACATGCCGGGTTGTAAGGCCTTCCCGATAATGGCTAGATATTACAATGAGCTACAGAAGTCCTTAGACATGCGAGGATCTTCCAACAATCTTGATTCTACTATCTTCTATCTTCTATCAAAACTGAATCCCAAAACTCTAACCAAACATCTATAATTATACAAGAGGCTACTGAACTAAGTCAACCTTCAGATCCATAATCAATAGAAGGAACAGTCAGATCTGGGACCACACGCTTCCCAATTATGGATACCCTCATTAAATCTATGACCCATAATTAATGCACAAGTCAGCCTCAACATAAACTCAAAATAAAATACTTGGTAAGAAAGAATGACCGAGAAATAGACAAGCATCACCGAGTGCCAGTGAAACAACCGACCACCCAGGAGATAACCGACCAACTACCGAGCCAAATCAGTCAAAGCAGGAACCGAGAAACACATACAAACTTCAAAATCTTTTTGGTGACATAGGATTGCCAAGGACCTTAGATGCTCCTGTATCAAGTATCCTTGTGAAGTAGGTGTGTGCATGGTTGACATTTGTCAACCATATGAGATATAAACTGATGGACTGACTACAATTTTCCTTGTAATCTCCTTAACTTCTTGAGTGTGTGCGGTGGAGGAATGTCCATTATGGCCTTGAATTTATTGGGATCAATTTCAATTCCTCATTGTGATATAATGAACTTGAGTAGCTTTCTTGATGTTACACCAAAGGCACACTTCTTTGGATTTTTCTTTAAGCCTTAGTGATGTAGGTGATCAAACACATGCTCGAGGATGTTAAGGTATTCCAACCATGTATTTAATTTTGCTAGAACTTCATCCACATAGTATTCAAGTATTTTGTGGATCATGTCATGGAAGATGGCTATCATCACTCTCTGATATGTAGCTCCTACATTATTTAACCTAAATGGAATCATATTGTAATATAAGGTGCCCCATGGTGTTGTGAATGTTGTCTTGTTTCGGTCTTCTTCTGCTACACAGATCTGATTGTATCCTAAAAATCCATCCATGAGTGATAGCATCTCATGACCAACTGTGAGGTCAACAATCATGTCAATGTTTAGTGGGGGGAAATCATCCTTTGGGCATGCTTTGTTCAGGTCTCTAAAGTCTGTGTAGATCTTGATTTCCCCTGGTGGCTTGCTCACTAACACCATGTTAGATATCCATTTAGAATAATCAATGGCTTGAATGATCTTTTCTTGGAGGAGCTTTTCAAGCTCCGCTTTAACCAAGAGGGCTACTTTTGGGTGCATCTTGTGAAGATTCTGCTTGATTGGTTTTTCATTTGAATTCACTGCAAGATGATGAACAACTAGTTTTGGATCGATCCCTAGCATGTGATCATATGACCATGCAAAATTTATGGTTGCTTCTTGGAGAAGTGTCGTGAAAGCTTCCTCCTTTCCTTTGGTCATGGATGTTACGATATATATAATTCTTGGGTATTCCTAGGTTCTCAAGTTGACTAGCTTGGTGTCCTTGATGAGGATGGAGGACTGCTTTGGTCTGTTTTCATGGATAGGAGGAAGAGGCAAGTCTTTATCTTCTAGTGCCTTAGAGAGCTTTTCACTGGAGGATATGCCCTTTGTTTTTACTTTTTTGGATTCAGAATGTACCCCAGAGGGGTTTTCACAAAAGACTCATTATTTTCTTTTTTATCTTTGATTTTGCGGCTAAAGATTTCCTCTTCCCTAAAGTATCCATTGGGTTTGAGCTTGTAGACATATGCTAATTCATTCCCATAGTCTTGTTGATCTGATGCTCCCATGAATCTTAGGAGTGCTTCCTCACTTTAGAACTCATCAATGTGTGTAACACTTGGTCGGTCCTAGTCTGAGTTTGGGATGGATGTGGGGAATGTCAATAAGGTTGATGGCAAGTTGGTAGAGGAAAAAATTTCCCAGGAAGGTTTCATCATCAAATATATCATCGTAGGATTTTTTTCCTTCCTCTTTAGGGATGTCTTCGACTTCTATGATTTTGTCTTAGATATTCAAGAGGGTAACAATGGGTGAATTGGTGCCCCCAATTATGGTATTGGGGCCTTTTATATGCAAGAGAGGGGTATTGAATCCAAGGCCTCTATGTTTTGGATTTTGTGAGGCTTCCATTAGGTCTTTCACGCCACCTTCAGGTCCAAGACCGCTACCTTGGTAGTTCCATTATTCTGTGGCTCATTTGTGTGATGAAGGGTATTTGTCCTTGAAGTATCCAATGAGCTCAATGTTAGGAGGTGGGGGATATTTGTATAATCATCTATTGATATCGGGGTCCATCTCTTGATTATTCAGGATACCGTTTGAGATGAATGTTGATGGCCTCATTTTCTTTATTTTAGGGTTTTCTTAGGGGAGTTTACTTTGGTGGCATGAGTTCCCTTGGGTATGTGGATCAAATGGCAGGGCCTCTACTAGGAAGGCATCAGTTAAGTTGTCCTCACCACAACCCTTATTGATCTTGATAGTGGAGAGGGTGGAGGCTAAGATTATCTTTGGGTCCTAGTGGGATCGGGATGAACTAGCAATGGAAGTGTTGATATTAGTTCTAGGATAGTAGGTGTAGTGGGGAAAGGATGCTTCCAATGCATGATAGTATGCAAAGGGTTTGGGATCAGCGTGGATAGTGATTTCAGTGCCTTAATACAAAAATTTGATGCACTGATGGTATGTAGATGACACAACCTTAATGGAATGAATCCATGGTCGGCTGAGGAGGATGTTGTAGGGAAGATCCAGATCAACAACATGATAGATAATTTCTTGAATTACTAGGCCTAGTTTGATAGGCAACAAAATAGTACCTTATGAGGAACGCTCGAAGTTGTAATATGCCTTAATAGTGATGATCTCATGTGAAATGATAGCCTCTATATATCTCACTTGTCAGATGAACTTCAATGTGCACAAGTTAAAGGGTCAAAATATCATCTATCATGACCCATTTGAAAACAAAGTCATTTACCATGACGGTGATATGGAGAGGGATATTATGATCAGGTTCCACAGATGACGTGTTAGAAGGCTTGAAGGAAAGGGAAAAATATGTAGATAGATGCCCCATGAGGTTCTTGAATTGGATGGTGTTAATATCTGTGGGGACACATTCCTCTTGGAGGGCATTATTGAGGATCTATTGATGGATGGGTGAGGTGCGGAGAAGGTTGAGGATGGAGATTTGGGCAAGTGTGTTCCCAAGGTGTTCCAAGAGGTTGTATTGTGCATTAGGTGTGGGCATTAGATTAGCACCATCAGCAAAAATTCTACCCCTATGAGTAGTGATTGCAGACTAACTGTCGACACCTTTGACATGGATGGCATTGATTGTGGGTTCAAATTTGGATATGCATCCAACAAATTTGTCATAGTTGATATAAGAAGTTGTGTAGTATTTTCCATCGGCATGGTCACCTTGCTTTCCTTTGCCTTGGTTCTGGGGTGGCTGGTTAGCATTGGTTGTGTCCTTTCATGCATTGTGTTGAGGAAACACATTTTGATAGATTTGCAAGTTGACGTTGGGTGAAGGCTGGGTAGGTGTGTCCACTGTGATCTCCTTTTGATTAATGAGATATTATATGCAGTGCTTGAGATTCATGCACTTTATGGTGGTGTGTCTCTTAATACAGTGATAGTCACAATATTCATTTTCGTTATACCATGATGGCTTCAGGGTGGTCTCATTGAATGGATGGTTCTGGGGATAGACAATTAGGTTAGCATCGGCCATTCATTGCAAGGTTACGTCCAAAGGTTCACCGACATGGGTGAATGTGCACTTTTCATTTTTTTTGGATGAAAGGCTTGTTCTGACCTTGGGAGATTGATATGACATTTGTCTAGTTTTGAAAGTGTTGTATGGGTTGTTGGTTGGTTGGTGGATGTTTTTGATATGTAGGAGTAGGTGGTGTAGGGCCAACCACAATAATTTGGACATGTTTGGTGTCAGTGGCTCCATCTGTGATGACGTTCTTGTTCTTATTCCAGTAAAAGGGCAAGTCATTACTGGGTTTATCTTGTGAGATTTCTTTGCAGTACCTAATGGTACTATTTCCCAAGAGGCCGCTTTTGATATCCATCCCTTTTCCCTTAATGTCTTAGTAGGTTTGTATGCAATTCATTCACATGAAGTGGGATAACTTTAGATGCAGATTATCAATGAAGATTTTGGTGAGATTCTTTTCTACCCATTGGTATGACAACCTCGTGGTAAGGTTCTGCCATCTTTGCAGATAGTCAGCCAGGGTCTCACCTCCCTTTTGCTTCAAATTTCATAGGTCCAATAGGGATAGCTCAATTTCAACGTTGCGTGTGTATTGCACCACAAACTTCTTAGAAAGTTCTGCAAAGGTTGTGATTGATCCATATGGTATTTTGTAGGACAACTTGATAGCAGTTCCTCCCAAACTCTTGGGAAAGAGGTGCATGAGGAAGTTGTCATTGTATGCCACCTCTTGGCAAGCCATGTAAAATTCCTTAACATGACTAACTAGAACTCCCTTCCCTCAATATTTATCAAATTTGGGTGTCTCAAAATGCTTGGGGAAGGGAACTATTGTGATAGATCTGTGAAAAGGATAGGGAAAAACCTCTTCTAATTTGAAAGTTTTACTTTCTATTCTAGCACATAGATCTTTGAGAGCATTATTCATTTCTTCCCATTCTGAATTGACAGGCATTGGAGTGGGTACTCCCATTGGGAAGGGGTCTGATGGTGCAAGCGAATACAAATGGTTCTATGAGGGATACTACGGGATTGGATAAGGGGATTGCCCAACTATGTAGGTGGACTAGAATGGATTTTGAGGTGTTTACTGGGTGATGTATTGTTGCTGGGATGCAGGTGCATGCTACTATGTAGGATATGGTGATGCTTGTTTTTGTTGGGGAATGAGGAGATGTTGTTGTTGTGCTAGGAAGTATTGTTGTTATGGGGGAGGTTGTTAGAATGTTGTGGATTGTTGATGGGATTGTCCTTGTTCTTGGCCAATGTAGGTAGGGTGCATTCCTGCATTGTTAAGCGGAGGAATAGGCCCCTAGATGCTAGTGATAGGAGGTGGTTGTGTGAGATAGCTGGCGAGATGAGATGAAATTTGTTGTTGTGGTGGTGGTATAGTTTGAGAGATGGTTAATGACATGGATAGATAGTTAGTGAATGTGGGAAGAGATGCAACTAGAGGAAGTTGTGGTGGTAGTTGTGTTGTGAACTAGACAACAGGTCGTATGCTCATAGGATTATGGATGTGGGACTATGTTTGTATCCCCAAGGAAATCATTTATGCCTAATTAAAGCCCTAGGAAGATCCAATCCTTGCAATGGGTTGAGATGTGCAGGTAGTTGGAACTGTAGGAGTGATAGAGGGATTTTGCGATGAGAATGGTTGGTTTTGGGATCACATAAATGGAATTCCTATTGTGAAAGTAGGTTGTTGGGCTTGTGTGTTGGCAATGAAGGGTGGAAGAGAAACTTGTGTGGAAGTTAGCTAGGTGATGGGTGGAAGGGGTGCTTGGTTGAAGGTTTGCTGAGTGGTAGAGGGAGGTGCTTGTGCTGCCCCCTAGAAGAATGGTGTTGATGTGGAGGCTTGGCTCATGAATGGTGGAGGTATTGCTTATGTGGAGATTTGCGTGGTAGGTGGAGGTTGCACTTGTGTGGTAGCTTGAGATGTTGCAGGTGGAGCTGGTGCCCCCATGATGGAAAAAGGAGTGGATTGTGTTGTTGTTTGCACAATAGGCTTGGTGGAACTAGATTTCAAGAGATGAGGGATATGCAAGGTCACCTGAGATAGTTGTAAGCTGGCGTTGACAATTTTTTAGATGATGGTGGAGTAGGCATCATCGACTATGTGTATGGATTTTGTGGGATTGACGGGTTGAAATTATGGTGGAATGGGAGTACCCTCTTGTGCATAGTTTTCAAAGATGGAAATATGATTCTGAGATATGATTTCACTAACCATTTGTGCATGTCTAGGATGGATCATAAACACTTCCATGGAATTCATGGTGGGTGCTTCAGTTGGATCTACCCACACATTTTTTACTTGTGCTTGTGATTGTGAATCATATATTACCATTACGTTGTTAGGATTGTTGGTATCAGACAAACTAGTGGCAAGGTTGGGGTCCATATTCTTTCTCTTCTTCAATCGTGTCCATATAGGAATGAAATGCAAGTCCTAAGATAAAGATGTGAAGATGCAGATGAGGATGAATGCAAGATGTTCCTAAAGAGATATAAGGATGGGGAAATGATAGTCCTCAGGGTGAGCTAAGGATAAATACAAGATTAAGTAGGAACCTGTATGAAGGAAAGGATGTTTGGATTGTGATTGGATTAGGATGATGGGAATGTCCTAAGATCTAAGGATTACCTAGTTCCAAACGGGAATGAGTTTCTTCTTCCTAGAGTAGGATCAAATGGATGAGATTTTCAACCTCAAATAGACTTATGATCTTCGGAAGATGGGATCCTTGTCAGTGAAAGCCAATCTTTGGATCAAGATGATGAGGCTTACAAAGACAAGTAATAGCTACCCTATAAAATGCTTAGCCAAAGGGTGGAGCTATAGGATGATTTTTATTTAGGATAAGGATTGGAGAAACTCAAAAGGACATGGCGCTAGGTGGAGATTTGGATGGTTGGATTGATTTTTATTTTTACTTTTTTGGATTTAGATTTTTAGATTAAGGATGATGGTTTTGATTTAAATGAGATTACCTAAGGGGATGATGAAAATGCTTCTAAAGGATGATCTATGATGCAAGAATGCAAGGATGTTGAGACAGTTTCATGGGATTCAAAAGGATGTGGTATGTGATAAACCAACTAGTCTTCACTTTCCAAGGTAACAAAACAATAGTTTATCTAGAAATGTGCTCCAAATTGCATCATCTTCGCATTGTAGGTTACTCTATCGATTTTGTATTGATACTTAGTTTCTTCCTTGATTGCAGTTAGGATGGGTTGATGATCCTTGAGTTTGCATTCAATAACTTTCTTCTCTTGATAAACATGGGCAGTTGGTAACTTGACTTTCTTGTGTTTCATGAAATTGGTCATATCTCAAATGGATGGTGATTGGATTGGATCGATCAATGTTTCTGAACAAATGATTTTGAGAGCACTTTATGTTCAAGGATGTTTTGAAAAAGTCTGATCAATTAGGATTCCAGTTTGATTTTCTCTTCAATGGCAAAGGACCTAATTTAAAGCATGCAAACCAAAAGATAACATTCACATGTCTTGAAGATAATCTGGCAAGGGATAAAGAAACCTTGCGGGATATAAGAAATGGTGACAACAATATTGAAAATGTTTTTGAATTGTGTATGTTTTTGATAGGTTCTTGTTGCAAATAGTCAAGCACACTTTCTACCCTAAGGAGTTGGTTGAGTAAGAAAATCCTCTCTCACTGACTTAGGTACACTTCAAGAGCTAATTACAATATGACCATCACCAAGCATGCAATGGCTCCATTCATGATGTCGTATTATCCAACTCCAAATTATCAGGAAGACATGATTTAATGAGTGTCTTGGGGAGGTTACTATCCTCCTTGCACTTGGATTATCAAACTTTTGGGGGTGAACTAGTTAGCTTCTATTTAATGGCTTTTAGTAAGGGTCTCCATTCGAACACACTTTTTGTGTCCGTGCAAGCATGATTTAGGCATATATCCCCACAAAGCACCTTGGCACAAGTATTCATGTAAACATGATTTAGACTGTGAGGCCCTACTAATGTGTTAGGTGAGAGCTGAGTATAAGCTCAAATGTTATATGGCTTCTGAGGCTTTAACCCCAAAAATAAAAATTGATTAGCGTGAGTTGGAGTGGTGGGCTAACACCTCATTCTCACATGGGTCATTCATGAGAGCTTTTTACCTCACCGGTAGGCCCATCTAAAGGATGAAATTGAAAAGCATGGATTGGAAATAAGAGGAGTCTAGATTTTGTTACTCTCCCTCAAGGGGAAAAGAGCATACTCTCCTATCCAATGTTGTTTTCTCCCAAACACATCAAGCACACTTGTTCAATCCCAAAGTCCCTATCAAATTGTAGTTCCAAATGGGTCTAGGTTTTTTATTTTCTGAAAGGGACAAGAGCATAATCCCCTACCAATTGAAAAAAAACTATAAGTGGACTTTTGTTAAGATGCCTAGAAAAATATTAATGAAGACACAAAGTTTGTTTGTATCTCCTAGCCAACTTGCAAGATAGATAGATTTAGTAGTTTTTCAAGTGATTCTTTGGTAAGCGTCCTACAACAAAAGTGTTAGTAGTTTGAGGTGTTAATAACTTTGGCAAGTATATTTTTTGTGAAATTACATACAAATAAATGTTAGAACATGTAAAGAAGATGGTTAAGGAAAATATAAAGCCAAAATAATCACTAAAATCCAAAAATATCAAGATTTAAGCCCTCAAATTTGCTCTTTGTTTCCAATATGAGAAAATAGAACAAGGGATTTTGTGTGCAAACTCATACGAGTATACACACCCAAAAATACAATAAAAAACCTAATACAAAGTTACATTACGAGAATATACTATGTTCAATACGAGAATACATGGGTTGCAGTACGAGAAAAATACAACTAGAAAGAATGCAGACAAAAGGCACGCATAATGTAGAAAAGGCCAATACGAGTATTCTCCACATGTATTATGAGTATAATCAGCTTGTAGTATGATTAAAAAGGGCCATAATTAGTTTACTGGTACTAGGATTCTCACAGATAGTACGAGGATTGTTGGATTTTTGGAAACGGGTGATGAAAACCCTCAAATGGAGAGGAAAATTGCATGGTGGGTGTCCCACCGGGCGTGCCAAAATGTAGATGTGGTGAACTTAACCTATAGGAGCATGCATAGATAGGAAAAACATTATCTTAAAACATGCATGCAACATATAACAAAAAAAATCACACACACTACCTCTGATTGAGCCAAAACGGGAGAGCATCCAAGCTCCATTTGATATGCTCATTTTTGGAGAATGTGGAGTGTGCTCTCAAAACACAATGAGAGTATCCCAAATGAAATATTAATATTCCTAAATCCTAAATGAAATCCAAAGGAGACCTCAAATGATGCAAGAAAACTAATATGAATAACTAGCTTGCAACAAGGTTCCAATGATGAAAATGATGAAGATTAAGAGCTAGAAATGAATATAAATGCAAGTTTGAGATTCTTAAAAATTAAGCATGATATGTGATTGAAGTTGGAAGGAAATTAAAATGAAAAAAGGAAACTAATATTCATTATCCATTAAGATTATGCTATGTGATCTAAGAATTGAAAACAAGAACAAGGAAACTAGCATGTTAAATTGCTATGAATTCTAGAGCTAAACTAACATGATAACAATGCATAGAAGGAATTGGTGATTTTATCATGGAAGGGCCTCTATTTATAGATTTTTGGAGGGAGGGAGAGGGGTTGGATGAGGTGGCACCTATGGGGCATCCACATAGGAGCCACATAGGAGATACATGGGCTAGAGGAGAGGGCTATTTTGAAAGGTCAAGTCGAGGACACAATGTGCATTTAAGGTTTGAGTGGCTCAAGTTTTCTCACACGTGTGAGAAACTTTGGGGAAGAGTGTGGGGGAAAAAGATGTAAGAAGGAGTTGGAGCATTTAAGGAAGTATGGTGGTTTCCTTGGGAAGAGTTTCTCACACATGTGTGAGAAATCCATTATCTCTAATGAGGTTATGAATCACTTTTTAAGTGTGGTTAGAGGACGTGATTAGGTGAGAGAGTAGTTTAGCAAGTGAGGTGATGGGTGTAGGCTAGGTTTTAGGTAGGGTTTTAGATTAATTTAAATTAGATTTAGATTAATCCAAGTTTAGAGGAATATTAGGATGTGGAGGGATTTAAATAAATAGTGATTTATTCAAAAAGGAATTATGAGGGGACATGTATTAAAATAAGTTTTACACATTAGAGAGGAGAGTACTCAAATTAGATTTAAATACTTTAGGTAATGAGCCCAATTTAATTAATATTTATAATTAAATGGGTAGAGGAATATGACAATAATGATTAATTAATTACAACTAATTACGATGTCACATAAATTATTAATTAAATAAATTTAATTAAATGAGATTTTTAGGTGTCTACATATACATATACACATGCATATATATATATATATATATATATATACACACACACACACACACACACACACATATATACATATATATATATATATACACATATATATATACATATATATATATACATACATATATATATCTATATATATACATACATATATATATCTATATATATATATACATATATGGTATATA
>BSBK01004472.1:0-5000 GCA_027943335.1 Chamaecyparis obtusa
CTTAGGATATATGTATTAAACGGTTGAGTATATTGTTATACTCTCATGTAATTGATTACCTTGGATATTTAAATAACTGATTAAGTCAGTTGAGTTGTAATTCAGTGCTGATTTGTATCTTGTTTATATATAAAAAATTATTGTGCTTTTCTGGTTAATTCATTTGGTTCACTTTTGGTTGTCATTTATTTAGATTTTTCATATGGGGTGTTACAAGACATTTTGACCAGTGTATCAGGGTAAATCTCTTAACCGAGTAGTCTTAGCAGACTTTTTGTAAATCTCTTTACCGAGTGCTTACTTTATTATAAGTTTATAAATCCTTTAACAAGGTAGACTATACAAGTCTTTTAGCTTTTAACAGAGCAGACCTTTCACAAGGTAGATCACAATTTGATCACATTTTGTAATCCTTAACAGGCAAAACTTATTACTGCAGTAGTGAAGATTTGTGGGTGTCATCCCCACCCCAGTTTTACCTTTCAAGGGTTTCTAGGTTACCAAAATCATGGTGTTACGAGTAATTTCATGTATGCTACATTATATGTTTTGTTGCTTACTATGATCAAGTTTTGTTTTTTGTCATGCATAAAGCTTTATCATATCAAAAGGATAAAAGTAGGTAATATCTGATTCACCCCCCCCTCTCAGTATTACTTTCCCACTTATACTTCCAACAATTGGTATCAGAGAAGCAAGGTTTCTCTTAAGGAAGTCTAACCACTTGAGGAAAAAGATCTTAAAATGGAAGCTTATAAACTGGGGAAGATCGTAGAGAATCAAAATATTGAAGTACAACCGGCATTGCAGCAACTAGAAGCAGCCAGAGGAGAATTGAAGAAATCTTTGAGCAAGAGAAGAGAGATTGCAATTCAACAAAATGAGGCACAATACAAAGAGGAAGACATCTCTGGACTATTTGACAATGATAACTTTGCCAAGAGTGATAAAGCAATAAAAGAACTACTGGAGAAAAATACCATACTAAATGTTGACATCAGAACTCTAAGGAGAGAACAAGAATTCAATCTATCAGACTTTGTGAATTAGTGGAACAGAAAAAGAAAGTTGAAGATGATAAGATAATGGCTAAGGAAGACAAAAGAAAAATTGCAATCAGACTAGATGAAAGAATAAGTGACATGCAAAGGTTGACTAATAATCAACTAGACATGGTAAATCAGCTACTGATGGATAATCAGGAATTGGGCATAAAAGATATGGAAATCAATCAACTAAGGGTCTGAGAATGATCAATTGAAACATGATTTGAGAACTGAAAAAGAGATCAATGAAAGGATGAACAAACCCAATGAAGCTACAAAATATTTTGAAGAGCTGTTAAGATCACCTAGAAGATCCGGTGATAGATATGGACTTGGACTGAATGAACATTCATCTATTGAAGAAGAAGAATCATCAATGAATGGAGAACAGAAGATGGCTAAACCAAAGAACACCAAGCCCACATGTCATCACTGTGGAAAGCCAGGACATACAACCAACATATGTAGAAGCAAACATGGTAAGTCTGATTCTAAGCCTAAGTTTAATGGAAATTGTTTTAACTGCAAGAAGCATGGACATCAAGCACATGAATGTAGATCTAAGGCTAGCAATTCAACCACCTCACCCAAGTTTCAAGGAAGTTGTTTCAATTGTCAGAAATATGGGCACAAAGCATTTGAATGTAGATCTAGACCAAGGTGGTCATCAAATGAGCAAACAAAGCTAGTCACAAGGCACAACTATTATAATTGGGATTACAACACCTGGTATAATTGCCATTATTGTGGCAAGTATGGACACATCAGAGAAAATTGCATGAAGACTCACTTTAGAGGTAAATCTAAAAGCTAGATGAATGGAAGCATGGTCTATTACAAATGTAACAAGCTCAGTCATTTAAAGAAAGATTGCAGATCACCTATGCCGAGCAATGATAATAATCAGAATGAAGGTATCCGTGAGAAACTGAAGATTTAGATGGAAAAGACATGGAGGAAGAAAGAAAAAGAAAACTCAAGCGAAGCTAGCCACATTGATGATCACCCAATCCAATGGATCAGGTGATCACACTTCTTCTAATTAAGCTTGAAAGGTATGTTTGGAACTGATTCTTGCAAAGCCTTATCTTTCATCAGTTCCTAACATAGAAGCAAGCAAAAGTCCACATCAGCATGGATAAAGATGGACTAGACATATGTGAGCAAAATAGAAAATTTCACTTTTGATGCCAAGCATCAGTGTCAATGACTGAGCTATCAATGTATGCTGAGAACCCTGCTATGGCCAAAATGCTATGTAAGCCGAGCTGTATCACAATGGTTATATCAACAGAGCTTGTGAGTTTGCCGAGATAACTATAATCTACTTAAATCTGTACAAAACATTTATGAGGCCCTAATCCTATTTTTTTGGATTCTATAAAGTGGAAAGTTGTCGTTACTTTTATTTCACCAGGTTATTTGAGATTTTAGAGAGAGATTTAGAGTTTGAGCAACGCGATTAAGAAAAGTGATTTTGAATTCTCTCAGCATGCCATCGAAAAAATCATCTATAGGGTTATTGACAAAAGGTACTTTACTGAGAAAATATTTTCTTTTAAAAAATTACAGTTTAAAATGGCATCATCTTCATCTGCACCAGTCAAGAAACAAGGGATCAAAGTTTTTAATGTGCAACTTGTAAGGAATGAAGTTTGCAAACTGAGGGTATTCAAGACAATGTCGGAAAGTGCTATCAGAGGAGATTTGAACGGAGCCCTATCTTCTATTCTAGAGAATGTATTATTGATGAACAACGTTAGGTCTTGCTATATGTGCAAAATTGAAGAAATTGGTGATTATGAGATCATGGAAGCATATGACAAACTATGTGTCAATGGAGTGCTGAAGCCGGAACATAAGGTTGTTGCCAATCAAGGGTTAGTGCATGCCCTAAATTTCCTGCAAAATTTCAAAGTGGAGTGGATCAAGATCATTTTGGGTCAAGTACATGACATGCAGTTATGGTTGGAAGATGGGACCGATGAAGATCACAAAGGAAATGATACACAAGGTCACTGGTTACCCTACAATTGATGGGAAGAGAATGATGAAATGTGTAGGAAAAGAGGATATTCAAGAAAACACCCACCATTACCAAATCCAGAAATTGACTTTGCTATTAGAATCATCTAGCACAAGTTTTATCAATCCAGTCACTTGGACAACATGTCCTGTATGGCAGTGGATCGGGCATGGAAGATAATTAAGAAAGGGCACACATATGACCTTGCTGAGCTCCAGCTGACTCAACTTGCCAAGAATTTGAACTCCATCCAGATGTTGAAGAACTCTATTTGTAAGTTCGGTTCCCTGCTGATCTATATATTCTTTTATGTCAAGAAGTGTTTTCTACACATGGTGATGTAAGATGGGATAAGAAGAAGCCCATCACAGTTCAAATAAATGATTTTATAAACTAGATTGGTGATGATTTTGAAGGGATTATGGATAATTATTTCATTGAGTTTAAGAAGAAGATGAGGAATAGGTCTATAATCCCTATGTCTTTGATTGAGAAATACAGCAAAGATATATGTTTTCTGGTAGACACAAACTTTACCTATGCACAGGCAATCCTACCTAGGGTTTCATGGTTAATGCCATTACCCTATGAACTCAACATAGATGAAGCTACTATAGCAATCACAACCCTCTTAGCTGATGAAATTGATACAAAGGCACCTTACTTTGGAACATTTGAAGAGGCCAAATCCAAGATCTCTTTGGGATTATTGGCTGCCACCACTGAGAGGAAAAGAAAGAAAATAGTGAAAAATCTGGAAGAGTATGTTAAAGAATCTGAGAAGGATGAACCATTAGAGTTGACCCAAGGATTGGGAGAAGATGATCCGAGTGCAACTAGTAGTAGTGAGAAAGAAGAAGAAGAGAAGAAACTAGTAATTGCTGAGTCCCCACCAAAGAGAAGAGTGTTGAAATGAAAAGTGTCAGTGACACCATCACTAAGGCCTCGAACTAGAAGAACTACTACCGAGACTCCAAAGAAGACTCCTGCATCTATAAAGTGAAAATCTGATCAACCCAAGGTAGTGCCGACCAAGGCTATGAAGAAGTCGAGAAGGAAACTTGTTCTAATAGAGGATGATGAAGAAATAGAAAGTGATGAAGCAATAAAGGGGAAGGCTACACAACAAGGTTCACATCAACTTGTTGTTGATAAATTATGTCTTAAGATTACTAGCACAGCTGCAGTAGATGAGGTAAAAAGATTAAAGTTTGGAAAAATGAGCATTGGAGATAAAGAGAAAGTTGAGGATGCTATTCTTGAAATGTTATGCATTTTCAAGATGCTACCAATTGAGATTGAAAATAGAATTCTGAAGGAATTATGCAACAGGGTCGCACAGAAATGGGAGTATGCTCTACAAATAGAGAAGGAAATAAGGGAGAGTACATTGGCACAAGTTGAATCCACTCTCACCTCTACAGACATCAAACAGAAAATTGAGCAATATAGAGGCAAGTTTGATCCTAAACTTAGAGCCTATCTCATTCTTCAACACAAGGTTGAAGATGTTGTGCAAGAAAGTTTAAAAATTTAGAAGGTATTGTATGGATTGTTACCCGCAACGGATGAAGAACAGGATGAAGAAAAGGATGAAGGAAAGAATGAAGGAAAAGATGCTACCAGCTTCAACAGTTGTTGAGCCTAACATCAAGGAAAATAAAATGGAGACTGATACTCCTAAGGAAGTGAAATCAGATGATACATTGAGGTTCACATTGTTGACATCCTGAAGGAGAGTCTATTAAGAATTTGTTCTTAACTGAGGATGATTTTAAAGAACATGAAAGCAACTGACACACCCCTACCCGGTAGCAATACTATACTATTTCAAGTCATGGATTATCCCAACATTATGAGCACACAATCTACCAATGATAATCCTACTCTACCTAGAGTTGCTACTATTGATCAGTTAGTTGGTACAA
>BSBK01004472.1:10000-30000 GCA_027943335.1 Chamaecyparis obtusa
AGTGAATCAGTTAGATCACTTATCCTATAGTCCCAAATAATAAAGAAATACCTTATAAAACAATTCCAACAAATTATACAAGTTGATAACATAAAATATCAATCCGTCTGTCTAGTTTACTGATTACCATTAATTATCCAATTGTGATTACTGACTAAATCAACTATGTAGTATGTAAAGTATGATTGCAAAAAAACATAACAAATAACACATAACACAATGATTTAATATCGAAACCCTGATAAGGGAAAAACCACCTGGGATCGGTAACCCAAAATAATTCACTCTTCTGAAGTGAGCTCGGTGAAGAGCCAACCTTGTTAAAGGTTACAATACACACTGTTAGGTGCAACTTGGTTACAGGATTTATCACTAACAGTTAACTTTTGACCATAATTCACTATGGGGTCAACAAGATAACACTTTACATTCAACGAATGTCATCTAGGGTAGAACATAAGACTATTAAGTCCACTCAGTTAAGAGATTTTTTGAATCAATGGTTAAATGGATACAGTACTGATTTGATTCAAATACAACTCAATTGCCAATATTCAAATCTATGCTAAGCCCATACAAATCCTCTGATCATTAATCAATTTCACTTCTTCAACTTACTTTCACTTGGTAAATAGTTCTCTGACACTTGGTAATGTCTGCAGGCTCAGTTCTTTCACTAACCAATTTGATTAGGCATGCATGAATATAATATTCACATGAAATCTCTACAACCCTCTTCTTTTTAGCATGTTTCAATAATGAAAGTCATATCTCTTATATAGACAAGTAAACCATTTTCATATCAGCCATTAGATTTTGCCTCTTAATCTCCTTTGTCCATTTTGCCTCTTAAACCTTCCTGAGCAGATGTTTCATTAACATGTTTCAATATCATCCTTTAGATCTTCTCTGAATTTTTTCAGCCATGAATCTCATAAAAAAATTTATCCTTAACCTCAAAATCCTAACAATTTGTAGCTCATTAAATTTAGTCGGTTGTTCTTATCATTTAATGTTTTTGTAAGGAAACTTAGGTGCAGAAACAGCTTCCTACACTAATCTCTAAATGAAAGTATTGTGCAAATTCTTTTAAATCCTTACAATTTCAGATTTGTTAACTACTTTAACAATGATATTGCAGCCATGTACTATGCATATAGAAAATATATAATGACACAATGATTTACCTTGGGGAAACCTTTCGGTAAAAACCCCAGCACTCCAAAACATACACAATGTATTTATCAAAACTATTACAGTTTACAATACACTTGCAATGAAAGTTCTTTCAAAAGATTTCCAACTCTTGAAGACAAATCGTGGTGGCATAAAAATGTTCCAACAATACACAAACTTCACCTATCTTCGCAACCCTAAAAAATGTTTATATCATGCGCTTCCCTTTTTAGGGAAACTTCCAAAGATAGTCATATTAGGGTTTTACCATTCTTCGAGAAAATAGGAACTAAAGAGTGTACAATACTCAAATTTATTAGTTGCCACATGTCTTCACCCATCATTGAATCTTCTATACATAGCTCTTACGTGTCATAGGAATCCATCATAACCATTTCAGCCATGATCTCCTTACACACAATTCAAGATGCCAACACATCAACATGCCAACTAGACATGTACACTCACACTTAATTACATTATTTGCAAGAAATACATTTTAAAAAACAAATAATAAGAATAGGAATTATCCAAGGTTGAGACACCTTATTCCTAACATTCTCCCACTTGTCGAACACCTTGTACGAGCCATAGGAACTAACTGAGGTGCTATAGGCCAAAAGGCTCATAGACTCCGAACACCATCTAAACTTCTCAGTGCCCACTAGTTTCGTTAATGCATCTGCAACATTCTTCACAGTATCTACCTTCTCCAAATTTACCTTTCCATCTTCCACCATATCTCTCACAAAGTGAAACTGCACATCAATGTGCTTCATTCTGGCATGAAAAGTTGGATTCTTCGCAAGGCAAATAGCACTTTGACTGTCACACCAAATAGTAATCTATTTTGCATCAACACCAACATCAGAACACAATCTCCTAAACCAAATGGATTCCTTACAAGCATGAGTAGCAGCCATGTACTTAGCTTCTGTAGTGGAAAAAGAAACCACAAGTGGTCACTTACTCATCCAACTGATGGCACCACCAAACATAGTGAACACATAAGCACTGGTGGATCTCCTGCTATCAATATCACCTGCCCAATCTGAATCCACAAACCCATGAATACAAAATGAATGGGGAGACCTAGAAGAGTTACCATGGTAACATATGGAGTAATCTGATGTACCCCTCAAATATCTAAATACTTGCTTAATTGCATCCCAATGTACCCGTCCAGGGTTAGCCATAAACCGACTCAGGACTCCCATTGCTTGGGCAATGTTTGGTCTAGTACAGACCATTGCATACATAAGACTGCCAACTGCACTAGCATAAGGTACTCTACTCATGTCCTCCACCTCACTAGGAGATTTTGGACAATCATCTATACATAACTTTGTTCCCACAAAAATAGGAACACATAGTGGTCTACAATCTACCATGTTGAACTTGTCCAACACAGACTTCACATACTTACTCTGACTCAACCAAAGTTTTCTGTTAGACCTATCTCTACTGATTTCCATACCCAAGATGTACCTTGTTGCCCCAAGATCTTTCATCTCAAACTGTGCTAACAACTAAGATTTAAAATTAGAAATCATACCCTTACCCTTCCCAAACAGCAACATATAATGTAACAATAAGAAGGCAATCATTTTCAACTTTGAAATAAATACAATGATTTGATTTCGATCTTACAAATCCAATTGACAACAAAAAGGCATCAAACTTAAGGTACCACATCCTAGGAGATTGCTTCAAACCATATAGAGATTTCTTTAATCTGCAAACTAAGGATTCTTTACCTTTAACAATGTAGTGCTCAGGCTGTGACATATAAATCTCTTCCTCCAAATCACCATGAAGGAAAGTTGTCTTCACATCCATCTATTCTATCTCTAAATCATATGATGTAGCAAGAGATAATAGAAATCTAATGGATGTCAACTTTGCAATAGGAGAGAATATTTCACCATAATCTATTCCCTCTACCTATGAATACCCCTTTGCAACCAATCTAACTTTGTACCTTTCAACACTGCCATCTACACATAATTTCTTCTTGAACACCCATTTACAGCCAACAGATTTTCTCCCTTTAGGAAAAGGTACAAGGTCCCAAGTTTTTTTTTTCTTCAATGAAGCCATCTCATCATTCATAGCCTCAATCCAAGAACCTGTATCTTCCATGCCCAAAGCCTCTTTCACAGATCTAGGCTCATCAGTGTTAGTAATCAAAGAAAAAGAACAACTGGAATCTAACATAGAATAACCAAACCTTTCTGGTTTCTTTCTTTCTCTCGTCGATCTCCTCAAGGACTGAGGTTGAGGATGTTCTTCCTCTTCTTCCGAACTATCAGAGCTCTCCTCATCATTAGTCCCAACATGGTCTCTCTGTTTAGTCTTCTCACGGGTAGGAGGAAACTGAACAACATCTTTTTCCTTTTCTTTTTCATCTAGTTGTAGCACAATAGGAGAAGGTGTTAGCTCTCTGAAAATAACATTTCTACTATGCAACACCTTACTAGTCATAGGATTCCAAAGCTTGTATCCTTTCACACCAGCACTGTATTCAATGATAAATAATAATATATATTTAATAAGATGTAAATATTTACATCTTATTAAATATACTATTAAATATATATTATTATTTATTTATTTTTATTCTATTTAATATATATCTATATTTATTGTCTTGGTCTCTTCATATAGTCATTTGCATATATTTGCATGCTTATTTTATATTTTTTCAGGGGTTCTTAGAACTTCTTAGGTGCTCTTTTTTAGATGTTCTTTGTATCTTTGCAGCTTTTTTCATATCTTTTTGATCTTTTTGTTTATATTTTATATTTTTTATTCTTCTATTCACTTAGTTTTTTAATTGCCTATTTCTATATATATATATATATATATATATATATATATATATATATATATATATATATATATATAGCTTTGCTATTTTTATTTTTTAGATTTGCTTAAATATAAAAATTTAAGCTCCATGTGTTCCTGGTCTTTTGTTCATTGGTTAGCATGTCATCTCTGTTGGAAATATTCAGGAATTAACCAAGTTACTGAGAGGGGAGGGGTGAATCAGTAACTCCAAATTTTCTTCCAATTTTAACATACAATTTACCTTTTAACCTTTGCATACAGAAAGCATGAAACTTAAAAGCATTCACAATAATGACACATAGATTTGGTTACCCAGAAACCTTCCAAAAGAAAGTAAAACTGGGGTGGGGATGAAACCCACAAAGCTTTAATACTGCAGAATAAAGTTGGCCGGTTAAGGCTTACAATTTGATCACTTCTGATGATCTGCCCTGTTAGGAGCAATAAGGATTGCTAAATCCACCTTGTTAAAGGATTTACAAACATACAGTGAAGTATGCACTCGGTAAAGAGATTTATACAAAGACTGTTAAGTCTACCCGGTTAAAGGATTTAGTACTGATTCACCTGTTAGAATGAAACAGTAGATCTCTACTTTGCAACTAGATTGCTGATTGAGATTCTCTGATGTACTGATCACCTTCTGTGATGAATTTGTCTTTGCTGAACCTTATGCTTCTGAAGCCTTCTGCAATTCGCTTATCTCTGCCTTTCTTTTTTCTTTCACATATATTCTACTTGATTATTTTTCATCTTTTTACAATATAGTTTATATACAAGTCTCAAACAATTAATTACAATTACAATTACACAGTCGGCTTGACAAATAAACATAAGTGCTACTAAGTCGGCCCAAATATGGTTACTCGGTTCCTTCAAACTGACTCGGTGACTTTCTGATACTCGGCGTCCACTGCATTACTCGGCATCATCATGCACTCCGTAGAAGTGAAGGCACGGTTCATACTGATCACTCGGTAGGTATTGAACTCGGTAAGCATTGGTGACTCGGTAGACAAGATGTTACTCGGTTTACATTGTCCTGATCGGTTTGTACTAACTTGCTCGGTTTCCATTGTCTACTCGGTTTGCACTGTCTGCTCGGTTTGCACTGTCTGCTCGGTTTGCACTGTCTGCTCAGTTTGCACTGTCTGCTCGGTTTGCACTGTCTGCTCGGTTTGCACTGTCTGCTCGGTTTGCACTATCTGCTCGGTTTCCATCCAGAATGCAAATAAGTGTTGTCACTAGTGGCAATACTGCTTAATGCCAACAATATCCCCCTTTGGCATTAGTGACAAAAACACTTATTGGCCAAAATTTATATACATGAATCATGCTGAGTTTTATTTTGATTTTTCAAAATTTGTCTTTGTTATAGGGCTTTATACATTGTCTCCCCCTTTCAATGTGCTAACTGTTTCTTATACAAATCTATACAGTATACATATCTCTCCTTCTATACATATCTCCCCCTTTTTGACGATAATGCCAAAGGTGCATATACAAGTTATTTACAGAGAGAATCCAAAATTTGATAAGAAATCAGAATGTACCTTCATTATTAGTGCCAGGGTTCTGTCCCAACTTTCTTGCAGAATCTTACATGTTTGTATATCAATTTGGATTTCTGCAGAGAGTTCAATCATGTGATCTGCTATGGAGAACTGATTGTCATGAATCAATGTTTTGGAATGTTCAATGTGCTTATACATTGTATTCATGATGGGAAGGATCATGTGTTGGATGTCTAGCAGTGTGGACCGGATCCTTGAGTCTTCTTTCAATAGATCAGACTGCATATTGGATAGATGTGAAATTTTCATGTGATGAGCAGAGCTTGAACTTGGTTCAAGTTGCAGCTTCTGTATGCTAATCTTCATATCCTCATCCATTTTATTCATTTTATCTTTGACATCCTTTGTGAACTCGGCAAAATTGCATAGTCTGGCCAAAAGAGAGGTAGCATTCGAATAAATAGACTCTATGTTAGACAAAACTGAAGACAATTCCACTTGGTTGATAGCTATGTGCTGAGCAATGTGCTCAAGCACTTTATTGTTGAATCTCTTCTCGGCTCTTTCAACTAAATTTTCTGTCCCGGATGAGTCCTCATTGTATTTCTCAACTGCTTCTGCCAATTGTAACAAAACATGCTGGGAGGAGTCTACTTTAATGCCTAATGCATTAGACAAAATGTCCTTAGCATCTTTGATGACTTGACACTCTTTGTCTCTCTCCTCCTTAAGCTTCTTTTGTTTTTCTTTCCTTTGGAGGATCTCACCTATATTCTGCATCTGGTCTGCTGAGAGATTTGCAAAATCTAGTGTAGGAATCTCTATCTCTTCATCTAGGTCTATATCCTCAACTATATTTTTACCCAAAAATTTTATACTCGGTAGAGCCTTAGGCTTATCTATACTTAATGCTCTTGTAGTAGTGATAGTAGATAAAATAGGGCTGGCTATTGACACTGGTATACTTTCTACTGGAGAACTTACAATATTTACACTTGATGATTCAAAAGCTGGAAAACTTACTGGTACAGGAGACTGCAGCTCGGTAGAGGAAATGGTAGCTGCCTCTGATGTTGCTAGGGATGATTGGACAAATGTGGAAGTTGTCACAACCATGCTTGAAGGTGTCTCTGGGCTGGATGAAGAGACTTTCACTGGAGAGGTAGGAAGGGATGCAATGACTTCTGCTGCTATCCTTATAGTATCATCTACCTCGGTGTCTTCTTCTTGCTCATCGCTGTCATCTTCAATATCCTTTATTATTACAGTTTCAATGCTCGGTTGGTGAAGGTGGTATATGTTCTTCCATGTGGCTTTTGCAGCCTTCACAACCGATTCAATATTGTTGATCAAAATCAAACAAGTATTGAACTTCAATGTCATTTTATTTTCATTTTCTTTTAGTGCCTTCTTTACTTCATCATTGTTCAGGCTCGGCATCAACTGTCTCAGGTTTTGATCAAATATGTCTATTACAGTTTGCCTTGCATTGCTCCATCTCATTCTTATTGGATTCAATAGAACTGCTGGAACCTGTGGGGTAATTTCTTCAGGAAAGTATTTCCACTGTCCCATCTTCTCAACAACAGCATCTTCTATTTCCTTCTGTTCTGCTTCCGATCTGGTTTCATATCTCAGGGATTTTATATTAGTTACTCCAGATCCTGATCCATCTCTGAAGAGTTTGAGCTTTTCTTGAAGGGTTAGAGGAGGCCTTTTGAATACTATGTCTTTATCTTCCTTTTCTACCTTGTCTGCCTTTCCTCTTGTATTTCTCCTTGTAAACACAGCAGTGGGAGGCACAGATGCCTTAGTGATAAAAACTTTTCCTTTCTTCTTTGCAGGTTCTGGTTCCTCTGTTTTCTCATCCTTTTCCTCTTCTTTTTCACCTATTTCTTCTTTCTCCTCGGTTATCATTTGCATTTTAGGTATCCTTTTCTTTCCTTTGTTTACCGCTTGTGGAAGCTTTATGCTTAATAAAATTCTTACCTTAGCTTCATCATATGTTCCAAAATATGGAGCTTTGGGATTGACAGGCTGATTTAGAAGTGCTTCAATAATGTTCTTGGTTTCATCAATATTTACTTCATAGGGAAGAGGTTTTACATATACAGTTCTCGGTTTAACTGCTTGAATATACACATTATCACAATCTACCATAAAACAGATGTCATCTTTGTAATCTTCCACCAACTTCTGTGGAATCTGGAATCTGTCATTCATTTTCTCTTTGAAAGACTCAAAATAATTATCCATGATGCTTTCAAAGTTTTCACCCATTTCTGCTATGTATTCATTAATTTCATAAAGTACTGGCACATCTTTTCTCCATACAACTTTTCCTTTTGAAGGGAAGAATTTCTGAACATAGAAGAATAAACAGACTAACAGGGATCCAAACTTACATGGATTGTTTTTAGAAGTTTTGATGCTTTCCATGTTCTTGTTGAACTGTTTCAACAATAAGTCTGCTAGGTCAAATGTCAAGTTGTTTTTGACCACTTTGTATGCTAGGTCAACAGCTTCACATGAGACACTGTTCTGTCGACTAGAACTGTAAATCTTGTGTGCAATGATATGTGTACCAAACTTTAGTTCAGCGTCAGTAATGCTGCTAACCTTCATGCCTCTACCATCCCACTCGGCTAGGGTTTTCTTCTCTAGTTCCGTCCGACCTAGGGTTTTGGTAGTTTTAGCTTTGTTCAACATGGGAAGACCGGTAACTTGATGAATCATTTTCCTTGTGATCTCAATAGGTTGCTCAAGCCAAATCTTGCCATCATGTACTAGGCTGAGAATGTACCTAACCCATTTATCTCGAAAGTTTCGAGGAAGATGTGCAATGTGGACTAAACCCTTATCTTCCAGATGTTTGTGCTCGGGCTTCAAAATACCATCCACACATAGTTCCTCATGCACAATGTCTAGTTCTAGGTTTCCCATTTCTTGAATAGAACGTTAAAATGATTACGGATATCGTTGATAAGCAGTACCTTAGGAGGAATCTGAGATTGAGTTCCGTTCGGATCTAGGGCTGCTGCAACTGCGGGCATGATCTTAAAATCTGGTGCTTTCCACTCCCCTTGGACTAACATATCTGATCCTTTCTTCGCTGAGGTGCTGGATGATGCCATGGTAGCTCATAGAAAATTCCTTTCGCAAGAGTATTAAATCGCCGGGTTGCCCTTGAAGTTTTCTGCTCTCAAAGTGCTTAAAGATTCGCGGTGAAGAATGAGTTCGATTACTTGCTTTTTGTTTACAACTCTGTCATTAATGCTTATTTCAAATTAGGGTAGGAATTCTGACAGACTGTCACCCACCAAGAATTAATTGCTCAGAAAAGACTTCGCAACTCGGTGAGCTCGAGAATTCATAATGCTCTGACCTCGCTCGGTAAAGATAGGTACCGACCTTGCTCGGTGAAGACTATACCGACCTTGCTGTGATCTCACTGCATCTTGCATGCTGATTTAGACTTTTCTTTTAATTTTGGTTCTGGAACTGCTTGAGATTGATCTATGAGAATACAGTTCCAGTGCTTCCTCGGAAATTTAGTTTGAGTCGGTAGAGCCATCCATTCCATTACTTGGACTGGATTGCTCGGTAGCTTTAGGAATCCATTTTTGTCTCACCTGTTTCCTGACCTTAGTTGCTTCATTCTTCTTTCCTTCTTCAATTTCACTGGCATTCATGCAGTTTCTGGCTATGTGACCGAGTTTAGTGCATTTGAAACATCTTATGGTAGTATCTCTTTTCCTTAGATGATGTTTTATGCAATTCATTCCAATGTGTCCATATTCTCCACAGTAATGACATCTACACCAGGTGTTGTAGTCCCATCCAAACATTGCTTTCACAATTTGTTCTGCTGGATTAAATGTCTTGGATCTGCACTCGGATGCCTTGTGACCTTGTTTGTTGCACTTGTGACAATTACCTCTGAATCTAGGTTTTTCCCTGCATTCATTTGCTTTATGACCAGGTTGATTGCAGCTATAACATTTTCCATTGAATTCTGCTTTTTCATTGTTCCAACATTTATTTGAAGTATGTCCTATTTTACCACAATGATTACAAGTAGGTTTTTGATTTCTTTTAGTACCTTCCTTAGAGGATTCACCTTCTTCTTTGTATCCAAGTCCTGCTTTTCCTTTTTGCCTATGAAGATTTCGTTCATACAGCTGATTCAAGTCTTCTTGACTTTTCAGCATTCCTTCATTGATTTGTTTTTTAGCGTTTAGGTCATCCATCAATCTTAGATTGATTTCCTTTTCAGATCTTAGTTCTTCTCTTGTGTTTTCTACTTCTGAACTTAGATTTAGAATTTCTTCATTTGTATGAGAGATCTGATCAATTAGATTTTCTAGCTGAAGGGTTTTTTTTTGGACTTCAATGTTTCTTCCATCTAATTCATCTTTCAACTTGTTTCTCTGTTCCAAGATCTCACAGAATCTTGTAGAGTGTAGTTCTTGTTCTCTTTTCAATTTTCTCACTTCTTCCTGCAGAGACCCATTCTTTTCTAGGAGTTCTTTGATAGCATTGTTTGCTTCATCTGAGTTATTTGAGGGAAGAAGATCTTCAATCTTTTCTTCAATGTAATTCTAATCATTCATCTGATTTGCAAGTTCCTTCCTTCTTCTTAGGGATTGGGAAAGATGTTCTTTTACTTCTTTGAGTTTAGCTATGGCCATTTCTAGATCTAGCTTTTCATTTTCAATCACCTTGTTCAGTTTGAATACCTCCATTGTCCTGGATCTTTGCTCAAGCTAGTTAAGCTTTGTCTTGAGAACCAATGCAGCTCTGATACCAATTGTTGGAAATATTCAGGAATTAACCAAGTTACTGAGAGGGGAGGGGTGAATCAGTAACTCCAAATTTTCTTCCAATTTTAACATACAATTTACCTTTTAACCTTTGCATACAGAAAGCATGAAACTTAAAAGCATTCACAATAATGACACATAGATTTGGTTACCCAGAAACCTTCCAAAAGAAAGTAAAACTGGGGTGGGGATGAAACCCACAAAGCTTTAATACTGTAGAATAAAGTTGGCCGGTTAAGGCTTACAATTTGATCACTTCTGATGATCTGCCCTGTTAGGAGCAATAAGGATTGCTAAATCCACCTTGTTAAAGGATTTACAAACATACAGTGAAGTATGCACTCGGTAAAGAGATTTATACAAAGACTGTTAAGTCTACCCGGTTAAAGGATTTAGTACTGATTCACCTATTAGAATGAAACAGTAGATCTCTGCTTTGCAACTGGATTGCTGATTGAGATTCTCTGATGTACTGATCACCTTCTGTGATGAATTTGTCTTTGCTGAACCTTATGCTTCTGAAGCCTTCTGCAATTCGCTTATCTCTGCCTTTCTTTTTTCTTTCACATATATTCTACTTGATTATTTTTCATCTTTTTACAATATAGTTTATATACAAGTCTCAAACAATTAATTACAATTACAATTACACAGTCGACTTGACAAATAAACATAAGTGCTACTAAGTCGGCCCAAATATGGTTACTCGGTTCCTTCAAACTGACTCAGTGACTTTCTGATACTCGGCGTCCACTGCATTACTCGGCATCGTCATGCACTCGGTAGAAGTGAAGGCACGGTTCATACTGATCACTCGGTAGGTATTGAACTCGGTAAGCATTGGTGACTCGGTAGACAAGATGTTACTCGGTTTACATTGTCCTGATCGGTTTGTACTAACTTGCTCGGTTTCCATTGTCTGCTCGGTTTGCACTGTCTACTCGGTTTGCACTGTCTGCTCAGTTTGCACTGTCTGCTCGGTTTGCACTGTCTGCTCGGTTTGCACTGTCTGCTCGGTTTGCACTGTCTGCTCGGTTTGCACTGTCTGCTCAGTTTGCACTATCTGCTCGGTTTGCACTGTCTGCTCAGTTTCCATCTAGAATGCAAATAAGTGTTGTCACTAGTGGCAATACTGCTTAATGCCAACAATCTCTCCCCCTTTCCCTTCATATTTCTCTTGGGTGAGGCCTTGTCTGCATTTTTACTATTCTTCCTGGCACTTTCTCTATCCTGATGATGGATCACAGAGTGTGATCTGAAATGTTGATGCTAAAAATACGCACATAATCAAATCTAGAAATTCATAAATGTATTGCTAATGGATTGTGGAAATCTAATGCTATTAAAAGAAAATACATTTGACAACTTTGTTTTCCAACTTAGATCTTTTCTCCTTTGGAACAAGTGCATAAGCTTCACAACCAAAAACATGAAGATGTCTAATTAAAGGCTTGTTACCAGATGACACCTCCATGGATGTCTTACTAACAAGAGCTGATGTAGGAGATTTGTTAACCAGATAGAAAGTAGTGGCCACAACTTCAGCCCAAAACCTTTGTTCTAAACCAGCTCCAGTAAGCATACTCCTAGCCTTCTCCATCAGTGTCTCGTTCATTGTCTCTACAACTACATTTTGTTGCAGGGTATAAGGAGTTGTCTTATGCCTCTCGATACCTCATTCTTTATAGAACTATTCAAAATTTGTGGAACAAAACTCACCACATTTATCAGTTCTCACACACTTGATTCTTTTACCAGTCTGATTCTCCATGAGAGCCTTAAATTCCTTGAACCGACTAAAAACCTGTGTCTTACTTTTCAGGAAATATATCCAAATCCTTTTTCTGTAATCATTTATAAAAGATACAAAATATATAGAACTAGAGATAGAAGGAACTTTTATAGGACCAAAAACATTAGAATGAATAAGATCCAAAAGTCTAGAAGACTTGTGAGAACTGGAGTAGAACTGAACATGATTTTGCTTACCATAAACACAGTGTTCACAGAAATCAAACTCAAGATTACAATCATTTAGCCCCTCAATGAGATTTTTAGTTTTCAAGGTCCTAAGACCCTTCTCACCAATGTGGCCAAATATCATATGCCACAACATTGTCTTTTCTACAGGAAGCTTTCCTTCCAAAGTGTTTGCACCCTTAGGTACACTTACTGCAGTACCATCGAAACCCATTGCCACAGTCTTCTTTACTGCTCGTTCAGATGGTGGGGATGAAGTGATATCCACTCTCTTCTTTGAAACAGAAGAACTATTATACTGAGAAATGCATGCATCAAGCTGAAACAAAGTACCTTTCCTAGTACCTCTAGCAAGTGCCATAGAACCTCTCATCATCTTGCATCCATCTTTCGAAAAGACAACTTGCACACCTACATCATTCAGCATACTTATAGATAATAGGTTTTGTGCCAAACCTGGAATGTGCATAACTTCATTGATTCCCTTTACTCGTTCATTAGGAAATCTGATAGTGACCCTTCTGCATCCAACTATCTTTAGGTGAGAATCATCACCCAAGTACACCTTTCCACAATCGAACTCTTCATATTTTGAGAACCAGTTTCGATGAGAGGTCATGTGAAAAGAAGCACCCGAGTCAACCAACCACACATCATCAAATGCATGGGCTACCAAAGCTACAATAAAAGCATCTCCATCTTCTTGAGATTTTTTAGAAGCTGAATTTGAGCCTTTCTTCTTCTTCAGTTCTTTGCAGTCCCTCTAGAAGTGCCCAGTTTTATCACAGTTCCAACATTTCACCTTGGACTTTCCAGGAGTCTTAGAACTCCCATGGGATTTGGATCTACCCTTCTTTGACTTGTTGTCATTCTGCTTTCCTCTATTGATTGATCTCCCGTGAACAGCAAGGGCTTCCTTAGATGAATCCGAAGTCTTTCTTCACATCTCCTCAGATAGCAGTGAAGACACCACATCATCCATATAGAATGTGACTATAGTACTTTCAAGAGCCATCAAAAGATGGTCCCACCAATCCATCAAGGAACAAAGTAGGGTCATACAATGATCCTCCTCCTTGATCTTGGCACCATATGATGCCAACTATGCAATCAATAAATTGAATGCGTTGAGATGATCAGTTATGGATCCACCTTCCTCCATTCTTAAAGAATACAACTTCTTTCTCAGGAAAAACTTATTCACTAGAGATTTGGCCTAATACACAAATCCAAACCATTTCCACAAAGAATTTGCAAAAGTCTCATCAAGAACATTCAAAAGAATGACATCTGCTAGATAGAGTTTGATGAGACCCTTGGCCTTCTGATCCTTGATCTCCCAATCCTCTTGAGATATCACTATATGTTTTAGATCAAGTGAAGAAACCTCCTATAGATCATGGTCTTCAAGCATGCCTTCCATCTTGAGTTTCCACAACTCAAAATTAGTGCCATTAAATTTCTCCACCTCCATTCTACTGTATGACGAATTTGCCATCTCAATTTGCAAATCAGATTCATAATGCTCTACACAAAACCCCCACTCAACTTGAGATTAGCTCAAAAAAGGCTACCCAACAACTAGGATCAAAAGTTGATCAGGCTCTGATACCACTTGTAAGGAAACTCAGGTGCGAAAATAGCTTCCTACACTAAACTCTAAAGGAAAGTATTGTGCAAATTCTTTTAAATCCTTACAATTTTAGATTTGTTAACTACTTTAACAATGATATTGCAGACATATACCATGCATACATAAAATAGAGAATGACACAGTGATTTACCCTGGGGAAACCTTTCGTTAAAAACCCTAGCACTCCAAAACCTGCACAATGTATTTATCAAAACTATTACAGTTTACAATATACTTGCAATGCAAGTTCTTTAAGAAGATTTCCAACTCTTGAAGACAAATCGTGGTAGAAAAAAACTGTTCCAACAATACACAAACTTCACCTATCTTCACAACCCTAAAAAATGCTTATATCATGTGCTTCCCTTTTTAGGGCAACTTCCAAAGATAGCCGTATTAGGGTTTTAACTCCTTATTCCAACATTTACCAACTAAGTAACTTAAGATTGCTGACTAAACTCATTTGATACTAATGAAAATACTTAATGCTCAAATAGAGATAACAATCTCCCCCTTTTGCATTAGTATCAAAACTTTATGTATATGTACCGAATAACTCAAAAAATTTACTAACTCTATATGAATACAAACTATATACATAGACTCTCCAAAATTTTCAAAGATCTTCAAAACTCCCCATTTGTTCAAGCTCTTTGTGATGTGAAGTACATGGTGGCATATATGCGATTTCCCCTTTTTTTAAATTAATTCCAAAACAATAATGTACTTACATATTGTAAAAAATGTGCTTGTGGCTGTTCTGCAACTAAGCCAAGAGGTTTTCCCATTCCTCTTTCAAGTTGCCTAGAGCAATGTGCTCTAGATTGACTTGTGCATGCATATCAAAAATATTTTCTAAAACTAAAATTACCAGGGTAGCTACTAAGGCTTTATCCTTCTCAATATGTCTCTCCATTATTTTTAGGTGTGGCAGTAACTCAAATTTTAACTCAGTGACCCAGTCTCTTATGGTATCTTCCTTCTTCCTCAAGTCCGATCTCGACCGCCTCAGTTCTTAAACTTTCAATATGTGCTTCTGAAAAGAATTAGGCTCGGTTAGAGATGCATTTGTACTGACTAAGATCTCTTCATCTAGTTTCTTAATCTTTTCATTGACCTCAATAGTGAATTGTTCTCTAGTGCATAAATTAAATAAAATTTGTATAATTCTCTGAGTAATAGATTCAATCTCAGTTATTACCTAAGATAACTTCACCTTATTGATAGCCACTTCTTGACTGATTTTCTCTACTAATTTTTGTTGTATCTTTGCTTCATCCCTTTCTTCAATTCTTTTCTCAGCATCAATATCAGGGGCATTGATATGAATGTTAGAATAACTGAGAGGGCGGTGAATCAGTTAAATCACTTATCCTATAGTCCCAAATAATAAAGATGTACCTTATAAAACAATTCCAACAAATTATACAAGTCGATAACATAAAATATCAATCTGTCTGTTCAGTTTACTGATTACCATTAGTTATCCAACTGTGATTACTGACTAAATCAACTATGCAGTATGTAAAGTATGATTCCAAACCAATCCTAACAAATAAAACATAACACAATGATTTAATGTCAAAACCCTGCTAAGGGAAAATCCACCTGGGACCGATAACCCAAAATAATTCACTCTTCTGAAGTGAGCTTGGTGAAGAGCCAATCTTGTTAAAGGTTACAATACACACTGTTAGGTGCAACCTGGTTACAGGATTTATCAATAATAGTTAACTTTTGACCATAATTCACTATGGGGTCAACAAGATAACACTTTACATTCAACAAATGTCATCTAGGGTAGAACATAAGACTGTTAAGTCCACTCGGTTAAGAGATTTTTTGAATCAATGGTTAAACTGATACAGTACTGATCTGATTCAAATACAACTCAATTGCAAATATTCAAATCTATGCTAAACCCATACAAATCCTCTGATCATTAATCAATTTCACTTATTCAACTTACTTTCACTTGGTAAATAGTTCTCTGACACTTGGTATTGTCTGCAGGCTCGGTTCTTTCACTAACCAATTTGATTAGGCATGCATGAATATAATATTCATGTGAAATCTCTACAGCCCTCTTCTTTTCGACATGTCTCAATAATGAAACTCATATCTCTTATATAGACAAGTAAACCATTTTCATATCAGCCATTAGATTTTGCCTCTTAATCTCCTTCGTCCATTTTGCCTCTTAAACCTTCCTTAGTAGATGTTTCATTAACATGTTTCAATATCATCCTTTAGATCTCTGAATTTTTTCAGCCATGGATCTCATAAAAAACTTTATCCTTAACCTCAAAATCATTACAATTTTAAGCTCATCAAATTTAGTCGGTTGTTCTTATCATTTAATGTTTTCATCCATACTCGGTTAATATATAAATGTGTCTGTGATAACTAGTTAAACTAGCACAATTAATACTGACACTCAATATACACTACACTGGATTGATGTATACAGAAATCTTCAATTATCAACCACATTAACGTGTTCAATATCAAATCTTTTCTTCATTGTAGATTAATGTAACATGCTCAAGTGAACAATATAAAGCCATAGAATCATTAATAAGTTTCCCAATGTTTTCCTTATCCTTATTTGTCATACCCATCTTTTCCTCATGTAGATATCTTAGTTCTTCATCTTTTCTTCCTTCAACTAATGTTCAGATGTTTGTAACTAACACGATAAGTAATGTCAAAACTAGTTGACCTCAATGACAACATATTGACTGATTTAATCATCTTACATATAATTTCAGTAGCTTAGTGATCTCTAATCATTGTTCCTTCAATTCATTCATATATTCAATCAGTTGTAGTTCATCAATCTCTCCCTTTGGTATTGATGGCAACACAAGCAATATGAAAAATACGCCATACACATACCAAAGATGTATTCTAAAACTATGTATGTAAATGTTGTAGCTTGGTAAGCTCATATTTAATATGTTTAACCACTACAAAACATAACAACATTACAAGCGTAGCCTCTCTCTGCATATTTGATCTTTTCAATTCTCAGATTCCCTTTGTTCTCAGCAACAAATATTCAAGTCTCTCCCCTTCTCTATGTTATCACTAATTGATTTTTTTATATTCATTCTCCATGATTTTATTTCCCTTTGACAATAATGCCAAAGAAAAGATACAAATAGCTCTATAGAAGCCAAGTAATTCCTTGTTGTTCAGTTCACATCAGGTACCTTCAGTGTACAGATAAACAAATTTTTGTTCTAGTTTCTACAATCTTGCACAACCTTAGACAAAATCCAAAGTGTCAGCTATGTGCATCAACATGAATGGTCTTTTGATAAGTATAGGTTGATGCAACCTCCAGATCACCTCAGTGACTAGTAGAAAGGGGATGGACCCCAAGTCTAGTCCTCAAATATTCAAAAGTGTCCTTTGGTAATGGTTTAGTAAAGATATCAACAAGTTGTTACTTAGATGTTACAAATTTCAATTTCACCTACTTCTCTTGAACTTGTTCCCTCAAGTAATGATACTTAATGGCTATATGCTTTGTCTTCAAATTCATCACAAGATTCTTAGAAATATTTATAGCACTAGTGTTGTCACAATATATAATCATTGGGTCAGTGATTACCTCATTCATCTCTTCCATCACTTGTTGAATCTAACTAATATTTGAACAATTTGCAGCAGTAGCAACCTACTCTACTTCAGGAGTAGACTGAGAAATGCATGCTTATTTCTTGCTAATCCAAGTCACAAGCCTTTCCCCCAAAAAGAATGCTCCACTATTTGTGCTCTTTCGGTCGTCTATGTTTCCAGCCCAATCTACATCAGTGTAAAATCTAAGTTCAAATTTTCCTTTAAATGTATACCATAATCCATAGTCTTTTGTTTTCTTCAAGTATCTCAAGATTTTTTTCACTGCAACCATGTGAATCTTTAGGATTGGCCAAAAATCTAGCCACAATCCCTACTGCATGTGCAATATCAGGCCTATTGTGTACAATACACATCAGTTTACCAATCATAGATCGGTACATAGTCTAATTTAATTCTCCATATTCATCATCCTTTGTCAATTTACAGCTAGTTACCATGGATGTTTCCACTATTTTAGCATCTTCCATGCCAGAAGTTTTCATTACTTCTTTAATGTATTTTGATTGTGTGATGAAGGTCCCATCTTTCTATTGTATAATGTGCAAACTTAGAAAGAATTTAATCTCTGCAAACATAGATATCTCAAATTCCTTTCTCATGTCATTAGCAAAATATTTTCAAATTAGATCTTGTCCTCCAAAGATTATATCATCAACAAATGTCTCAGCAATCAAAATGTTATCATCAGATCCTCCTTTCATGTACACATTGATATTTTCGCTAGTTCTTTCAAAACCAATACTTATAAGATAAGCATGTAGTCTTTCATACCATGCCCTTAGTTCTTGGTTCAGTCTATATGAAGCTTTGTGTAGTCTACATACCATGTCTTTCCTTGGCAATCTTTTGTCACCAAAAACATATTTAAAGTTTGTCTATGTTGCTTGGTTCCTGCTTTGACCAAGTTGGTTCGGTGTTGCTCAATTTCTTTTGTTGACCGAGTTGGTTGGTTAATTCCCTGGTGCTCGGCAATGCTTATCTAGCACTCATTTATCTTTTCTTACTGAGTTGTTTATTTTAGATTTATGTTGAGGCTGACTTGTGTAATTAATTTTGGTCACAGATTTAATGATGGCATCTATCATTGGGAAGTGTGTAGACCTGGATCTGATTGTTCCTTCTGTTGATGGTGGATCTAAAGGCCGACTTGGATTGGTAGCCTCTTGTATAAATGTAGTTGTTGGTTAGATTTTTAGGGGGGTAAGTTTTGGAAGATATAAGAATAGAAAATAAGAGTTTTTTTGGTAGATCCTCACATGTTGGAGGACTTCTATACTTGATTGTAATATCTAGCCTAAATTGGGAAGGCCTTACAGCCCGACATGTATGAATCAAATTAAAGATAATATATGAAAGTATATGCATTCTCCCTCTTTACATGATGAAAGTACATGATGAAGATGATGTGGGAAAGAATTGGTAGATACCTTAATGGTTTGAGAATTTCCATCCAAGAGGAAATCGGTTTGGTCAAATTGGAGAACATTGAAGAAGCTTATCATTTGCATTGAAAGCTAAGGAGAAATTGAATAAGAGACATGAGCAAAGACAAAGAGGTAGAGTTGGTAGATTCCCTAGAGAAAGAGGTAGATCTTATGGTGAAAATAGTAGGTCTGAACCTAAAAAGACAAATCTGGATAAAGGAAAGACTGAGTGGAAAGGTGAAATTTCATCTAGAGGTAGAGGCAATAACTACCAAGGTGGTTATAATAGAGGTGGTTTTTGATGGACTTGTTACAATTGTGGAGAAGAAGGACATAGATGATTTGAGTGTACACATGCAAGTACGAAGCTGAGTAGCAATAGAAATGATTTTGTGCAAGAAGAGTCACCGAATGAACCTGAGAAGGAAAATAACTTGATGGTAAGGAGAGCACTTTGAAGTGAAAGTAATAAGGAAGATCTGGTAATGAAAAGTTTTTTCAAGACCAGATGTAGAGTTTCTGATAAAGTTTGGAAGGTAATCACTGATAGTGGTAGCTCAGAGAATCTAGCATATAAGGAAATGGTTGCAAAGTTATAGTTGAAAAGGTTGGAATATCCAAAGCCCTATAAGATTTCATGGATCAAAGATGAGAATAAACTCTTGGTAAGTGAACAATGTTATGTGAATTTGAAAATGGAAAGTACTATGAGAAGGTGTTATGTGATATCATGCCTATGGATTGTTGTCATATTTTGTTGGGTAGACCTTGGTAATATGATATGCATGCTATAAATGATGGGAGATTGCATAAATATACTATTTGGGCTGATGGGAGAAAAAAAATCTTGTTACCTTTGATTGAAGAACTTGTTAGTAATGTTTTCACATCTATGAAAGTTTGCTTGATGGAAGGAAGAAAGTTTGTTAAGGATTTGAAGAAGAATGAT
>BSBK01004472.1:35000-172500 GCA_027943335.1 Chamaecyparis obtusa
TTAGTTGCTTCAACTAACTCCAAAGACTTTGTATGTCTGCTATCTATCTGTGGCTTCGTATTCCAAATTTGTAACATTCCTTGTCAACGTTGAAGGAATCTGATTTCTTTTTGGTTATAAAACTATGTAATGTGAAGCTACGGGTTTAGTCTTCCTTTGTAATGGATAATTACCAATTTTGACCTCACACTGCTCTATAGAGTTATTTGGATTTCAGGGTTTACATTTTCTGAGGGATGTCTGAACTTTGTCATTATCATAAAGGAACCTGATTCATAAGTATCTATATGGTTTTAAATAAGAAAGTCGCAGGTTCATTCTGTCTTCATCTATTGGTATTCCTCGACATGGTTAAAAGGGAAAAGTAGGGGTTGAGTTTGCAAGTTTTATTGTGGCAACTGTAGTTTATTTTAGTGGGATGTTAAGTTTATTCTAAATCTGAATAAGCCGTAAGATTTCTCTTAATTGCCAAATCATTTTAGACATGGCGATTTAACTTTGCGATCAAGCGAAAGTGTTATCGCCCAATCGCCAAATCAAAATGAGAATGGTGATATGACTCCACGATCTAGCAGAAGTGTCTTCACCCATTCGCCAAGTCATTACGGGAAGGGCAATTTGATTTCCACGATCTGGCGAAAGTGTATTTTTCCCAATCGCTGAATCAAAATGGTCAAGGTCATTTGGTCTCCGCGATCTGGTGAAAGTGTATTTCACCCAATCGTTGAATCAAATCAAGCAGGGTGACTTGATTCTGTGATTTGGTAGAAGTGCATTTTGCCCAATCGCCCAATAATAGAGTTTGAGTCATTCATTCAGTAAATCACCAAAAAACTCAGGTGAATGACGATTGTGATCTTATGTCAGACCAGTAGTTGTAAATGTACAATACATCTTGAGTTAAATATGTAAGATGAACAATAGTAGATTTTCTTCTATTATCCTTGGGTCTAGTTGCTCAATTCAAAGTCGATTATGATAATAGGGACTGTTGAAAGAGACAACAGAATTTGTGTAAACACTAAGATATTAAGATGTATACTATTTGGTAATATCTCTATGTCACAATGTGATTGTATCAGAATTGTTGTTACAATTAACTCAGTTCAATTTTGTAGGTTGTTTTAAAAGGTGTATCATTGAATATTATTGATGATTACTTCACTCATATAGGAAAAGTTTAGATCAAAAATCTATGATTAATAATTAGATTTAAACAGTGGAAAAGACTATTTATCTAATTTAATTCTGACTTTGAATTTATAAGGATTTATATATATATTTGTACATATAAATAAGTACATATATATATATGTAAATGCCGTATGTATATATATGCATGAAAATATATGTATAAACGTATATGTACTTTCTTATGAATAAATTGTTAGAATTATAGTGGATATGTGAACATGTGGATGTTTGTTGTTACTTGTTTTCTAAAATGGGAATTGTTTATTTCTTTTATTCAGAATGTAGTAAGTAATGGGGATGTGTGGATGTTATACAATGTGGATAGTTGTAGTATTGGCATTTTAAAATGAAATGTATATAAACTTTCTTTAATATGATTGCCAGTTAACTGATTTATGTTACAATGCACCATTCTCTCAGTATATAAGTTATTCTTTGAATAGAGAGAAGTTGGACTGAATTGGAAAATCATTTCTATTTTAAATGTGTGGTGATCAAATGATGAGATTACTTTATTTGGTTATTGTTAACATGTGAAAAGTGTATAGGATGATACAATTCATGTTGTGAAGGTACGTGGAATCATTCTAATGTTGAATTATCAGTTATGGATATATTTCAAGGAATAGAATGAAATGATTCTATTTTGTTATGGTTTCAGAGGATTTGGAAAGTATGGTAACACAGATATTTCTAGTTTGCTGAATCAATTATTGTTATTGAAGCAAATGATATGGTTATTTAGTTGGAATTAAATAATATTTGTTTCTTTCCAATTAGTATAACTAGGAAAGTGTGTATGTTAGATTATGCAAGTGTGATCCTTTAGATTGGGTGGCTATCATTAATTGAGTGACCTGAGGTGATAGAATTATTTTGTCAGATGCCCTCCGACACTAGTCTAGATCCTTATGGGAAGAATTATGACAGTTATTTAATCAAGTGGTAATATTAAAACTCATGGGTTTTGGGATTTCATATAACAAGATAAGAATATTATGGTTTCACCTAACATATTGAATCGTATGGGTGGCTGACGTAGATTCTTATGTTGACACCCATGAACTACTGGATCATTACCTTGTCATATTCTGTGTGAGTTTATTTCTATCTTAGAAGAAATTTAGTACTTGTTGTTTTCTATGAAAGAAATTCTGGGAATTGTATTATTACTCTCTGTATTTCTGTTGGTGGATTATATGGTTATTATCATTGTGTATCTAATCTTATTTTGCAGATATTTGGAGGTTTTCGCTAGCTTATTC
Organism: Chamaecyparis obtusa; assembly: GCA_027943335.1. NCBI lineage: Eukaryota > Viridiplantae > Streptophyta > Pinopsida > Cupressales > Cupressaceae > Chamaecyparis > Chamaecyparis obtusa. The sequence continues at coordinate 37,460 of BSBK01004472.1, forward strand.
TATATGACTAAGCCCTGTTTGCATTGTGGTTGTGTTTGTCTTTATTTTCAGGTGATAAGAAAGATAAGGCATTAAACTAGAAAGAATGTTGCTGCTGTATTGTACACTGAGAAAGTAGATTGATAGTAGACAATTTTAGAATTGTCAAGTAGCCTTGAATCTGATCAGGATCTATATATGTGTTTCATGTACTTTGTAAATATACCATGAGTAGAAGAGTATAATTTAATACTCTGTTGTACTTCAGTATATGTATAACGTTGATTATATTCTATCTTGTGTAATCTAAATATTAGTCATGAATGTTTGTAATAAGTGTTATGAACTTCTCATCAAGAAGGACTGGTATATATTAAAAAAAAAAAAAATTTATTCCACCCTTATGTGATGTTCATTTGTTGGTTATTATGTTTTTTTATGGCTAGTCTAGTGTGGTGTTACATTAGATGCAGTACATGTAGAAGATCTTTTCTTTAAGGAAATTTTTCAGATTGCATGGATTACCGAGGAGTATTATCTCTGACTGAGATAGTAAATTTGTTGGATACTTTTTGAAGACCCTTTGGAAAATTTTTGGCACTGAGTTGAAATATAGTTCTACATTTCACCCACAAATTGATGGACAGACAAAAGTTGTGAATAGAAGTTTGGGAAATCTTTTGAGATGTTTAGTTGGAGACACACCGAGTAATTGGGATTCTATGTTGGAACAAGTAGAGTTTTCATACAATAATTCAGTGAATAGGAGTACTGGAAAAGCACCTTTTGAGATTGTAAATGGCATACAACTAAGAGGTATATTAGATTTGAGAGATATTGCTGATGAAAGAAAGAGAAGTGCTGAAGGAGTAAAAATTGTTGAGTACATGAAGACATTGCATGAAGATGTGAATCAAAAGCAGGAAAAAAGTAATCAAAAATACAAAGACAGAGTTGATAGATCAAGAAGACATAAAACTTTTGCAGTTAGTGATGAGGTAATGGTTCATTTGAAGAAAGATAGATTTTCTGTTGGAACATATGAGAAGCTAAAAATGAAGAAGTTTTGACCGTGCAAGATTTTGAGAAAATTTTATAGTGGAAATTAATATGAGATTGAGTTACCTGATGACATGGACATATCACCTATATCCAACATTGTTGATTTTTATGAGTATAATGAACTTGATGAAGACATGATAGTACCAATGGATTATCCTAAGAAGTAGAATGAAGAGGTCGAAAAGATTTTGGAACAAAGAATTGGTAGAAGTACAAGAGGAAAACAATATATGGAATATTTGGTAAAGTGGAAGAATAGACCAGTTGAAGATAGTTCATGGATTTCATAGTCTGAGTTGGATGCAGCTCAAATCATACATGTTTCATGATTCAGAGAATCATTTCAAAAAACTCCAGGTGTCTGATGCAGGAGCATCTCGGGTCCTTGGCAATCCTGTGTCACCAAAAACATATTTGAAGTTTTTCTATGTTTCTTGGTTCCTATTTTGACTGAGTTAGTTCAGTGTTTCTTGGTTTCCTTTGTTGACTAAGTTGGTCGGTTAATTCCCTCGCGCTTGGCAATGCTTGTCTGGTGCTTAGTTATCTTTTCTTACCAAGTTGTTTGTTTTAGATTTTTGTTGAGGCCAACTTGTGTAATTAATTTTGGGCATGAATTTAATGTTGACATCTATCATTGGGAAGCATGTAGACCTAGATCTTGTCATTCCTTCTATTGATGATGGATCTACAGGCTGACTTGGCTTGGTAGCCTCTTGTATAAATGTAGTTGTTTGGTTAGAGTTTTACGGGGGTAAGTTTTGGAAGATAAAAGATGGAAGATAAAAGATAGAAAATAAGAGATTGTTGGCAGATCCTCACATGTTGGAGGACTTCTATACATGATTATAATAACTAGCCTAAACCTAGAAGGCCTTACAGCCTGACACGTATGAATCAAATTGAAGATAATATATGAAAGTATCTGCATTCTCCCTCTCACTGTTGTGTGTTGATACTTCTGCGTGTTGTTCTGCAAGGTGGATCCGGTTAGGGTGTGCCTTTGGCTCCTCTCCCTATCCTACCCTTGCATCAAATTTGATTCTCTGGATGGTCTCTTCTAAAAAATATTTCTAGCACTTGATCTCTTCTCTGGTAATCATTCGGTTCATGTTAATTTTCCTGCTTGGTATTTTCTTCCTGATTCTCAAATTTCCTGTGTTGATTCTCGGTAGCATTTTACTAATGCTCAATAGACTCAGCCTATGGCTTTGGTAGATAATATAGATCTTCAACATAAGTAAACCTACCATAATCTTCTGGATCCTTCATGATTTCTTCATCATTATTTTCAACAAACTCATCAACTTTAACATTAGCACTTTCTATCATCTTATTAGTAACCTTATTCAAACATTTATAAGCTTTACTCTTATTCAAACATTTATAGGCTTTAATCTTAGTAGAATATCACAAGAATATTCCTTCATCACCTTAAGAGTCAAATTTACCATTCCTATCATCTTTAAGAATATAAAACTTGCTACCAAAGATTCTAAAATAACTTACACTTGGTGTGTATCCAAACCATAACTCGTAAGGTTTCTTGTTTGTGTCTTTCTTTAGTTGAAATCAGTTTAGGACATATACTACTATGCTAATTGCCTCTCTCCAGTACATCTGTGCAACATTTTTCTCAAATATCAATGTTCTAGCACAATCAACAATGGATCGGTTTCTCCTTTCAGCAATTCCATTTTGTTGTGGTGTTCTAGGTGCAAAAACCTATCTTTTAATACCATGCTCATTATAGAAGTTAGTGAATTCATCAGAAACAAACTTACCTCCTCTATCAGACCTTAAGCATTTCAGTTCTTTTCTGGTTTCTTTTTCAACTTTAGCCTTATACTATTTTGAATGCCTCAGATTTTTTTTCAAGAACATAACTATCATCAATCTAGTATAGTCATCAACAAACAAAATAAAGTATCTATCACCATAGTAGCTTTGAGTTCTCATAGGACCACATAATTTGGTGTGAATTACCAACTCCAAAATTCTTTTAGATGAATAGTCCTTACTTTTAAAACTAGATTTTGTCATCTTTCCTTTCTGACATTAATGGCACATAACATGATTAGGTTTGGTTAGACTAGGCAACCCTTTAACTTTTCTCTTTCTACTGAACTTAATCATGTTATCAAAATTTACATGACATAACCTCTTGTGCCATAACCATGCATCTTCATTTTTCACTAGTAAACAAGAAGTTTCAACATTGTCAAGATAAAATAAATTACCTTTTGATTGTCCACCTATTCCAACAAGCTTTCCATTTTCATAATAGATTTTCACATTCTTTCTTTCAAATGCAACTTAGTGACCTGAGTTATTCAATTGTGCTACACTCAAAAAATTGTAGTTAAGTCCTTTTACCGAGTATGTATTATCACATCTAATTTTATCATTCAATGAAATAGATCCTTTTCCTTTAACCATGCAAGGTGTGTCATTTTCCATTTTCACTAGTCCTCCATTATAATGCTCAAGATGATCAAACTTATATTCATCACTAGTCATGTGATGTGTAAACCCACTATTAATTATCCATGTATCATTATTACTAACTTTAGAAATAAGTGTTGTCTCTACATACCTTTCCTCATCTTCTGAATCATCTTTCATTGCAACAAACATCACCTTAATATCATCATTAGTGTCGGTGTTGGATTCATCTTCTTTAGCAAGGTAACATGCCTTTTTTCCCTTATCTTTTTGATCTTGGTTGTCTCTATTGTAGTGTCAGTATCCTCTATTATTTCTTCTTCCATACTTTTGATCACTAGATCGGTCTCTGTCTTTATCATCCTCTTTCCTGTTAGGACATCTAGCAGCAATATAGCCAACCTCTTTACAATTAAAACAAGCTAAAGGTAACTTTCTCTTATATCTACCTTTACCTTTATGCAGTCTCCGAGCCATAAGCGCTTCAAACTCATCAAGCTCATCATCAATATTACTATCACTTTCAGTCCTTATATTATTCTTACTACTAGATTTACCAATCTTAAGAGATGACATAAAATCAGAATTAACACTCGGTACGACACTATTGTCAAAATTATTCAGCTCAAAAGCTATTAACTTTCTAATCATGTTATCAAGAGTAAGAATGCTATTAGGTCCAGACTTCATTTCTTGAATAGCAGCTATTTTGATTGCATAAACAAGAAACAAGGTTCTTAGTATCTTACTCACCACTGTATCTTCAAAAATATTACCACCAGCTCCTTGGTTAGCATTAACTACCTCTTTGATTCAATTTGTGTATTGTGTAATATTCTCTCCTTCCTTCATCTTCATTTCATCAAATCTACCTCTCAAGCTTTTACCTAGGGCTCTCATCACATTCAAATCACCACCATAAATTAGAGTAAGTTTATCCCACATTTTCTTCAATGTAGTGCAATCCTTGACATCCTCAAATTTGGCATCAAATAGAGTAGCAACAATCTCTATCATAGTAATATTGTGTTCATGTCGGTCTCTCAATTGATCAAGAGTCAAAGGTCCAACAGTTGGTTTATGTAGCCATTTTCTAGTAAAGGTATAGCAGATTCTCCAATTCCAGATATGTGAAGTCTCATCTGGCTTTTCCATGTAGTAAAGTTGTCTTTGTTCATCTTTGATACTTCCCTCTTACACATCTTGTAATCTTTCTGCTCAAGTCCTTAAAATTTTCTTCCAAGAAACCAATATGCTCTTATACCAATTGTTAGAATATCTGAGAGGGGGGTGAATCAGGTAGATCAGTTATCCTACAGTCCCAAATAATAAATATGTACCTTATAAAATAATTCCAATAAATTATGTAGCTCGGTAACATAAAATATCAATTTGTCTGTCCAATTTAATGATTAGAAGTAATTATCCAACTGTGATTACCGACTAAATCAACTATACAGTATGTAAAGTATGATAGAAAAAAAAATCATAATAAATAACACATAACACAACGATTTAACATGGAAACCCTACTAAGGGAAAAACCACCTGGGAGTGGTAACCCAAAATAATTCACTCTTTTGAAGTGAGCTCGGTGAAGAGCCAACGCTATTAAAGGTTACAATACACACTGTTAGGGGTGACTTGGTTAGAGGATTTATCACTAACAGTTAACTTTTGACCAGCATTCACTATGGGGTCAACAAGATAACACTTTACATTCAACAAATGTCATGGGGTAGAACATCAGACTGTTAAGTCCACTCGGTTAAGAGATTTTTTGAATCAATGGTTAAATTGATACAATATTAATTTGATTCAAATGAAACTCAATTGCAAATCTTCAGATCTATGCTAAGCTGATACAAATCCTTTGATCATTAATCAATTTCACTTCTTCAACTTACTTTCACTTGGTAAATAGTTCCCTACCACTTGGTAATCTCTGTAGGATTGGTTCTTCCACTAACCAGTTTGATCAGGCATGCATGAATATAATCTTCACGTGAAATCTCTGCAGTCTTCTTCTTTCTGGCATGTTTCAATAATGAAACTCATATCTCTAATATAGACAAGTAAACCATTTTCATATTAGCCATTATATTTTTCCTCTTAATCTCCTTCATCCATTTTGCCTCTTAAACCTTCCTTGGCAGATATGTCATTAACACATTTCAATCTCATCCTTTATATGTTCTCTGAATTTTGTCAGTCGTGGATCTCATCAAAAACTTTATCCTGAACCTCGAAATCATAATAATTTCTAGCTCATCAAATTCAGTCTACTTTTTTTATCATTTAATGTTTTCATCCATACCTAGTTAATATAGAAATGCGTTGGTGATAACTAGTTAAACAAGCTTGGTTAATACTGTCAGTCGGTATACACTTCACCGGCTTGGTGTATACAAAAATCTTCAATTACAGACCACATTAACATGCTCAATTTCAAATTTCTTCTTCATAGTAGATTAATGTAACATGTTGAAGTCAACAATATAAAGCCATAGACCCATCAATAAGTTACCCAATGTTTTCCTTATCCTTATCTATCATATCCATCTTTTCCTCATGTAGATATCTCAGTTCTTCATCTTTTCTTCCTTCAACAGATGTTCAAATGTTTGTAACTAACATGATAAGTACTCTCAAAACTACTTGACATTAATGACAACATATTAACTCATTTAATCATCTTACATATCATTTCAGTAGCTCAGTGATCTCTAATCACTGCTCCGTCAGTTCATTTAGATATTCAATCAGTTATAGTTCATAAATTTGTTAGAGATGCAAGTTGATCTAAAATGGGAGTGTCCTCATTTATTGTGATCTTGGGAACAACTTGCTAAAGGATGTTTCTAATATCTTCTAAAATATTCTTTCTTTTACTTTCCTTCCTTATTTTTTCCTATGTTTCCTTCCTCATGCACAATTCCCCATATTTTCTTAGGTCTTCAGGGTTCAATGTGCTTGGGTCACATTCTGGGATCTCTATCATCTCATCTAACGTGACATGACCTTTTTTATGCTTCTTTTTCTTCTTATTCTCTTGTGGTGATGTTTTTACAAAGGGAACTAGAGCTTTAACCTCTATGTTTGTTTGTTCAGGCTTGGTTGACACACTTTCTTATTTTTTCTTCTTGATGACTGGTGTCTTGGTCGATTGTGTTGGTGCTTTGGTTGTGGTTTCAGTGTTGGTAGTCTCTACTAGCTTGGGTTCTTTCAGTGCTTGTGTCACTCCCTCTATATCCTTAGGCACATTTGTCTCTATTGTTCCCTATTCACTTGTTCTTTTCTCCCCTTTTGTATCTTTTTTTTTCTTGGAGGTTGAGCCTTTAGGTTCCTTTAAGAAATTATCTCAAGTACTAGAATAGGAAGGTCACTTGGTATTATGCTTGCTGGTGCCTCAGTAGGTGTTGTCTCTTTAGTTTTTTTTACAACAATGGTATTATCCTCACCATCCTTAACATCATCAAGATCACTATTTATGATTTCTTGAATAACAACATCATTAGTCCCTTTTATTTAAGTTTTCTCAGGAGGATCCCGATATACTTCTTAATAGCCCACTGGATAAAAATCTATGGCTATGGTGGTGTCTAGTACCTCAGTGTCAGATAGCTCTATAGGATCCTTGGTAGCCAAATCAACATCATCTAAGTGTAATCCTTTACCTTTTTTTTTTCTCTTCTTCTCAGGTGTCACCACTAGTGCTAACTTGTCAACTTAAACTCAAGCTTGGAGAATAGAAGTCCATAATAATTGACTATTCTCATCTACTTTCACAAGTTTTCCAGCCAAAATGTTTAATGCTCTTCTTTTCACCAAAAATCTCTTAGAATATTGTTTCATCATATCTTCTATGTTGGGAACTTATAATGTGGGTATTGTTAATATCAAGGAGTGTTACCTCATTTTTTTTTGTACTCAAGGCATATGTCCATCTAGTAGATACTTTCTCATATAAAATTTTAGATACATATTTAGAGAATTCAATTGGTACCTTTTTGAACTTTATCATCATCTAGATGATGGCCTCTTCTATTTTATTTTGATGTAATGTATCATCAACACATTCTTCTTACATCTGTCGATTATTCTATTTGAATCTGCAACACTTACCAATAATCGATCTATATTCACCAATCACTATTTGCTCTATAGGTTTTCCATGACTTGTGAGTACATTCCACCACCTGGTGGAATGGATCCAATACAAACATGCATAGGTTATAATATAAACTCACCACCTTTTCCCATTCCAAAATCTGTGTTCAAAATATGATGATCTTTTTCGGTTACTATAGGAATGAGACTCTACAATCTTCGGCTGATGAATACATATATTTCTACAATTAAATCTCTTCCAAAAGTGACTGTCTAAACATAGACTCTCAGGCCCTACACAACATAACCAAATTTATCACCTTCCCTTGGAAACCAATAAGAGAAGGTGTAACTTCTTTTGAACACCATTATGGATTTTGTATCATTTCACTATCATACAAAATATTTCCATCATCTAAAATGAGAGTGTTAATAAAAACATAAACAGGCTACAAACTTTTCTAACCTAACATCGCAATTTGGGATTCTTGAGAAGACTTGAATTGTAAACAAAACAGATCATTTAGTATTGTTTATAAATGACTCAAGAAACCTGAATCCTTTCATAAAAATGAAAACAAGAAATAGGTAACCACCCATTGATAAAGGATTTTGTCAAAATTGACCTGCATAATTGCCTCAAATAACCAAAACTAAATTACATGAAAACATAGACAGAGAGAGAGAGAGAGAGAGAGAGAGAGAGAGAGAGAGAGAGAGAGAGAGAGAGAGAGAGAGAGAGAGAGAGAGAGAGAGAGAGAGAGAGAGAGAGAGGGAGAGAGAGAGATGATGAGCTTCACCAAAACCAAATTTTTATTAAAGCCAAAACATTGTGATACAAATAGCATATATAACATGCATGGCTCTCTAGATGAAGGCCAGAGAGCCTGATCCTTTTTTCACGCTATTACACACTCTCTCTCTAATAACTCATAACTTTCTCTCAACTACTCTAATCTATTACATAAAGATGTCTATGAAAAACCATCTTGGATAGTTACAACCACCCACTTTCCATTCCCATCATGTGTCTATTTAGTTACAATGTCATCTCATAATAGAGATTCTAGGGTATTTGTAAAACCGTTCACCACCCATGATTACATAATGCCATTTTTAAATACATCAATGCAATTTTAATTAAATTAACCATTTATTGACATGGTTCCATGAAATCCTAAATAACATAAACATGTTGATATTATGCAACTTATCATGATGCTCAAAAGTTGAGGTGCCTCTGCACCATCTTCTTTTGATAAGTCTTAGTAGATATCGGCCTTGTTATCTTCACAACTCCTTTCTTCAAAGGTGGTGAAGCAGTAGTTGTAGATCTTGTTCTTGCCCATGTTTGTACTTCTTCTTCCTTCCTTTTCAGACTAGCCTTAAATGGTGTAGACTCTATGTCTTTCTTTGACTCAGTTGCCTCTTCATCGTATGTAGTATCAGCTAGGAGTAACTAGCCCTTGGTTTCTACTTCAACTAAAATATCCTCAGGTGTATCTACATCATCTTCATCATCTCCAAATTGTTTCACTAATTTATCCATCATTTTCCTAGATTTATTTGTAACTTTTCCAATGACAAGATCCCTTTTTATTCTCTATTTGGCCTCCTCATAGGTTCCAAACCTAGTGGCTCGTGAATCCTTAGGATCTTCTAGTAAACCCTTGATTGACCTAGATGCTCGATCAATATCAATCTCATAGCCCATTGGTGCTAACCATTTTGTTCTTAGTTCAACTACTTTAATGAGTGTATAGTTAGTGTCTGCTAAGAAACAAATGTCATTCTCATACTCCTCAACCAACTATCTCGGTATCCTACTTCTTACATTCTTCTATCTTTAAATTTTTCAAAATAAACATCCATTATACTCACAAAATTATGTCCCAAACTTTGAATAAAGTCATTAAATTATAGAGTAACTGGCTTATCAGTAGTCTAGTCACCATTACTGATTGAGGGGAAAAAAAATCTCACTAGACAAATATGCAAAGTAGTAATGATCCAAACTTACATGTGTTTGATTTTGCTGACTAAATGGTTCTCATGTTCTCTTCTAATTATTTCAGCAATTGCTTGGCAAGGTCCAATTGAAATCCCTTCTTCACAATTTTGTAACCTGTGTCCATAGCTCCACATAGTAAACAATTAGGTCTTCTTGATTGAAATACTTTGTAACCAATAACATTTACACCCAACCTAGTTTCAGGATCAATGATTGTGTTGATTTTCAGTGCTCTATTATCCCATTCAGATCCAGTTTCTTTCTCTATCTTGGTTCTTGGTGCACTCCTCAGTGCTTTCACCTTGTCGATTATAGGATAACTGGTAACTTCATGAATAATGTACCTGGTGATCTTAACAGGTTCATCCAATCATAGTTTTCCATCATGTACATGGCTCAAAACTATCTTGATGCATTCATTCTAGAAAATGTTTGGGAAATGTAGGGAATTTAAAAAACCCTTTACTCTCAAATGTTCATGATCATCCTTCAATTTCCCATCAACACTTAACTCCTAAATTGTGGATATGATCTCAAAGCCACCAATCTCACCAATTTTGTATTGTATGTAGGCATGGATATCTTCAACCAGCAAAACCCTAGGTGGTATGCTCGAAAAAGCTTTGATTTTGTTGGACTACAAAGAAACTTCAGGATGAAGTTTGTACTTCATCTCATCCCATGTTATAGATATAATTAACTTAACATCCTCCTCATCTCCAGTCTTAGATTTGTTCACCTTTGATGCGGATTCCATTGTTCTTCAATTTAGGGATTCATGATATAGTAATGAAATATCTCGGTGTAGATAGAACTTACTTGTAACTATGATAAATTTGCTCAAAAACATTCAAATCTCTGTTCAACTACTCTGGAAATCCTTCACTCAAATTCTCTCTTTAAATCTCTTAGTTCTTCATGTTCATAATGTGAAAAATAAATTAAGTCCATTGTGTATTTATAGCAATTTTCAAATTTGCACTTAAACTTTTTGCAATAAATACTTGACCTAAAATGGCTCGGTAAGAATAGTTGTGCTCAGTGTATACTCCAAAATATTCAAAGCTCATTTAACACATAGGATATCACTCAATTAATACCATGACTTGATTAACCTTGATAATAGTTACTGACTGACAACTTCTCCCCCGGTCTAGCTTACACCGACTATATACATTTAAAGCTCAAAACATATAACGACATAGTGCATCTTATTTGCATGAAAATTTGGTATGTAAAAATTATATATAAGGAGCTGTATGTAAGATATAACCAATTAGAATTTTCAGTTCCATACATACCTTTTCAACATAGGTGGAAGTAGTGATGTCACCCAATCTAATGGTTGAGGTGTCACCGACTACATTTCTTGACTCAACATTATCACTTGATTCTCTTTGCCACATAGTATTTCTTAATCTCATGATATCCTTGATTGTATTGTCATTCTCATAAAATTCTATTTTTGGTGCTCAATCTCTGCAACCTTTACTTAAGTGACCGATCTTGTGACAATGTAAATGTGTCATACTAGTATTGGACCAGTTGCAAGATCTACCTCTCTAGTTCTTCCTCATGCAATTAGCTAAAATATGTCCATACCTTCCATATGTTGTGCAATTAACCCAAGTGTTATAATCTCAAGTATAAGCATTACCTCATTTTCTTGGTTGATAGGTCTTATTTTGTCCTTTTAGTATCCATACTTGCTTCATCTTAGTCCTTCATTCTTGTGATATATGTCCATGCATGTTGCAAGTGTGATATTGTTTCTCCATGTAAGATTTATTAGGAGTCCTATTCAACTTAGATCTGCACTCATGTGCCTGATGTCCATACATGTTATAGCTATAACAATGACCGTTAAACTTAGGAGTGGATTTAGGAATACCTTTAGCTTTGCTCTTGCAAACATTGGATGTGTGGCCTAGTTTTCCACAATGATAACATGATAGCTTCTTTGGTCTTTGATTTGTGTAGGCATTCACATTTTCATCTTCTCTTGATGATTCTCCTTTCTTGGTGTAACCTAATCTAATATTACTTCCAAGTCCTCTTTGATTGATAAAAAATTCATCAATTATTTTAGAACTATCTTCAGCTTTCTTAATCATTTCATTATGATGTTGTTGCATTTTGACTTCATTTTTCAATCTCTCATTTTCTTCTCTGAGTTCACCAATGTCTTCAAGTAGAGATCTATCTATGATACTAATTATTGGGATAGGAGAGATATATTACTAAGAGGGAGGGTTGAATCAATACCCTTAAAAACTTTTAATACTTATCAATCTACAATAGTAGTGCTTATCTAACCGAATGAGTCCATTGTTTGTAACATACATTCAAATAACTTGTAAATGTAAAATGCATGAAAACAAAACAATAAATCATACATGAAATTTTTAAATCATGACTCAAGTATTTTGGTTACGTAGAAACCCTTATTAGAAGGTAAAAACTGCGGTGGGGATGACACCCAGAAATTCTTCACTCCTGCATTAAATAAAGTATGTTGATTAAGGCTATAATTTTTTATCAATTTTGATGATCTTACCCTATTAGGAGTAACATAAGGTCTAGTAGATCTACCTTTTTAAAGGATTTTAGGAAAACAAATTATGTGTGCACTCAGTTAAGAGATTTACATAAGATGGTTAACTCTACTCTGTTAAGAGATTTAAAACCCGCTACAATGGTCAAATTGATAATAGTAGAATATCTAGAAATGATAAATTTTACTTGTCTAAATTAGATCTATGAAATACCAAATAGATATCACCTCAATGTGTAGAATATAACCTTATGTCTTTCTTGGTAGCCCTTTATGTTTTTGATAAAACTAATAGTATCACTGAATAAATTATCTATCATATAACCCTTGTCTAATCTCTAATGTCCTATGTCTGGCTACTGCTTCATGATCTCATATATCATGCATCCTTAAAATGACATCTTTTAGAATTATATATCAAAATTATTTGACCTAATTAGGTTTACATCATCTTAGAAAACCTAAGATTAACAATGCACAAAAATAACCTAGATCTAACTGTTACATAGGAATCATCACAAAATTAAATCATTACATCCATATTAAATGTGTCTCGATCTTGGTAAACCATTTATAGATCCATGTAAACTATTTGCATAGAGATATGTGACATTTTGTATTACTATGTCATTTCTAAAATAACTCAATAATCACTACATTCACTATTCGGTGAATAGCTGACGTGCGGTGTGTAGAATGCTCGGTGATTACTGGCTTGGTACTCTTTAATTCCTGATGCTCGGTGAATATGCTCAGTTAAACCTATATTCTTATAGCTTTATATTCTTCCTTCTACATGCTTGGTATGAAGGCTTTATAAGTTCAACCGATTGACTTTTTTAAATCCTTATTGTAACCTTTATTGACAGAACTAACTTAAGATTACCGACTGAACTCATTTGATACTAATGACAATACTTAATGCTCAAATAGAGATAACAATTCTTTTTCCTATATATTTTTTTATCTTCTCTTTTCTAAGTATTCCAACTTCTTTGTTTTGGTAGACCATTCTATTATATCTAAACATCCTTGCTTCTAGTAGCAAGTTCTTCTAGTTTTAAGTAGATTTGTAAATCCTCCCTGGAGCACTTTTATGAATTTTTGTTGAAAGATTTTTTAGGTTTTTGGGTGTTGTAGTTGTATAAATTTTGTATGTTAGAGGTAGAAACAAATTTTAATAGAAATAAAATTATGATTTCATATCTCTCTAGTGTACAATTCAGTCAGGTTTTATATGAAATAAAAGAAAGAGTTATTCACATTTAGTGTCTTGTTATGATATATGTGACTTTCTTTTCATTATTTGATCTGAGGGGTCAATTAAATGCTTGACAAGAGTTGTAGATTTTTTGGTCTTGTGTAGGGATTTGTTAGGAATGAATGCTGAATATATCCTATGGGGGAGTATTTGCAGCCATTTTGTAGTAGTTTTTGTTGCATTCATGACTGTGATTGTCATTGATGTCAACATAGTGATCTACTAAAGATTAGTAGAGAAGTAGATAGTGTTTGAGTTAGTGCACTTGGGATATTGAAGATGAAGCTATGAAGAGTTGAGGACTTACTCTATAATGTTTTATAAGATCGTAGTTAAGAGCGCATACTATAATTCATTTATTCATGACAGTTATGAGGAAATTAATGGAAGCAGTATTCAGGCAATGTTCCTGAGTAGCAGTTTGTGGAAATCAGATGATATCTCCTAATCAGAATTGAATCTCATCATGCGTAGTTATGAGGTAGTTGAAAACATAATTTTAGTGACAAGGACATGAGCGAAAGATCCAAGGTCACACGAGTGAAGAATTATCTTAATTGGAAGTTGACAATTTTCTATAATTTTTATGTAACGTGTGGAAACTTTTATTTTTTAATTTGTATGCCGGATCATTTGTAATTACTTGAGTGTGGTATAAAGGAAGGAATGTTTTCCTTGTTTTAATATGTATTTGTGTATTGTATTTGAAAGTGGATTGCGGAATTATGCAATACTTGTTGAAAGAGGATATGCAAAGTATAGAGATCTGGTATTGAGATCTGATGAAGCAGTTCATGCGGTTTAGCATAGTCAGAGAAGGAGTATTGAATGGTTGAGATCAGTAATATTTTGGTATTATTATGTTGAGTAATACAAAGTCAGTTGGACAGTGTGTTCTTTAATCTTACACTTGAAGCTATTTGGGCAGTGGGTCCTTCTGTCTTCCATAACTCCTAACAAATTTAGAATCTTTTAGCAGGGATTCAAAGTCTCCTAACAGGGACTCATATGTACTGAATGTATTTCATAAGACTCCTAAAAGAGTCCATCCTCTCTCAAGTAAATTTCATATTAGTGCATCTTTTTTGGTTATCATTCCCACCAGGGTTTACTCTTTGATCAAGAGGTTCCCTAGTCAACTATCTTGTGTCATTATGTTATTGTGTATGTTTATCTTTCTATGGTTGTTGGTTACATTTCTTACATGGTTAAAATCTATTGAAGTTGATAAAAGTTGTATTTATCTAATAATTGATTCACCACCCCCTACAGTTATCTTGGTGGACTTTACTTTCTAGCAATTGGTATCAGAGAAGCAGGTCCTTGAAGGAAAAGTTTAATAGCTTATGGAGATCCATGGTGAATAATTTTAGGAAAGAAACCCCTAAGTTTGATGGAGTAAATTTTGACAAGTGGAAATAAAATATGAAGACTCACTTGCTTTGTTTAGGACCAGGTTATTCGTTAATCACAAAGAATCAGAAGACTATTATTAATGAGGATAAGATTGAAGAATGTACTAATGAGGAAAGAGATCTATTCATGTGTACCATACTTGCCAAAGAAGCACTCTTGTCAGCCCTTCCAGAAAATGAGTATAGTCAGGTAAAATATCTAAAAACATCTCATGAAATTTGGTTAGCTTTACAATCTACTTTTGAAGGTGATGAACATGAAAAGAAAGTTAGATTACATAATTGGATATGTGCATTTGAAGATATAAGAATGATGGATGATGAATCTATTAGAAGCTATATTGGTAGAATGTCAAAGATTGTTGCAGGTATAAAATCTTGTGGAGGAAACAAGATAGAGAATGGATTAATATGGAAAATTATGAGGACATTGACTCCTATATTTAAGTAGACAAAATAGATGATTGAACAAGTTATACCTTGTACTATGAACTTTACCAGAGAAACTCTTCTTGGAAGATTGAAAGTAGCAGAGATGAACTTGAGACTATCAAGAGACTTACCTAGAATGGACACAACATTCAGTGCTCTTAGTGTTCGCCCTACTTTGTCAAGAAGCATCAGTCTAAGAAGAGATTATGATAGCACTAGCAGATCTAGAAATAAAGAAGATAGGAAGATTTAAGAAGCTATTTCCTTGCTTGTGAAAAGAGAACTAGACGGTAAGAAAAATTTTAAATGTTGGACTTGTCAAGAATTTGGTCATTTTGCATCTAAATGTCCTAAGAGAGTCAAGAAGTATAGAAAGAACTTTAAACCTAGGAGATCTAAAGAATATTATTATGCAAATGATGAAGAACTTGAAGCTAGTTTGGAGAAATCTTTGAGTGAAAGTGATACTGAGAATGATGATATAGGATTTGTAGTAATTAAAGAAGAAAATTATGAAATAGAAATTAAGGAAGAAAAGGCTGTAGTTTCTCAAGTAGAAAAGAAAACTGATTGGATTATAGATAGTGGTTATTCACATCATATGATTGGATACATGAAGAAGTTTATAAAGTTTAACAATTATGATGGAGGAATTGTTAGAGTTGGAAACAATACACCTTGCTTGATTAAAGGTATAGGATCTATTACTCTTGATGGAAAAACTAATATTGATGATGTTTACTTTACGGATGGTTTGAAACATAATATTTTGAGTTTTGGATAGCTATTTGATAAGGGATATCGAGTTTAGTTCACTAAGAAAACTTGTGTAATCAAAGACAAGGATGGTAATTTGATTGCTACTGGATCTAGAACTAAAGGTAATGTATTTCAGTTGAATCCTACTAAGATGACATGCTGGATTACTAAGATTGATGACAGTTGGCTATGGCACGGAAGATTTTGACATATAAACTTTGATAACATTGTGAAAGAAAGTACTACACTTGTAGTAAGAGATTTGTCTAAAATTATGAAGCCTACTAACATGATTTGCAAAGAATGTGTGATGACTAAACAGAAGAGAAGCTCATTTCCCAGCAAGAAGTTTACATAGCATAGAAGTTGGACATTGTTCATACAGATTTGAGTGGTCCCACAAGGACTAGAGGATTCTATGGAGAAAGGTATTTTATGATTCTTGTTGATGATTTTACAAGAATGATGTGGATTGCATTTCTTAAAGAAAAGTTTGAAGTATTTGATAAGTTTAAGATCATTAAGAATAAAGTTGAGAATGAATCTGGAATGAAGATTAAATGTTTGAGATCTGATAGAGGTGGAGAATTTACTTCAAAGGAATTTAACATTTTTTGTGAAGTGAATGGTATTAAGAGACAGTTTTCAGCCCCTAGGACACCTAGACAAAATGGTATTGCAGAAAGAAGAAATAGATCAGTGACTAAAGCAGCAAGAGCTATGTTATTTGAGAATGATTTGGTGAAGATATTCTGGAAAGAAGTAGTGAACACATCAGTGTATACAATGAATAGAGTACAAATCAGAGCAAACATAGACAAGACACCCTATGAACTATGGTTTGGACATGCACCATTAGTTAAGTATTTTAGAATTTTTGGAAGAAAATGTTATATTAAGAGAGATGATGACATTGGAAAGTTTTATCCTAGAAGTGATGAAGGTATATTTCTTGGATATTCATTGAAGTGAAAAGCTTATAGATGTTACAATAAAAGAACTAAGACTATTGTTGAGAGCGCAAATGTTAAAGTTGATAAAAAGTGCAAAATTTAGGAAAGCATGCTTGATTATGAATCAGATGAAGGAACTCATCCTAGAACTAATCCAGAGACTATTGAATTATTCTATGAAAGTGATAGTGATTTTTTGAATGAAAGCTACAGTGAAGAAATCATTGAAGAACCTACAACAAAAATAAGAAGTGAGATAGTGACACCTAATAGGAATCAATCAAGGGATGATCCTGTTGAGAAGATTATTGGAAGCATAGACAGAGCAGTTTTGACTTGAAATAAGGTACAAGAATAGTTGTGTTTTATTTCTCAAATTGAAACTAAATCTACTAGTGAAGCTTGTAAATACGAACATTGGATTAAAGCTATGAAAGAAGAACTAGATCAGATTGAAAAGAACAAGACTTGGGAATTGGTCCCTAGACCTAAAGATAAGAATGTTATAGGAACAAAATGGGTATTCAGAAACAAGATGAATGAACAAGGAGAAGTAGTAAGGAAAAAAGAAAGATTGGCATGTAAAGGATACTCACAGCAAGAAGGAATTGACTATGAAGAAACTTTTGCACCAGTAGCAAGAATTGAAGTAGTAAGAATATTTTTGGCCTATGCAGCTGATAAAAAATTCAAAGTGTATTAGATGGATGTGAAGTCAACATTTCTAAATGGAGAATTAGAAGAAGAAGTCTACATTGAGGAGCCTAAAGGTTTTCATTTAACTCAAGAAGGAGATATGGTATGTAAACTGAAGAAATCTTTATATGGACTAAAACAAGCACCTAGAACTTGGTATGCAAGACTAGATAAGTATTTTATAAAACTAGGATTTACTAAAGGCACAAATAATAGCAACTTGTACACAAAGGAAATTGAAAATGGTTTGTTAGTTGTTGTTATTTTTTTTTATGATATTATCTTTGCAGGAGAAGATGAAGCCAGTGATAAATTTGCAAATAAAATGAAGACTGAATTTGAAATTAGTATGATTGGTGAAATGAAATATTTTTTAGGATTGTAGATAACACAAAATAGTGATGGTATCTTTTTAAGTCAGTCAAAGTACTTGAATGACTTATTGAAAAGATTTGGAATAGAGAACTATAAGCCAGTTGGAACACCTATGGTAACACTTATCTAGCACAGATGAGACTCGTGCAGTGGAATAGAAAAATTATAGATCTATGATTGGAGGATTGCAATATTTAACTCATACAAGACTTGATATATCACATGCAGTTGGAATTGTAGAGGGATTCCATGCTGAACCCAGAGAATCACATTATGCAGCAGTAAAAAGGATATTGAGGTATTTAAGAGACACAATTCAATATAGATTGTGGTATGAAAAATCTGATGATTTTACCCTATGTGCATATACATATGCTGATTGGGGACGTAGTGTTGATGACAAAAAGAGCACCAGTGGTGGAGTATTTTTCCTTGGAGGAAGATTGATTTCTTGGCTAAGCAAGAAGTAGAACTGTATTTCATAAAGCACAACAAAAGAAAAATATCTGGCAGTAGCAAATAATTTTAATCAGATAATTTGGATGAAATAAATGCTGAAGGATATTGGAATAAAATTTTTTGAGCTTGTTGTTATACATTGTGATAACACCAACATAGTTAGTATGTCTAAGAACCCCATGTTACATTCTGAGACAAAGCATATAGAGATAAAGTATCTGATTGCAGATTGCAAATATATTTACAAAACCTTTGCCAAAGGATACATTTGATTATCTAAGAGGTATGCTTGGGGTTATGCCCCAGCTTACTCTTAAGAAATGATGTAGATTGTTGCATCCATCCAGTGGTATATGAGCCATATCTTTCTTCTAGATTAGATTGTGTTACTTCCTCTATGGGGGAGTATGTGTATCTGAGCTGAGTCATGACAACTCTAATGAATGTATTTTCTAAATAGTGTCTTTTGACATTGTAGTTGTTATTGACATAGTGATGAAACATTTGTCATTGATGTCAATGGGGGAGAAGTATACATGAAAAATCATCTATTGGAGAGAATTGAATAGGAAAATGAAGCAAGATTTGATTGATGAAGAGGATTTGAAAGCATTTTCGGACCAGCAGTGTTGTAGTGTTGGTATTCATGGAACTTGAATGTTTTTCATCTATGTTTCCATCAATGCCAATGGGGGAGATTGTTAGGAATGAATGCTGAATATATCCTATGGGGGAGTATTTCTAGCCATTCTGTAGTAGTTTTTGTTGCATTCATGACTATGATTGTCATTGATGTCAAGACAATGATCTACTGAAGATTAGTAGAGAAGTAGACAATGTTTGAGTTAGCGCACTTGGTATATTATTGATGAAGCTATGAGGAGTTGATGACTTACTCTATAATGTTTTATAAGATCATGGTTAAGAGTGCATACAATAATTCATTTATTCATGACAGTTATGAGAAAATTAGTGGAAGTAGTATTCAAGCAGTGTTCCTGAGTAGCAGTTTGTGGAAATCAGATGATATCTCCTAATCAGGATTGAATCTGATCATGCATAGTTATGAGGTAGTTGAAGACATAATTTTAATGATGTGTACATGAGCACAAGATTTGAGGTTGCACGAGTGAAGAATTATCTTAATTGGAAGCTGACAATTTTGTGTAATTTTTATGTAACGCGTGGAAACTTTTATTTTGTAATTTGTATGCTGACTCATTTTTAATTACTTGAGTGTGGTATAAAGGAAGGAACATTTTCCTTATTGTAATATGTAGTTGTGTATTGTATTTGAAAGTGGATTATGGAATTGTGCAATACTTGTTGAGAGAGGATATGCGAAGTATAGAGATATGTTATTGAGATCTGATGAAGTAGTTGGTGCAGTTTGGCATAGTCAGAGAAGGAGTATTGAAGTGTTGAGATTAGTAATCTTTTGGTATTATTCTATTGAGTAATACAAAGACCAGTTGGATAGTGTGTTCAGTGATCTTGCAACTAAAGCTATTTGGGCAGTGGGTCCTTCTGTCTTCCATAACTCGTAAAAGAGTTAGAATCTTTAAGTAGGGATTCAAAGTATCCTAATAGGGACTCATATATACTAAATGTATTTCATAAGACAAAAATAGAGTCCATCCTCTCACAAGGAACTTTCATATAAGAGCATCTTTTTTGGGCAACATTCCCACCAGGGTTTACTCTTTGCTCAAGAGGTTCCCTAGTCAACATATCTTGTGTCATTGTGTTATTGTGTATTTTTTATCTTTCTATGGTTGTTGGTTACATTGCTTCATTGGTTAAAATCTATTGAAGTTGATAAAATTTGTATTTATCTGATAACTGATTGACCCCCCCCGCTCTCAGTTATCTTGGTGGAATTTACTTTCTAATATGATTTTCATAAGTAGGTTCGGTTGGGATTGTTGTTGAAGAAAATTGTAAGGAAATGTTCTTCGATCATATGCTATTAGTGAAAATTTGTTGTGTAATATTATATTTCTTATGACTCCAAGGCCCAATGGGATGAGGAATTGGTCTGAGCTATTATGGGTTTTACATGTTTATTTTTGTTCATATCCAAGTTTCTCTTGTTGTAAAATTGTTAAAAATCACATAATATCTTTTATTTGTGTATGATTTTTAGTTGTCTTACCCCAAATCTCATTCTCCATATAGGTTGACATTCAAGGAATAATTATCCATTATCTTGTATCTCCATGTTTTTGATAAAGGCAGCAGTAAAAAAGGGTGTTGACCCATAGAACAAAGAGGCTGACTATGAAATTAACAAAAAGTTAACCACCATAGCAAGAAAAATTATAGCAAGAGAGCCTGCCACGATCAAAAACAAAAAAGAAGCACAACAAAAACCACCACATATGTAGAGTAACACACATCTATAGAAATTTTTTGAAAATATTCAACTTAAACCCAACCGGGTGCCAAGCAAGGCTAAAAACCAAAATCAGATTTTTGAGCATGCGTAAGTAAACAAAATTTAACCAAAAAAGAGGCAAGGAAACAATAGCAGCCTATATCTTCTCATTCATAGGCAGCCACAGAGCTATTCTCCATCCCATAAGTGCTTCGATAGCAGAAGGTCTGCCCACTCTTCATTTAGAAAGTTGAAGGGCTCCTGGTTACTTTTAACAACTTCCTTGTCCTCTGAGGCCATCTCATTGAGGAGGTAGAGAGTAGTGGTGGACACATGCATCACTTTAAGCATGAATTTATTGGCATCTGTCAAATGCTTATCGGTAGCTTCCAGGTCCCAGGTGAGTTTAGACACCGCATTCTCCATGAAGGCAAATTGGTACTTAATTCTCCCCATGAGGCCGCTACCAATGTGCCCTTTCTCCTCACTGGGGTCATTTTCCTTCATCTCCTCCTCAACCACATTGGTTTGGGTGTCCTCATCAAGCTTAGTTTCCATCTATTTAGTGACATTAACTGGGTTCTCTTTGCTAGGAGAGCCAACATAGGCATCTTCTTGGGCAAAAACATCCTCTCGGCTCATGAGCTCTCTAATAGGTCTTTTGCCTTGCTCTTTGGCAAGGAGGGAGGAGTGGTAGGTAGAGGTGGGATGGGGCTCAGAGGTCTAGGGATAGTCCAGATTAATGACAATATTTTTATGCTTCTTGGGAGGGGGCTGAGAGCTAACACCTGGGTCAAGGGAATGCTTCTGAGAGATGGCGGTGGGTTGGGTTTCAAAAGATTTAGGGCTTGAAGCAGGGGTCACACTGGCTTTAGACTCAGTGGGAGTAGGGAATCCCTAGTTAAGGCACACTGATGATGACAAGGGTTTGTGAGTGGTGTGAGAAACCTACAAAGGTAGAGGGGAGTAGAGGGCATGGTGGAAATTGTATAAGAAAAGGATAAGACCCTGATGGAGATAGATAGGGTTTTTACCAATTGAAATGGCTTCATTCACTACCTTCACGTTAGCTTCCAATGAATGAAAAAGGAAGAAAGGAAAGGAAATTAATAGCTTGTGACAAAAATGGTTTAGAAGTGGGAGATGATAGTTATAAAATGTACCGAACCTACCCTTGAGAGTGAAACATTTCATCATGAGCTTGCACATCTTTGGCTAGAACTTTGGGACCTCAGCGACAGTGAAGACACCATTTAGTAGAGAAGGGGTCACATCATCCTTGAAGAATTACAAAAATTCCATCTTTGCTTGGGTCTTAGCAATTTTTTTCCACTTCCTACCAGTGGTCGACATTCCCATCACCTAGCCAATAACCTCTTCATTGACCTAGAAGGAGATTCCATTAATGGTGACCTACCTATCATTCTAGGTTTTGGCAACCTATTTTGATATCATTTCATCATGGCCTTCAAGGCATTCCATGAACTATAGGATACCTCCCTCCTTACAAAAGTACATAACCATAGCATTCAAGGAGAATTCTTCTTCAATCCTATTCGGCTCAATTCTTTTCCTCTAACCGCCCATTTTCTTCCTCCCGAGCCACCTATAGATAATACCAGAAACCAGAGGAAGACCAGTGGGAAGAACTCTCACACCAAAATTAGCTCTCTAAAAAATATCACAACAAAGATTTGGAATGTCAAGAAAAAAGATGAATAAGTAATTTGAAGTCGTGTCAAATTGGAGAGAGTGATTAAGGATTTGATTTTCTTGGGGATTGTAAAGCCTTGTTGTAAATGCCATCGGGGTTAAAATGTGAGAAGTACATGATAACCCATAATTACCATAATAATTATCTTTAGAAAAATCCACTTCGTATCTGTTGACAACCTCCAAAGATTTATTTCCTAGAGGCCATTTAAAATAATGATGGTCATTTAAAAGAAGACTCATGCCCATATGCCACATTAGACCCCTTTCATACTTTAAGTTACACACATAATGAGCCATGTGGTAGGTAAAAGAGGTTGTGATAGGGGTCACAAAAATGTGCTAGCACCCGGGCCCACCACAAGGTGTCCTACTCAAGCTATCCTTTTTAAACTTCATGAGATTAAAATTCAGTTTCTCTCATCTACTACCTAAGAAGGTCTTGAGTATTTTGGGGTAGATGACTAACAACTCTCCAACACTGAAGCCCACCTAGTTGTAGACTGGTAGTAGCCATAGCATTAGAAACCATGTTGCCTTCGCTGTATATGTGCATGATTGTAACCCTATGCATGTGATCCATTATTTCATGGATATCACTCAAAATGCTATCAACTTTACAACTAGCATTGCAACTACCCCTGGAAGCATCAATTATGATTTTGGAGTCCCCTTCGATAGAAATGTTGGTGCAGCCAATGGACAAGGCAAATCTCAATCCCCAAAGGAGATCCATACCGTCAGCCTAGTTGATAGTATGGTTGTGAAGGGGTCCAGAATAGGCCACCATTAAATAGCCATTGTGATCATGGATGACACCACCACCAGCTTGGAGCTGATTGTGAACTGAGCCATCAAAATTTAACTTGTGCCAAGTAGCATAGGGAGGAATCTAGACAGTGGAATTTCGATTAGCAATCTTGGTGTTATCAAATTTGGTGAATCCCTTATCCAATCCCCAGCTCATGGAAAAAAAAATTTCCTAGGTAGAAGGTGGGAGACTAGAGGTCTTCCAATGGGTGACAAGAAAGCTTTCTTGAATTAATTTGAGCCCAAGTTGGAACACCATCATGCTATTCAGTTCAGTATCCCTAAAGATCATGTTATTGCATTCCTTCCATAGGGACCGGTAGAAAATTTGTAGGACCCAATTTCACATGAGCTTGATCAAAGGGTGGTGGGAGGGAGAGAGCTAGTTGTGGAAATAATCATAGATATCCTTATTGGGGACCCATCAGATGCAAAGAGGAGTCAAAATCTGCTACCACACTTTAGTAGCAAAATCATAGTGGAGAAATAAGTGATTTATGCTCTCTTCCTCCTTTTTACATAAGTAGCATCTATTCACAAGAGTGAAGCCCCTCTTGGTGAGGTTTTCTAGAGTGATAATTTTTCTATGTAGCACTGTCCACCAGAGGAAATTAACCTTAGGGATAAGTTGTGATTGCCACACTTTTTTCCAGTAGGTAGTGTTAGCAATTTTCATGGTGAGCTAATTATAAGTAGATTTGACCATGAAGCTACTATGTTGGGTATGCCACCATAGGATCCTACCAGGCCTATCAAATAGGGGAATGCAGATAGAATGGATAAAGGTATTGAGGTTAGTAGCCATGTTAAGGAGATATGGTATGTCCCTTAGGAAAGGGATAATATCGATCCATCTGCCATTTGATATGAAGTTGGAGACCAGGCTGCCAACCCCATGGATAAGAATGTTTCTTAAAGGGGAGAAATGAGAGGAGGAAAGAATACCATCAAGTAACCATGGATCCTCCTAAAATCTGATGTCCTTTCCATTGCCCAATTTCCATAGGGTCCCTTTCTCCAGAATACTTTTATTTTTAAGGATATTGTTCTAGATTTTGGAACCTCTCGGATGCCCCTGTTCCATAAAGAGCTTACAAAAGAGGCCCCCATAAAGGTTTTTAGCCTCCATAATTTTTCACCAGTCAGCAAAACCTGAGACCAAGTTCCAAGACAACTTGGATAGCAGGGCCCTATTGAGATTGTTAATTCTTCTCAGCCCTAGGCCCCCTAAGTATTTAGGGAGGTAGACTTTTTCTCAACTGATCAAAGGGAGCCAACTTCTCTTTTCCTCATACCCCAACCAGAGGAAGGTACACTTAATCTTTTCCAACTTGTCATCCATGACACTATAAATTTTGAATATAGAAAGGTAATAGATAGGAATACCTTGAAGAGATGCAGCAAGGAGTTGGAGGTTACCAGCACTACTAAGAAATTTACCTTTTCATCCAGCCAGCTTCCTTTGGGTTCACTCAAGGATGGTGTTCCAAAACTTGTTCTTCACATCTTTTACCGTGAGAGGGAGACCAAGGTAAGTTATAAGGAGCGAATTAGCCTGGCAACCAATAATTCTTAAAATCTTAGTTTGAACCACCTATTCAATGTTGAAGAAGAATATTGGGCTTTTTTGATAGTTAATGTGTTGACCTGATGTAGTAGCAGATCTATCAAGCACAAGTTTCTACACCCAAGCTTCCAGAACCAAGGAGGTGCCGAAGAAGAATGTGTCATCCACAAACTGTTGCAGGACTTTAGGAGGAAGGCTGGATGCAGGTTTGATACCCTCAATTTCTCTAGAATGTGTCAGGTGCATCATGTTATGACCCAGGACCTCAGCTAGAAGGATAAAGAGGTAGGGTGATAGGGGGTCCCCTTGATGATGACCCTTACCCAGAGGAAATTGAGTACCTAGTTTTCTATTGAGTAGCACAGAGAATCTAACAGTTTCTATACAGGCTTTGATCAAGGTTATGAAGACTTGAGAAAAACCAAAGGAGGCAAGGACCTTAGAGAGGAAGGTCCAATTAAATTTATCATAGGCTTTAGAAATGTCAATCTTGAGTGTCATACCAGCAACCTTGATGTGATAGATAGAGTGCAAGATTTCATGAGTGGTGATGGTTGTGTCCAAGATTTGTCTACCAGGGACAAAACCTTTATGATTGGGATTTATGACTTTACTAAGCAGAGGTTTGGTTCTATTAACCATAATCTTAGAGAAGATTTTGTACAAGGTGTTACAAAGACTAATGGGTTTGAACTCCTCCATGGTTGTAGGCTCAGCACACTTGGGCACAAGGACAATAAAGCTGTCATTGAGATGTTTGAGAATTTTGTTAGTTCTAAAAAAGTCCCTAGCCACCTAAGTCACATCATATCCAACAATATCCTAGAATTCTTGAAAAAAGGCTGGGGGGAAACCATCTGGGCTAGGGGCTTTGAAGGATTTCATAGAGAACACAGCCTTGCGGGCTTCTTCATCAGTGACTTTGGAGAGTAGGGAGTTGTTCTCAGTGTCAGTGATCACCTTCAACAAAATAGAGATAAGCTGATGTTGGAGGATTTCAAAATTCCTAGTACTTACTTTAGAAAAGGAGTTAACAAAGTAGTCTATAGCTAAATTCCCCAATAGAATAGGGTCAGAGATCACATTCCCCCTATTATCAGTAAGAGTGTTGACGGTGTTATGTATCTTGTGCTTGTAAGAAAACTGATGAAAGAAAGTAGTATTATGATCACCCTCTTTAAGCCACAACACTCTGGACCTTTGTTTCTAGAAGACTTCCTCATTAGCAAGGTTCACCTTCCAATTTTTTTTGGTCTCTTCCTCCTCATTGACTAAGTTAGTTGATAAGTTATCAACAACCATCTACCCTTGTAGGGTTTCCAATTTCTCAGCGAGGGCTTTTTTTTTTGGAAGACATCCCCAAAGGTAGTTTTCCTCCACCCTTTAGTAGTGCCCCTGATTATTTCTAGTTTAGAGGCCACCCAAAACATGGTCATACCCATGATCAAGGTAGTCCACCATTATTGAATCATGTCCCTGAAGTTGGGGTGCAAAGCCCACATGATTTCATATCTGAAGGGGGCAGGGTAGGGATGCTTCCCATCCATCCACTTGAGTAGAAGAGGGTTGTGATCCAAGGTAGTTCTGGGGATAGCAGAAAGAGATCACGAAGGACCCAGATCCCAAGTAGAAGAGGTTAGGATTCTATCCAGCTACACCTAAATAAGGTTGTTTCCCTTCTATTTGTTGTTCTAGGTAAAAGGATTACCTTTGAGGTCCACATCATGGAGTCCATTCATACTGACAAAGGGAGATAGGTCCCCCATGCTTTCAGTGTAATCCATAATGCTACCACACTTTTTAGAGGTGTATAGAGGGGAGTTGAAGTCCCCTACCACCAAAAAATTTGAGTCCTGTAGGGTGAGAAAAGAGGATGAAAGCTCCTCCCAGACCTCCTTTCTACCTTGGAGAGAATTAGGAGCATAAATATTAAAAAAGTGCCAGGTAGCCATCAAGAAAGTGAAGGAAACTAGTAGATGGTGGTGGGAAAAGTTGAAGGCATCCCCTTTGACTTTAGATGGGTTCCAGAGAGTAGAAATTCCTCTAGAATCCCCACTAGCCTCACAATAAAATAACATGGCCCAAAGCCATAGCCATCCCACAAGAAAATCAAAATTACTATAGGACATTTTAACTTCTTGTATAAGGAGAATATCAACTCTATAATCATTAATGTACTACTTAACAACAAGCTATTTGTGGGCATTATTTAGGGCTTGAATGTTCCAGGAGAAGAAAATCATTTCTTACCCTTATGTGAGAGGTTGAGGGTTTGATGCCTCCCACCAGCAACCTCCTTTGTTGTGCCCCTTTGTCTTCTGATCCTATCAGATGGTCATCCTGGTTTTGTGTCCACTCCAAAATCCACTTTTTTGTTCCTTATCTTCTTGTGTTGGGTTTTCCATTCTCCACCTTCACTCTTCAAAGTCTCAGCAAAGCTTACCAGGATATTGCATGCTACCAATTAAGGGCCATTGTCATAGGTATTAAGAACCACTTCCATCATCAAGGCACTCACCAACTCCATAGTTGGCATCTCAAGCAACAATCCTATAGTGCTCATAGGCATCTGGTCATCTTGGACATAGTGTTTAGTCTTTGTTTCGCTATGGGGAGAGCTAGCTCCTTCCTCATTGGAAGCCCCATCCACTGGTATTTCTCCATCTTCCAACTGAGTACTCAAGGAGAGAGCCCCTAGTAAGGGAGGGTTTTCCTTAGAATCATGGGTCTCCAAAGTAGTAACCTCTATGGCCTTAGGGGGAGAAGGAGCAACAACACTCTTGGGTTTTGGATTAGGGAGCTTAGGTGCCTTGCAATTCTTCCTAGTGTGCCCTTTGTCGTTACAATCTTGAAAAAAGAGGGTAGCATTCTCATAGACTATGGCTTGAGACCATTTCCCTAGTTTGGATTTGAGGATAGAAAAATTAGGGAGGGTCTTGTTAATGGGGACATTAGAAATGGGAAAAGACTAAACAAGACTTAGAAAGCATGATTTGGTCTACAAAGATATAATGACCAAAAGAGTTCCCTATCGAAATAAAGACCTGTTCATCCCAAAACTCAAGTGGGAGACCTAGGAGATGGAGTTTCTTACCATACAGCTAGGAACCCACAAGAATGAGGGATAGGTCCTCCACCACTATGAATATGAAAAGGAAAAGACCACCCAAAATAGATAAAGTCACCATGCTTCCTTTCATCTTCCAGTTGATTCCTACCCATTTCCTCACCATGTCAATGGTGGGTATGAAGTTGAAAAAATGACCAACCAGGGTGAGGTGGAATTCCACCATAGTTCTATTCACAATGGAGTCAGGGAGAAGGATTTTTGTGCCCTCATCACTGATGCTTTCCATACACAAAAGGGGTTCCACCTCAGCATATTGTGTCCCCACAAGAGAGTCTTTCCAGTTTGGCTTGGGCCCAGGGGTAAGTAGGGAATCCAAGGACTCTGACTTAAGCACTGTTGTTGAGTTAGACATGGGTTGCACGGGCAGTGTCAAAGGAGGGTCACTGAGGGCAAGAGGAGGAGGGGGTTTCTCCCTAGGAATGTCCTCCATGCGAGGAAATTTTTGAATTTTGAAAGCATGCCCAAGTTGTAGAGCTTCTTTTTCTCAAATCTACACAGCATCACCATTTAGTTGTATCTCCATGTTACGTTTATGTCTCATATGAGATTAGATTTATCTTCTTTGTTAATGCTAGTTGTGAGTCTTTAAAGTGTGTATTAAAGGGCATTAAAATCTACCTGCCTTGTTTTTGCATAGCCTAAAGTGCAAAAGGGTTTATTAGATCCTTTTTTAGTTGGTCCAAGTTTCATATATTTGTGATCATTCGAGTTGGCTTTTCCATAGGGAATTGATTGATCAAATTGGTGGATATTTTATTGTGTAAATGTTGGATTACAAAGAATGGGGGGTGGGGGGTGAATCATTAATCCATTATCCAAAATACCTTTAAAACTTTTCTCTGATTAACTCGGTAGCAACTTGGTAACAACATAGTTCACTATTTATCAACAATAGTAAATAAACTATAAAAATCAATAAAACATTCACAAAAACCATTCACAATGTATAAAATAATCTTTTAACATGGAAAGCCATCCTTGGGAAAAACCACTGTGGGAAGTGTCAAAAAATACTCTTCTGAAGTATGCTCAGTTAAGAGCCAATTCGGTTAAAGATTACAATACACACTATTAAGTGTGAACCCATTAAGGGATTTACCTTAGATTTATTAGGATCTTCACCCTATTAGGAATGGCCTTCTTAGAGGGCTTTAAATAGTCTTTATAATGTCACCTTTCTCAAGGAATTTACAATAAGACTATTAAGTCCACTCTGTTAAGAGATTTCTCTATTACAAATGCTAGTAAGAAATAGTAATAAAATTGAGCTCTTAATTTGCACAACTATATTTTCTCAATCAAATCCTTGTGTTCTCTTTAATCTTCTCTTCAATTCTTCATCATCCAGTGGTATCAATACTTCATCAAATCCTTCTTTTACCACTAAAAATATCTTTGTTCCTTCTTCTCTCCAATTGTCGGTAACCCTTCAACTATTCAGTTTTCTATAAATTTGTCCATATAAGATCATCCTTTATATAGATAATGTTTGCCTCATAATATCATCTATTACGATTTCCTTTAATAAATCTTGACTGCTCAATTCATTATTCCTCAAATCTAAATCTCAGTAACACATTTTTTTCCTAGGAACTTGAACTTTTTTAGAAACTTGTTCCATTTATTTTTGGCTCTTAGATCCTAGCATAGATCTTCATCTTGATTTTTTTGTCCATAGATCTCTTGTAACTAACTTTCCTCATCATCATCATCATCCATCTCATCATAGATAATCATTAAATGTCAATTCCATTTTTATTTAATATCTTCTCCCTGCTTGGTGTCTTTCATTTGAATATTGGTAACATCACTCAGTGCCTAAACCTTTCTACTTTACCTAGTGACCTTTCTTTTTCTCTTTACCTTACTTAGTGACTTTCCTACTTATTAGCCAAAACAATTTTACTTACTGAATTATCAAATCTTTATCACCATGCTATACTGACTTAACATAATCATATGTTTGGTAGAAAATAATTATATCAACATAACCAAATCATTTTCTGATTTGTATCAATTCCCCAATTAAGTTCTTCAGCTTCTCAACTTCTCATTTCTTATTCTCCTTAACTCATTCATATTATACCATTACCGAATGATATGGCACCATAATATAAATTAGAAATCAATTTCTTGACATCAATTACAATACTTAACTGATCTAACCTTTCTACTAAGATCATGTATACCTTTGATCTTGGTTAGTCTTCATCATCATCTCCATCAGATAATCAATCTTCAATATTACTATCAGTTATGGTAACAATATCCCTATTTGGCATTGTTGGAAACACTAAAAAATTTAGTGTTTAATTGATGATGGTAAACTTTTACTGACATCCATATTTTGTACTCCCTTTGAGTAGTAACTTCTTCTTTTCTGATCTTTCAGTTGTAATTTGTCTCTCTCTGGGAGTAACACTTTCCATTTTGATTTTATTAATAACATTCTCTTATTCATCAATAGTACTCTCCCTCTTTGAGTAATCTTCTCCCTACTTTATCAATTGACTTACTCATCTTTCCTTCTGATCTTATGTTCTTCTCCATTAGTGATATTCTCCCTCTTTGACATATACTAGTCCATCTCTTTTCTTCTAAATTTTTCATTAGTATCCCTCTTATTGTATTCATCTCCCTCTTACTTCATTGATCTTCTCCCTCTTTGATGACAATGCCAAAGAAACATAAATTTCTCAAATTATACCTCAAGTTTATAGATTTTCATTGCAATGATAAACATCCTTTTTCTTCACACCTTCAAGCTTCACCTAAAGAGTGAATACTAGCATCAACTCACAAGATATATATGTTAGAAATAGGAAATACTGAGAGGGGGGGGTGAATCGGTATTTCACAAACTTTTTCTTTTGCCCACTTATGGATATAATAGATTAATTTAGTGCATACAAAGATTATCAAGCTGATTAACAAACATAACAGTAAATAGAAAGAACTCATAACACATCATATGTTCTCAGGGAAACCCTGGCCAAGGGAAAACCCCAGTGGGGATGGTACCCACAAAGATCACTAATCAAAAGTATCCTGTTAGGGATATATGACCCTGTTAGGAGTCAATTTACAATATATAGTAGATTTGTCTTGGTTAAATGACTTTAGGCCTTGTTAGAAGCCTTAACCCTGTTAGGAGTTAGATTACAAAACCTGATCACCAGCTGAGCTCAATGCCCAAATAGGTAATAAAAAAATGTTTCTGACTGTAATATGGTACTCCTTACAACTTCGCATTAATAGGCTTTTCTTCTATCACAATATACAACTATCACAAGTTATCTTTTCTTTCTTTTTACATCTCACTTCTATGTTTCATTACATTTCAAGTATGCCTAATATATGAGTTATTAAAGATAATAAATTTACATGGTCAGCTTCCAAAATATTTATCCAAGAGTAAACATCTAGGCTATCATCCCTTCACAATGTTAAGTCATTATTTTGACAAGCAAAAATAATCCCTTAACTCTTTCGCTAAAACTATCTCCAAAAATTGTTCTATCTACAAAAACTGTCTTCGGTAAACTTTGAATAACTTTGTCCGTACTACTCCAAAATTTATGTGCACTAAGATGGGGTATCCTAATACTCTATATAAGCTTTAGTTAATTGTGTAAACTAAAATATTTCTCCAGTGGACGTCACCAACTAAATCTTCATCGGGTGCTCTGTCAGGATCACTGTATCCAAACTTAGACAATTTCTTCCTTCAACTTTCCATACTTGCATTCTAGATTCTGCACTCTTAATAGAGATCATATGTTTCCATAATGACAACATCTATGCATCCACATTAGCCAAATTTCCAACAATCTCTCCCTTTGTCATTGGTGGCAACATATGGGAAAATTGGCTCAAGTGTGCAAACAAAACTTCAAAAACACTTATACAAAATTGTGACCAAAAGTTATACAATATGTATACAATATCATACTCCATACAATAGCTCCCCCTATGAGTATCCTTCCTCAACATATATTCAATTTTTTTCTATCTCTCCCCCTTTGACAACAATGACAAAGATAGGGTGTACAAAAAATTTCAAAAACTTTATACCTTATTATCAGTTATTGCAAAGCCTGTAGGCTTACAACACAATCACCAAACTCTAACTTCCAAGATTCAAAATCTTTCTCCCATACCTTCCTGATGGATTCAGCAACATTGAGTAGAGTACTCAATCTGTATGCTACTGTCTGACAAGCTTGCAGGGAATTGAAGCTAAACTTCTGAAATGATGTCTTTGCTAAAAGACACTACTCAATTTGATCTTCAAAAATTGATATCTTGATTGAGACATGCTCTCTCAAGATGTTAACCCTAATCATCTTTCTATTCTTCTCCTCTGCTAACATTCTGATTTCATCTTTCAATTTCCTTATGGTCTTCTCTACAGAACTTATCTTGACATAAGGGCTTGTCAAGGTGTTTGTCTCAGCTGTAATAGCATCTAACTTCTCTCTGATCTTCTTATCCTCTTCAATTATTAGGATTTTTTATTTAGTGCATTGTATGTACAAATGATTTCCTGTCTCAAAATGTCTCCTCAAATTCTTTATGCATACATCTAAACTACCAATATCATTTCAAATATTTACACTTAAAGTTTGTTGCATTTCTGCTTCAAAGTCTTCCTGAGCTTTTATTCTAGCAATATCCTTCAAGTTAGAAAATTCAGAGTCAAAAGAATTCATTACTGAATGAGCTTTCTCAAGTGGATCTGATTCAGATACCTTAGTGCTAATCACACTCTCAAGTTTCTCTGTCAAAACTCTAACTTTACCTTCAAGGTATTTCACCTTCTTATTCTTTCAAATAATTTTATTTAGAGATGTGATGAACTCAAGCTAATCATCATCTTCAACTTCTTTTCCAAGGTCTTCAAACATTGAACCAATATGCCTCTTCTTACTATCAGGTGCACTAGGGGTAGTGGCCTCTATCAAAATTTGTTTTCCTTTAACTGACTACTCTACTAGAACTGATTCTGATACAGTTGGTGCTTCCTCTGCCTCTATATTCTTCTTTGATTCTATGACCTTTTCTTGCTCTCCCAAAGCCAAATTGTTAACAATGTTTCCTAGATCATGAAATACTGCATCATCTGATTCTAGAGTCACTTTGGTGCCTTCAATATCCATTGATTATTTGCCAATATTGATATGTGAAGAAGATGGAACTTCTTCAATACCAACTTCCTCTGCATGAGGTTCCTCTAATTCCTTCTGCTAAGGGTCTGATTCAACATGCTTTTCTGTAACTATATCTGCAAGAACTTGCATTACTGCTTGCTCTGTCTCTTTCTATACTTCCTCCTTTTTGCCTCCCATTATAAGGATTTTTCTTCTCTTAGTTCTCAATAAAGTTCCAAGAGACTTCAAGAATCTCTTCAAATGATCTTCATCCTTAACTTCACAGAACTGTCTGATTACATGTTCTCTCATCTTTATGTCCTCTTCTTGTGCTCTTTGTTTTCTATTCACAAGTTTGTTATACAAATCTTCTGGGATCTTACCATGAATAGTGCTAAGTTTCTTATCTACCACAATCATGTGTGTAATCATTGCCTTTTCAAAGTTCAATCTGTCGAATGATCCATATAGATCATAGAATTTATTCAACTTAGTGAAGTCTCCATGCTTCAATATATCTTCATTAACTCTTTCAATTCTTGGTTTCCAAGTTTTCTTCTTGATTGAAACTACATCATCATCTTTAATTACTGCTACATTTCTAGGTATAGGTGGTACAACCACTTTCTGTCTCTTGTCAGGTCCTGTTGCACTCACTTTTACGCTTTTGCTAGGAATAGGAGAAAAATATTTATCTCCTTCATCTTTTTTAGGTACTTCAACTTTTACCTTTACTGCAATAAGATCAACAGGATCTGCACTTGATGTCTTGGGTGGAATTACAAGATTTTCACTTTGCTTCAAGGCTTCTGCAGTCTTCTTAGCTATGTCAAACTCATGACTTGACATACCAGATTCTTTCAATATTTTCTTCATAGTAGATTCAACTCTCTTACTAGATTACTTCTTTTCTCTCAAACTTATTGCAGAGTTGAAATTCTCTTCATAGGTTCCAAACCTATTTGCATGACCATCCAACTCACACTTTAACAATCTATTCACATATCCAACTGTTTCTGCTTCAGATATTTCATAGCCAAGAGGGTCTATGAATTCCATTCTAGGCTCAATTACTTCAATATAGATGAAATTAGTTTCAACCATAAAACAAATGTCATATTTATGCTTTTCAACTAAGGATAGAGGAATCCTTGATTTGTTCTTAACAATATTCTGAAAAGTCTTCAATACAAGCTTCACACTATCATTAACTTTATCAAATAGGTGCTTCATGTAGACTGAGTTTATTCTTTCCATTGTGTTCACATTGTCACTCCAATCAATTGTGTAAGGAAATCTTCTCAAAATATGGAAAAACATATAGGTTATTAGAGATGAAAACCTAAACTATGTGTACTTAGCCTTAATCTTTTCTAAGTTCTCAAATAACTAAATTTTCAAATTTTCACATAGGTCTATTGGTTTCTTCTAAGATAAGCTACATGAATCATTCCTATAGCCATGTCATCTTCCCTTGAACTACCACAAAATTTAGTTGTTAGGATCTTGCAAAGGTACCTAACATCATCTTGCTTAATCTTACTTATCGCAATTCCTCTACCATTATAACTAGATCCAGTGTTATCTAAAACAATCTTTCTCATGTTCTTTTCATTCAGTGGAATCTCTCCAACTTTTGATAATCCTATAACTTCATGAATTAGGTCGGCAGTTATATCAATAACTCTATCCTCCATCCAGAATTTCCCATTATGGATTCTACTTAAAATGATCTTGGTACATTCCTCATCATTGAATTCATACTTCATGGAATATTTGATAATTTCATTGTTCTCTAGGTGTCCATAAGCTGGTTTAATTGACATGTCTTGATTGTACAATTTCCTATAATCATCACTAAAATCTGCATCTCCCAAAGTTTCAAACTTACAACCTAAATATCCTTTAACATTCTCAATGTGCAATACTCCGTCTGGTGTGGATGATAATGCTAGACTGTCATCAATTTCAGTTGGTTCTACTGGTTCTTTCTTAATCTTTGGTCTATTCTTATCCTTAACATTATGAACCATAGAAATATCCATCTTATCAACTGATTAAAGATCAAGAAATACCTCAACTTTGCAAATCTAGGGTTTCGGTATGATCATCGCTGCAAACTGCTTCCAAACTTCTTCAAATCATCCTCAACTCACTTTTCTTCTTTCAAATCACTTTTCAATCACTTTTTAATCGTAGTAACTTTGATTTCCACCTTATAACACTTCACATTAACTCGATCTCACATCGCATTCATTCATTTTGCTACTAAAACCTCAAAAAACTGATTCTGCAAACCTGCAACCATAAAAAATTTTGCAACCTCGCAAAACACAATATTTTCTTTTGTGCAATTAACCATAGCATTAGTACAACATAATAAACCTATATCTAACTGCCCAAAACTTAACTCATTCAAATTCCTAATCTACACTAATCCTAAGTCCTAAACTACAAAAACTTACATAATTTAAGTACTTAAAGAAGGGTTAGGTAAAGATTCATCCTTACCATTAGTTACATTACCTTCCTGACTACTTTTAGTGCTAACTGTACCTCCTTGATCTGTGCATTTGTCAAATTTTACTTCATCTTTATTGCTACAGCAACCTTTCTCTTTGTTTCCCGCATTTTCATTCCTTCTTGCATTGTTCCTAGGGTTAGGGTTATGATGATAACCTCCATTATTCATTCTGCAAAATCTTGCTGAGTGTCCAAACTTGTTGCATATCTGACAAATGATTCCATTGTTTCCAATTCTCTATCCTTGCTGGTTAATCTGTGACCTACAATTTCTAGCAATGTGTCCTACTTTGTTGCATCTAAAACATACTACCACTTTTCTTTGATTCATTTCTTCAATAGATTTCTTATCTGCATTGTTAGTATTCCCAATCATTCTATCATAATTATTCAAAATTACTTTAGGTCTTCTACATTTGTTAGCTCTATGTCCAAAACTATGACAATTATAAAAATGTCCATTAAAAGGTTTAAATTGCTTACCTGTGCAATCTCTCTTCATGTGCCCAATAGTATTACAAGCAAAACATCTACCTTTGAATTCTCTTTGCATACCTTTAGATGATTCTTCTTGTTTTGATTCTTCCTACTTTGATGCTTCTTTCTCTCTATGTGGTTCTTCTTTAGGTGGATCTTCCAATGTGTTCTCATCTAGCTTTATTTCCTCCACACTTTCAGATGTCTTCAGATCTGGCTTCTTACTTTCATGGTTTGTTCTAAACATACTATATCCAAATCTAGTCCTATCAAAGAATGGCTCTTCAAAAGAAATTTGTTTTTCAGTCTTATCACTTTTTGAATATATCCTTTCAAGTTGTTGTTTAGATTGACTTAATTCACCTTTCACAATTTTATTATACTTCTCAAGTTCCACATACTGCACTTTTACTTTTTCAGATTCAGATGTTTCCTTTTCAAGTCTTGACCTCAGATCTTCATTCTCAATTTTTAGTTTTTCTTTATCAGATCTCAAATTTCCATCTTTCATACTAAGCTTCAGATTTACTATCTTCAACTCATGCTTAAGGATCTCATTTTCTTTTTCTAATTAATCACAATCTTCAACAAGCATATCAGATTTCTTTTCAGATTTCAGATCTTCAATCTTACCTTTTAATTTGTCAATAGAATTCTTTGCATCTTCATATTTTCTTCTTAATGAGTTTCTTTCATCAGTAAGCATATCAATCTATTCAAGAGCTTCTTCAAGATTCTTCTAAAGTTGATCCATATCCATAGAGATCTTACTCAAGCTGCTAAGCTTTCATTGAATGTTCCTTCTCCGAGTAACTGTGCTCTGATACCAACTGTTAGAAATAGGAAATACTGTGAGGGGGGGGTGAATCAGTATTTCACAAACTTTTTCTTTTCCCACTTATGGATATAACAGATTACTTTAGTGCATACAAAGATTATCAAGCTGATTAACAAACATAGAAGTAAATAGAAAGAACTCATAACACATCATATGTTCTCGAGGAAACCCTGGCCAAGGGAAAATTGCAGTGGGGATGGTACCCACAAAGATCACTAATCAAAAGTATCCTGTTAGGGTTATATGACCCTGTTAGGAGTCAATTTACAATATATAGTAGATCTATCCTGGCTAAAGGACTTTAGGCCTTGTTAGAAGCCTTAAACCTATTAGGAGTTAGATTACAAAACCTGATCACCAACTGAGCTCACTACCCAAACAAGTAATACAAAAATGTTTCTGACTGTAATATGGTATTGCTTACAACTTCGCATCAATAGCCTTTTCTACTATCACAATATACAACTATCGCAAGTTATCTTTTCTTTCTTTTTACATCTCACTTCTATGTTTCATTACATTTTAAGTATGCCTAATATATGAGTTATTAAAGATAATAACTTTACATGGTTGGCTTCCAAAATCTTTATCCAAGAGTAAACATCTAGGATGTCGTCCCTTAACTCTTTCGCTAAAACTGTCTCCAAAAACTATTCTGTCTGCAAAAACTATCTTCGGTAAACTTTGAATAACTTTGTCCGTACTACTCCAAACTTTATGCACACTGAGATGGGGTATCCTCATACTCTATAGAAGCTTTAGTTAACTACGCAAACAAAAATATTTCTCCACTGGACGTCGCCAACTAAATCTTCATCGGGTGCTCTGTCAGGATCACTGTATCCAAACTTAGACAATTTCTTCCTTCAACTTTCCATACTTGCATTCTAGATTCTGCACTCTTAATAGAGATCATATGTTGCCATAATGACAACATCTATGCATCCACATTAGCCAAATTTCCAACAATATATTCTATTGAGTCCTTGAATTGATGCAACACACATCTTTCCATAATGTACATTGGATAGGGGAATAACTCCCAACTTACCTCAGAGATAGTCAAAACCATCCTTTGGTAATGGTTTTGTAAAGATATCATCCATCTTCTCTTTAGAATTCACATATTCCAATGTTACATTCTTATCTTGTACTTTCTCTTTCAAGTAGTGATACTTAATAGATATATGCTTTGTCTTTGAGTGCACCAATGGGTTCTTTGATATGTTAATAGCATTGGTGTTATTAAGATATATTGTAATAGGATCATTAATCTCTTCATGCATACATTCCATTAGTTGTTTGATCCATACAATATCATAATAATTCATAGCTTCTATCACATATTTAGCTTCAACATTAGATTGTGAAATCCAACTTTGTTTCTTGCTTAACCATGTCACTAGTCTTTATACTAAAAAGAAAGCTCTACCACTAGTGTTTTTCCTGTCATCAATATTTCTTGCCCAATCAGCATCAATATATACTTTAAGATCAAAGTCTCTTCCTCTTGTTTATAACAGAATAAAATATTTAGTTCCTTTCAAATATCTCCAGATATCCTCTTAACTGCAGATAAATGTGTTTCCTTAGGGTCTATAGAAAACTTTGCAACACTACCAACTGAATGTGCTATTTTAGGTCTACTATGTACAACATATTGTAGTTTACCAATCATGGATCAATAAAGAGTCTCAATCACTTCTTTAGTATCATATTCCTTAGAAAATTTGCAACTAGTAGTCATTAGTGTTCCAACCAGTTTTGATTCTTCCATATTGAATGTTTTCAGGATCTCTTTGATATACCTAGAATGAGTGATGTAGATCCCATACTTGTTGAATTTGAAGTCCAATAAAGAATATAATCTCTCCAATCATAGACATATCAAATTCCTTTCTCATTTCCTCAGCAAATGACTTAGACATTATCTCATTACCACCAAATATAATATCATAAAAAAAAAACTCAACAATCAAAATATCATTAGATTTATCACATTTCAAGTATAAATTGTTGTTATCACTAGTCCTTTCAAATCAAATCATATCTAAATATGAGTGCAATCTTTCATTCCCTGCTCGGGGAGCCTACTTCAATCCATACAAAGATTTATGAAATTTGCAAACCATATTTTTATTGCTTTTGTCAACAAATCCATCAGGCTGCTCTATGTATACTTCTTCTTCAAATATTCCATTCAGAAATGTAGATTTAACATCCATTTGATATACTTTGAATCCTTTGTAAGCTTCATAAGAAAGTAATATTCTAGCACCTTCTTATCTATCAATAGGGGCAAAATTTTCTCCATAGTCAATACCTTCTTCTTGTGCATACCCTTTGCAGACTAATCTTGCTTTGTTTCTGATCACATCTCCTTTCTTAGTGAGTTTATTTCTAAAAATCTATTTTTTTTCTATCACATTATTATCTTTATGTCTCAGTACCATTGACCATGTGTTATTATTTTCAATTTGATCAATTTCTTCTTTCATAGCATTCATCTAATCTTCATTTTCTAATGCATCGATCCGTAGTCTAGGCTCAAATTCAGAAACCAAACATGTGTTATCCTTTAACTTACTTATTGTCATCACTCGTGCATTCTTTTCTCTAATAATTATACTTGGTTAGTGGTGTCTTTTCATATACTTTGTTAATACAGGTTCGATAGACTATTCATCAATGTTCTCATCTCTCGGTAGGTCATCTTTTTCTTTAGTTCCTCCTTGTTGTTGTTCGATTGTGTCAACCAAATTACCATTTTGTACATAAAAAATGTATTATAATCCTTAGGTTCCTTTTTTATATCCTCTTCATTTATTTCTACAAATTCATCAACTCTTACATTTGCAGTTTCAAATATTTTGTCAGTATCCTTGATTAAACATTTGTATACTTTACTCTTTGATGAGTAATGAAGAAATATTTTTTCATCACATTTAGAGTCAAACTTTCCATTTCTAGCATCTTCTAGTATATAACACCTATGTCCAATTTTTTTGAAATAACTTACATTTGGTGTGTGCCCAAACCATGGTTCATAGGGTGTGTTGTTTGTACCTTTCTTTAATTGTATTTGGTTGAGAGTTTAAACTGCAGTACTTATAACTTCTCTCCAAAATGTTTGTGCAACCTTCTTATCAATCAACAATGTTCTAGCATAGTCAACAATAGATCAATTTCTTCTCTCATCTATCCCATTCTGTGTTGGAGTCCTTGGTGCCCATTACATAAGACCGTAAATTCATCAAAGATAAATTCAGCTCCTCTATTAGATCTCAAACACTTCAGTTGTTTAGCTATTTCCCTCTCAACTCCAGCCTTATACCAC
Source organism: Chamaecyparis obtusa (assembly GCA_027943335.1). Classification (NCBI taxonomy): domain Eukaryota; kingdom Viridiplantae; phylum Streptophyta; class Pinopsida; order Cupressales; family Cupressaceae; genus Chamaecyparis; species Chamaecyparis obtusa. The sequence continues at coordinate 77,890 of BSBK01004472.1, forward strand.
TTAGACATTTTAAATGCATTAGATTTTTCTATTAGAAACATAATAGACATCATTCTTGAATAATCATCCAAAAAAAAAATAAAGTACCTATCTCCATAATAGCTTTGAACTTTCATAGGACCAAAAATTTCAGTGTGAACCAATTCAAAAATAACATTTGCAGAATAAGATTCTCTTAGAAAACTTGACTTGGTCATCTTACCAACTTGACATTCTTTACACATAGCTTTATCAGGTTTTCTAAATCTTGGTAGTCCTCTAACTCTACTCTTCTTACTCACTTCGATCAAGTTATCAAAATTTGCATGACACAGTTTACCTCTTGATTTCCCTCCATTTTCAATTAGATCTTCATCAGTACCATAGGTCTTAACTTTTCATTTTTGAAATTCTAGTTAGTGGCCAATATTGTTCAATTGTGCAACACTTAACAGATTATAGTTTAGTCCTCTACCCAATATGCATCATTACATTGCATCCTATCATTTAACATGATAGATCCTTTACCTTACACAAGACATGGAGCATCATTTCCAAATCTGAAAAATTCTCCACCATAGTCTTCTAGATTCTCAAATTTATCGACATCACAAGTTATATGATGTGAACAACCACTATTAATAATCCAAGGGTCTAGTTTACTTACATGAGACATGAGTACTTTTTCATCTTCACAATTTTACTCATTTGATTCTTCCTTTACTGCAAGAAAGACAAATTCATATCCTTCCTTGGTATCATCTGTTACACCTTCCTCAACTAGGTAGCAAGACTTCTTACCTTTGTCCTTAAAGTCTCTAAATCTTTGGTGATGGTTGTCTCTTTTATCATTCTTATAATTCCTTTCATTGCCAGGACATTTGAATGCAATATGTACAATATTATTACAATTGAAACATCTCAATGTTGACTTTCCTTCATAATTTCCTTTGCCTCTAGGTAGTTGGTTAGAAAACAGTGCTTCCAATTCTTTTTGGTCTTTGTCTTCATTCAAAATGTTGTCATACTCATTTCCATATGAATTATTTTAACTTTCTCTTTCTCTTCTTGATGTTCCAATTCTCAAAGATGACTTCAAGGTAGTTTCAATGGTCTGTAGACTATTATCAAAATTTCTTAGCTCAAATGTAGTCATCTTACTGATTAGGGCTTCAAGTCTAAAAGTATTGTTTAGTATAGATCTCAATTCTTGAATTGCAAATACTCTAATAGCACACTTAGAAGAAAGGGTTATCAATATTTTACTTACCACTTCTTTACTATTCAATGATCCACAAACACCTATGATGACACTCACCAAGTTTCCTTGATTCTGCTTCTAAATTGTGTGATGTTCTCTTCATCTTTCATCCTCATTTCATCATATTTTCCTCTCAAAATGTCAACCTTAGCTTTTTGTACATGTTGATATCCTCCATAGATAAGTGTAATCTTGTTCCCAATATATTTTTAATTAACACAATCCTTCATACCATTAAATTCAATATCAAAGAGGGAAGAAGAAATCTCTATCATATCTGAGTTGTGTTCCTACTTTTCTCTCATCTAATAAACTATCAAGGGTCCAATAGGTGGTGGAGTGTAGTCATTATCAATCAGGTTCAGTGTAGAGTATCCAATCCTAGATAGATACAATCTCATTCTATTTTTCCATGTAGAGAAACTTTCCTTGTTAAACTTAGGTACTTCTCTCCTATACATCTTTGGATATTTTACTCAAGTCTTTTAAACTTTTCTCTTCAGATTTATTATCTCTGATACCATTTTTTGGATTATGGAGAGGGGGGGGGGGGGTTGATATAGTAATCCCTGATCCCAAATACCTTTTTTTTTTCTCTAGATAACTTGGTACCGACTCAGTAACAACACAATTCACTATTTATCGACAATAGTAAATAAACTATAACAATCAATAAATCATTCACACAAATAATTCACATTGTATAACATCAATATTTAACATGGAAACCCATCTTTGGAAAAAACCACTATGGGAATTGTCTTCTACTAAGAAACTACTCTTCTAAAGTACGCTTGGTTAAGAGCCAATTTGGTTAAAGATTACAATACACACTGTTAGGTATGACCAAGTTAAGGGATTTACCTTAGTTCTATTAGGATCTTCACCTTGTTAGGAGTGGGATTTTTAGAGGGCTTTAAACACTCTTTAGAATGTCACCTTTCTCAAGGATTTTACAATAAGACCGTTAAGTCCACCCTATTAAGAGATTTCTCTGTTACAAATGCTAGTAAGAAATAGTAATAAAACTGACCTGTTAATTTGCAACAATCTTTATTCAATCAGATCCTTGTGCACTCTATAATCTTCTCTTCAACTCTTCATCATCCAATGACATAAAACTTCATCAAATCCTACTTTTACCACTCATAATATCTATGTTCCTTCTTCTGTACAATAGTATGTAACCCTTCAACTATTTAGTTTTCCAACCATTTATCCATATAAGATCATCATTTATATAGATAAATTTTGCCTCTTAATCTCATCTATTACATTTTCCTTTAATCAATCTTAACCATTCAATTCATTATTCCTTGAATATGAATGTTGGTAACACATTTTATTTTCATGTAGGAACTTGAAATTTTCTAGAAATGTGTTCCATTTTTTTTGCTTCTTAGATGTTTCCATATATCTTCATCTTGAATTTTCCTTTCCATAGATCTCTTGTGACTAAATTTCCTCACCATCATGATCATCCTTCTCATCATAGATAGTGAATAAATGTTAATTCCATTCTTATTTAATATCTTCTCCTTGCTTGGCGTACTTTATTAGAATTTTAGTAACATTGCTTGGTTCCTAAACCTTTATGCTTTACCGAGTGACCTTTATTTTTCTCTTTACCTTACCAAGTGACTTTCCTACTCGGTAGCCAAAACAACTTTACTTATTGAATTCTCAAATCTTTATCACCATGCTTTGTTGACTTAACATAATCATATGTTAGGTAGAAAAAAATTATATCAACCTAATCAAATCATTGTCTAATTTGTATCAATTGCCAAATTAATCTCTTCAACTTATCAACTTCTCATTTATTATTCTCCTTAAATCGTTCATCCTATATCATTACCGAATGATATGGAAACATAATATAAATCAAAAATCAATTGCTCGACATCAATGAAAATACTATAATCAATTTAACCCTTATACTATCATCATGTATACCTCTGATCTTGGTCGGTCTTCATCATCAGCTCCATTAGATAATTAATCATCAACATTACTATTAGTTATGGTAATAGTAAACCCTTTTCAGGAACTAATAAAATGATGAATCTACTAGGGATAGAGATGTAAAAGTCTTTATCAACTTGTAAAAATATTTAGCATTTGAATTTGTAAATCATATTACCTAGTTAATCATCTCATCCGAGTCACCAAAAAAATGGTAACTCTACTTTGGATGATTTTTTAAGAATCTTGTTATAGCAAAGTTTATAGTGAATTGATCCTTGCTTTGTTGAACTTTTTCTAGGCTATTTTCTATATAGAGTCATGTATTAAATTTTTTCTTCCTTTTGTTAGGTGTTTAATTATCCAAGGGTGGCTTGATAATATATTGTATTTGATGAAGTTTAAATTTGGTCATGATTTTCCATGTTATGTAATTGTTTCATTTTATCTCATTCCATGTGAGTGACAACTCTGAAGGTCTCTATGCTAGTGTCCATTATTGTGAAGATATTTAAGGATTTACAATCATGATAAAGTATATTTTAATCCCTTGTGACATGGTTCTTGGGAAAGGAAGGAAATCGTATGAGGTCATGTTGTTGGACATGGAGGTGTTGTTGTGTTGTTACTAGTTTTTAAGAAATTTTGAGTTGAAAGAAGTTTCATCTAGTTTAAATCTTTGTCCTCTTCAATGAGGTGGTGATTATACAAAGAATTCAGTGAAGGTGTAAACAAATCTTCACATCTATAATTTTTTCTAGCCAAAAAACTGATTTTGAGCCACAACACTTCTAGGTATTTTGAATTTCATCAACAAATGTTTTCCATGAAAATCATGTTATTAAAAATACGTTTACCTATTGAGTAATTTTAGTACTAAGTGAGGAAATGCTAGTGAGAGTTTACATTTAATTCTTCAATATGTTTCATATCTTCAGCTTTAAAGTTGGTGAAGCATGTTTGATTTTTATTTTTTGATAGAGAAATAAGTCTTATGCTACAAGTTGTAAATCTGAAAACTATATAGATGGGTGTAGTTTAAATGTATATGTGAGAAACAATAGATATATTTTGACATAGTATGAAGCTCATGACAAATTATTATAGTTATTTCTCTATGGAAAGATATAGGCCAATTTTTTTTATGGCATTAGAGGCTTCCCCAATGTTGTTCCTACTGAGATTAGGAAGTACTTACCAAAGTTTAGTGGGAAGAAATCTAAATCAACATGTTAGTATTTTCTGGAGTTTTCAGATTTAATGGGTGACTTTGAGATTGCTAAGGAGGATGTTTTCATGAAGATTTTTGTTCAAACTTTTAAGGAATGTGTCATGGTTTGGTTTTATTTTTCTCTAGAATATTCAATTTCTTCATGGGAAGAGTTAAGTTCATCTTTCATGAAACAATTTGGTGAAAGTATTATTCCTCATACAATGATAAAGAGGTTCATGGAGATTCAAATTGAAGATGATTTCCTGATTCCTTCTTTCAATCCCAATAAGTTTTAGGCCTAATGATGAGGTATGTTTAGAGGTTTAATTAAGGGATTTTGATGAGAAGATGAGTTTCTTGTTGAGATACAAAGATCCCAACACCTTGCATCATGCATTTATGACAACAATGGACATTGAAAACAATTTAAACAATGGAATCATGAAAGGTTTTCTTTCTGCTAGAATCTATTGTCATAAACAATCAAATGAAGATGTGTGTGAGTTGAGAAATGAAAATAAATTTCAGAATATTTATGTTCTTGCTGATCATACTAACCATGTAGGTAATTTTTATGGTAATTATGTGAGAGAAGAGAATTGGTTGTAGCCAGTGGTTATTCCTCATGTTGATGATGAAAGGGTTAGTGAGAAATTGAATATTATTGTTGAAGCATAGGTAGAAATATTTTAAGATTTCATAGCATGTGACAGAACTATTTTTTGTTCCACTTTGGAAGCTACATGTGATGTTGATCAATTGTCCTATTTTTCAAAAGAGTCATGTAGCTTGTATGAAGAAGATGAAGAATGCTATGAATTAGTTAATGATGATACTAGTGTGAAAAGTATTGATGACATTGATTCATTCTCACATGAATCATCTTGATGTACTGACTTTGTTGAAGAATAAAGTAAGGATCATGATAGTGATCCTTCATGTCATGAGGACTATAGTGATGAACATTGTTCTTGCTCATATTCAGTTTTTTATTCTTTTGATGATGATGATTGGGGCATTATGGATGGTGAGTTTAATAAATATTTTCATATATTATTTGATAAATATGTTGATGTAGATTAGCTGGTCCTTTACCAAAATGTGTATGAAAGAGGTTTTCATTTAGTTTCTAATCCTTTGTATGAAGAAATTATTTAGGAACCAAATATCTTGTTGGATGAAGTGATTTTTGAAATTGCAGATATGCAAGAAGATAGATAAGAGTTTTCATCTTCTTTTTAGCCAAATGAGTATGTGGTAATGCAGGATGATCATTGCATATTGTATTTATATGCATTACTTGATAAATATTATAAATTTCTTTTCTACGTACTAATGAGATAAGTGGTGATGCATACCAAATACACCCTTATTTCCCTTAACTTATTGGTTTCCTCAGTTAATTGATGCTTCTCCCAACTGACTCTTGCATCTATATTCACTTCTGGGAGTGGTGATGGTGGAAACTCAATAATTAGGCTTGATGAAGAAGTTACTATAGGCTTATCATAGATCATCAATGGGGGTGACGTATGATCCTGGGGTTGAGACAACTTTGCAATCAACTTATATTTCTGGATTAAGTCAATTTTAAGCTCATTGCAAGATTTAAGGATAGTTTCAAACTTAATCCTTAACTCTTCCTTTTCTTGTGCATCTTTTTCTACCACTTTAACAATGACATTGGCTGTCTCCAGAATGATGTTCAAGGCTTCAACACCTGAAGACTCACCTACTCTTTGTACTAGAAAATTTCTAGCATATCATAAAGAGAGAGCCTCTCTCCTTCCCTTATTCTCTTCCCTCTTTAGGGACCACATTACCAGGGCTGCATGATCATTGGAGAAAGTAATACCCCTAGTAGCTTGTTGTGCTTGTTGTGTAGTAGCAAGGGTCTTTACTTTGCTTCTTATAACCTGATCAAAAACTATTGCATCTGTAATGTCCCACTCAGGAAGAATCAACACTCCTGCAGTGTGGACCATAGCCCTTCCCTCCTCAGGGGTGATCTTTTCAAATTCTTTCATCATCTCCCCCTTGGTCTCATTTTCAATTTCAATCATATACTTTTTAGGGAATTCCTCCCTCTTTTTCACACAAATCCCTTTAAACTAGTTTATCTTCATTCTCCACAAAAATTGAAGAAATGCCCTAGTCTTCACAAATTTATCATCGATAATAAAAGAATCACTAGCCTGTTTCAAAATTAGGTCAATTTGTTTACCCTCAAACTCTACAATAGTAAGATCCATTTCTATCTCCCTAGGTGCCTCTGGTATTCCTTCTTGTAGGTCATCACTAGAAATGAAAATATTTCCCTCATTTTTTAGTTGCACCAATTGCTCAGCAACTCCGTGCTCATCTAAATGTAACGGGGAATGACAAGGAGAATATACATCCTATTCTGGCCTTGATTCTTCTTGTCTCTACCCCTTCATAGAAGGCCTTTATGTTGTTGTATCATCTATAGGTCTCTTTCCTTTGGAAGAAGATAGAACATTTTCATCCCTTTGTTGAATCGGGAGAACACTATAGCCTTTCCTTTGTTTCATAGTGTAAGTTCCTTTTGGGGTCAATTTTATATACCCGGGCTAGCTCAAAATCATCTTGGCTTCCGTAGGATCTATCTTGCTCACTATAGCCCTATTCTCATTCATTGCCTGCAGGATTCCCTCAAAATTATCCATGAGAGCATCTACCTTCCTATCCCATGGCTCAAAATTCTTTAGTGGGTCATAAGTTTTATCAAAATTTCTAATAAAATCTACAATCTTCTTGTAGATTATCCATTTTTCTTTCTTAATCTCTTGAATTTGGAGATCAAACTCATTCCTTATTACATCTTTGGGAAAATTAAATTGATGCTCAAGAAGAGCACATCTTACCTTTTCTCTAAACATTCCTGACAAGAAACCTTCATTATCTACACATCTGGCCACAACTGTAGCCATCTTGTAGGGCTGTAGGACTTGATTCAAATGCACCCAACCTCCCTTAGTAATCACATACTGGTGTGCAATTGTCATATTTGGGAACAACCTTCCCATCCCTTTACTAGTAAGGGTTGTTTATTGCAGATCACCAATCTGCCTCAATATCTTTGCATATCCTAGCTTCAATGGAACCTGGGAAGGTAAAACATATGGCACCTTTTTACAACCATATATTCTAAAGACTATATAAACTGGATACAATATTAAGTCACCAAAATTGTGTAAAATAGTGATATCTTGGTAATACTCCTTAGGCCTGATCAATCTCAACAATTATCTTGGGATTATGGGATTCTCAAGATATAATAATGTCTTAAGTCTTGAAGAAAAATTTGTATCAAAGACAAGGAAGCTAGCCTCTGTTTTCTCCCAAGACAAATCTATTGTCCACAACTGAACTAGAAGGGTTTTCCATTCTTCTCCTTGATAATATTAACTATTGAGCTAAAAAAATGTTCACCCTTGTACAAGAACATATGCATTAGCATAGAGTACCACCCAAAAGGCCTACTTATCTTCATGTTCTTTATCCCCATTAATCCATCATGGATTAAATCAGCAAGCTCAGAGGCAAAATAAAAAATCAAGGCCAACTATGGATGTAGAGACTGTATCATCATAAACATATATGGAACTGGCATGTGGGTTGCCTCATCATGTCCAAGAATCAAAGTTAGAAACTTGTACATGACTTGTACCCATAAACTAAATAAATCCAACCTGAAAGGCTTAGGTGTACTACGGCTAATCACACACATTGATCCAATTTGATCAAGGAAGTCCCTTAAAGGCCCTACCCTTAAATAATCTTTCTGTGCTTCATATATTTTAGTGAATTCTTTAAAATCAATCTTTTCTAGTCCAATAGAAGGATCATTTAATGAAAACACCTCTCTAATCTCATATTCTCTAATACTTATTAGGTCACTTCCATTTATGTCCTTGACACATCTAGTCACAGGATCATAACACCTAGCAATCTGAATGAGGAGGTCTGCATCCATGAACACTCCAGGGATAACTAATTTCCCTATATCAAACTACCATATATTGCTAAGGGGGGCACAAGAATTCCTTTGAGAGTATGCTACCCTAAACAAAATCAAACCATTGTGGTCTTTCCCTACTCTAGCATCTCTCATCCAAAGACCTCTATCATAGAGCCCTTCATTTACAAAGTCCCTAGGGTATCTTGGGACTAATTCCTTCACCTTTTCTAGTCAATTCTCTAAGTGTGGGAGTAGCTGCATCAAATCTTCAAACATGCCCCTATCTTTATACTCTGTCTTTCCTAATAATCCCCTCTTAGGCAACATTTTTAACTAGGGTTATGAAATAATGCGCATGTACCATAGAGAACCTCAAATATCACTGGAAAATGATAACCAAGAAAAACAATCTCTTCACACTTCTTTCTTCTTAAAATTTCATAAGATGCTCAAGTTTGAATTTTGGCCTACGAGACAGTTTGAAAATCTTCTCTGGAAAATGCTCCGAAATGAAAAACCAGTCTCACTCACCAAGATACTTTGAAAGAGGTGAAATTTCAACAATCAAGTTAGGTTATATAATATTTTTCCAACCATTTACAAATCATTCACACAAAACTCATTAAGTTTTCCATTACTAAGAATTGGCAGTTTCAACGTTCACAGGACACGAGCAATGTCATAGAATAAAATTTCAAATTTGAACCGTCAATCTTGTTTTCTTTTTGGTGCATCAAATGGCCAACAAAATCAGTTGTGTAACCTTTGTTTCTTTCCCCAAGCTAGTTCTCAACCAATGACAATAGTCTAATTTAAACATGTGGAAAAAGTTATAACTTAACTTAACTTTGATCAAAGTGGATAGGTGGCATCCTGTCACTAAAGTGCAAGCATAAGATCTAAACACTTTTCCTTAGTGGTGTAACGACCACCATAGATCTTTTCCCAACTTATTGTCTCCTTTACCATTTCCCAAAATAATGACCCCACCTTAGCTTTTCAAACCTCTCATTAATCAAAAAATTGTCACTTCAAACAAACAACAGGCATACCCCGCTCTATTCTTTCTTAACATTAGAGCTATTGACAGCTGCCAAATCACCTTTACTTCGACCAATAAAAAACTAGCATGTCAACATGACTTGGCATTGGAGGACCTATTGTATAGTCCACACCCTAATTACAAGATTGAACGGTCATCACTATACTGCAAGCTTTAAACATCACACATCTTACCTCAGCGGTATAACAACAACCATAGGATCAATTCAAGCTTTATCTATCTGAGAAAACTAACCCCACTTTATTTCATCACCCAGGACAGGTGTCAACTAAACAATTTCCATGGAAGAAAAATTGTTAGAACACTGCAATGCTAGGAAGGGTCATGATTGGATGCTTGTCACTAAAGTGTGATGATTAAAGGAGAGTCATCTTGACCCAACAGTATAATGACAACCATTGATTGATCCTGATACTTAATCGACAATAGACTTTTGAAGATGGGCCCACTTGGATAGATGTCATGTTGTCACTAAAGCGCATGTTAGAAATTTTGAGAACTGGGAGCTCAAAATTTAATGACAGCCACAAGTTTTAAAAGGTTATTCATTTGGAAATATTAATGGGAAAACTAGGGTTTTGAAAGAATTTATTAAAAGGGGACCCCGCCCGGCAACCTATTGACATAACACATAAAGTGGTTTTTTTAAAAGGGTTTAATATTGCACATGCTCAATTGGGAATGTAAATATGCAAAAAGTAACACTCAAACATAACGATCCTCAGGTCGATCTAGGGTTTTCCACCATGATGCCTACTACTAGGTTTTAAAACCATGATTTCTCAAAATTTTAAGCATGAGAGTCCAAATTCAAAGTAGTACTAACAGTGGCTCAAACTTGAGGACTTGTATCTCTTGTAGATACAATGAGAAAACTAGAATCTCCTGGAAGAGCAAGCCAATCCAAAACTTTGACTGAAAACAAGGAACTATACACAAAAAACCCTAAACTAGAAACTTTACAAAAGCTTAGAAAACCTCCTAGGAGAAGTAAAGCTTTAAGAATTGCCCATGAAATAGCAATTCCATGAGTTCTCCTGTCAAAATTTTCAACTGATATGAGCCTATTCCCCATTTTTCTTCAATGATGTAAGGGCCCAACCAAATAGGGTCAAACTTTCCATGTTTCCCTTTTCCTTCTAATCTTACATTTTACATCAGGACTAGGTCACCAATTTGAAAAATTCTCTGAGTAGTCCTTCTGTCATACAAAACCTTGCATTGAGCCTAAATTTTTTCATTCCTAGTATGTGCCTCACTTCTTACCTCATTCAACTAGATCAGATCATTAATTCTGATAGTCATTTCATCATCCATATCATCATCATAGGCCTACATGAATTGGTACATATGTAGCAAGTTATTTTGGGGCAACCTTTCATTAATTCCATAAAATAAGTCAAAAGGGGCACACACTATTGCTTTCTTTATTGTAACCCTATCAGCCCATAAGGCTTGCAAAAATTTAGAATCCCAAGCTCTTTTATTTTTATCCAACACTCTTTTCAATATCTTAATTAGACTCTTGTTGCTGGATTCAGTCTGACCATTACCTTGTGGGTGGTAAGGAGATAAGTAAGAAAGCTTAATGCCATTTTTCTAACAGAAGTAAAAAAATTCCTCTGACTTGAAACACATAACGTTGTCAACTACTATAGTTTCAAGGCAGCCAAATCTTGTAAGGATATTTTGTATCATAAAATCTATTACCACCTTACTAGTTGCTCTTTTTGAGGGAATTGCATCAACCCATTTGGTGAAATAATCCATTGCAACCAAGATGTAAGATTGTTCACCACTGGACTTGTTAGGAGTTTCCCTAATAAAATCCATACTCCATTTTTGGAAAGGGGCCTAAACTATAACAGGCTTAAGGGGCAGATTTCCACTAAATTTTAACTTTCCTGCAAACCTTTGACATGAGTCACATTTTTTTACAAACTGGTGAGTATCTTTAAAAAGTGTTGGCCACCAAAAACCTGATCTAATGATCTTGTGAGTTATGGTATTTTCCATATAGTGTCCCCCACAAATCCCATTGTGCATTTCATCCAGCAAGAATCTGGCTTTGTCCTGGTCTACACACTTGAGCAAGACACCTTCATTACTCCTCCACCATAACTCACCGCTCATAATTTCATATCTTATGTAATGAATCTTAATAGTTCTTTTCTTGTTATCATGTAACTCAGGGGGTAAAATCATCTTCAGCAAGTATTTAACAATATCCTTGTACCATTCACAACAATCCATATTGCAAGCAAAAGGTCTTTGATCTTCCTCCAACATATTTATTTGATTTGCAGCTAAGTTACTTTGAGCCATCAACTTTTCTAGGCCCAACCCTCTTACACACTTTGTAATATGAATGTCAATATTAAACTCCTAAATTCAATTGATCCACCTACATCTTCCCAAAACTTCTTGCTGGACCAATATATCCTTAACTACAACACTTGGAACATAAGCAACCACTGTGGCTCCAACCAAATAACATTTAAATGCTTTGATAGCCTTTATCAAGGCATAAGCTTGTTTTTCAACTATGTCACAATTTAATTCTGCTACTTGCAAGGTCTTACTGAAGAAGGAAATAGGTTGTTCAAAACCATTTGCATTTTTCTATAATAATACTACTACAACATTATGGGCAGATGCAAAGGAGAAAATCTGTAAAGGTTTTTTATAATCTGGTGTTTTCAAAACTGGAGCATGCTTAATAGCCCTTTTAATGCCATTAAAAGCTTGCATTGCTTCAACATTCCATTCAACTTTGGCTCCTTTCTTCAACATTCTTGATATAGGAATGCTAATTTCTACAAAGTTAGTAATAAATCTTCTCAAGAAATTCACCTGTCCTAAAAAGGACTGAATTCCTTTGACATTCTTTGGCTAAGACAATTTATCAATAGCTTTTGACCTCTCAGGGTCTATTCTTACACCATCCTTTGAAACAATATGCACCAAAATCTTTCCTTCTACCACACCAAAAGTACATTTCTTTGGGTTTAAAGAAACTCCATACTCTAATGCTCTAATGAAGATCCTTTCTAGATGTTGGCAATGTTGTTTCTCTTTGGCTGAAAATGTTGTAAGGTCATCCTGATATACCACCATGAATTTGTCAACAAAATCTACAAAAGCTACATCCATAGCTCTTTGGAAAGTGTCACCTGCATTAATCAATCCAAAAGGCATTCTCACGTAAACATATGTCCCCCATGGGGTTGTAAATGCAGTCTTGAATTGTTCTAATCATTTAACCATAACTTGATTATAACCAGAAAAGCCATCCATCATGGACATCAATTTTGACCCAGTGACCTGCAACATGTTCTCCATATTAGGTAATCCATAATTGTTCTTTAAAGAATTTATGTCGAGGTTCCTAAAATCAACACAAAGCCTGATGTCACCATTCTTCTTTATGAAAGGAACCAAATTTGAAACCCAGGTGGAATGTCTAATAGGTTCAATTATTCAGGCATCCATCATCTTCTTGAGCTCTGCTTGCATTTTAGGTGCCAAGGTAGGGTTGACAGGTCTCAATTTTTGTCTAAATGGTTTGGTACCCTCCTTTAGTGGGATCTCATGTTGGAAAAGATCTTCTCTATAAGCCTTGAGGTCCTCATAAGACCAAGCAAAAGCATGCCTAAACTTCCTAAGAAGCTCAATCAGATTTTTTTTGGTTTTAGGGGATAATGTCTTACCTATATAAACCCTTTTGGGCACCATTCTTATCCCCAAATTTATTTCCTCAAGATCACTTGCTTTATCAGTGTTGGTAGAAAAGGTTTTATCTTTATTATCAAATGCTCTTTCCAAAGAAACCAATCCCTTGGGAACCCTATTTGATTTCAACTATAATACTTCTTTTCCAAAGATAACCTCTTTACCATTCACTGTATCAACATAGGCACTAAAATCCATTTCCTTGTCACCAAAATGAGATTCACATTGCAAAAATCCTAATATGTCTTGATCATCAGAAAAAACTTTCCAATTTTCTACATTATCAGGGATGGAAGGCCTGGCCTGAACTTCTATGTTTGATATATCTGTGAATGTAACATCCTCTGTTCTAAGAGCTACATTAGCTAGTAAGTCTGCCATTCTGTTTTGACTTCTTTCCATCAAACAAATATTAAAAGCACTAAAGCTCTCAATTTCATCCCACACTGCATTTCTATATTGCTTCAATTTTTTATTCTTTGAAGTATATTTTAATCTAACTTGAGAGACAACCAACTCAAAGTCACCCACTACCTTTAAACACTTTATACCATGCCTTGATGCTAACCTTAGACCTATTAATAGAGCTTCATATTTTGCAACATTATTTGTGCATGAGAATAGAAAAGTAAAAGAAAATTTGAAAGTTTTACCACTTGGTGATATAAGCAATATTCCAACTCCTAACCCCTTTTTTGAATTAGCCCCATCAAAATACATGATCCATAAATTATCAAGGTTAGTCCACCCCTCCTAGCTATCTGATTTATGTGTATTTTGAACATCCTCCTCCATCTCCTTATCTTGGACTCTGAAAGCATTTATGTCAGTATCAAGAAAATAATTCATGGTGTATTCTTCTTCCACAATCATATGTGGAGTTCTAAGTTCCCTGGAGATCTTAATATTCTACTCCTCAAAATTGAAAGTAGTAGATGATAAGTCACACTGTATGCTGCCTCCCATAGAAGCACTCCACCTTCTTGACAATAACATCCCATACTGAGGAGGGATATCAACCACTAGAACACTCATGGTCAATTGTTTGCCAGGGTATGCTGCCAATCTATAAGAAAAAGGCCTGGTAGTACCCACAACTAGTACCTCTCTTAAATCCATTGCTTGACATCTCCCATGGGAATATCTACCTTTAACCCTAATGACTTCATAACCTCAGTGGGCATAACAATGTTTGATGCCGCTGAATCAATCATACAATTTTTTAACAATTTTCCATTTATCAACAAGGTTAAGAAAAAAGGATCAACTATTCCTGCTGTGGTGCTAACAACATTCATGTCCAAATAAATTTGGGGAATTTTAGAAACAATTTCCTCACTACAACTTTCATTTTCATCACTCAAAGTTGCTACTTGTTTCTCAATCCTTTGTATTTTTTGAGGGTTGGTGGATACTACACCATTCACCCAATTCAGGGTCTTTTCCTTATGCTCCTCTATCCTCATCATTTATAGAAAAGGGACTTTGATAGTAATCTATGACAACAACTTGCTCATGTCAATTGGAACATATTTTGAATCAATCACATCTTGCTTCACCTTTGTAGTTTCTTTATCAACATTCTAAATGGATGTATTTGTAGGCTCTTCAATCTGGATTTTATCCTGTTTCTGCAAGGCTGAAACAACCTCACCTAAAGGTTTAGACTTTATTTTATAAATGATATTAGGCTTAACATTTTTCTTTGTTTTGACCTTATTTGTAGCATCAGCATCCTTTAGCTTTCTTTGGGATGTGCTTACATCTTTCTCTATCTTCTTGATGAAAATACTAGCGGGCTTTTGATTTGGATTACCAACTACTCTATTCCTTAAGTTGTAACTTGTTTTAGCTTGAGTAACCATATCAATTGTTATCAAGGAAATCTCCTCATCTGATGGCCTTCTCAACTCAACTATCTCTTTATCCTTCAAAACATTACACTGAATATTATCAAGCTCACTATCCTCATCTGAAAGGACTTGTTGATGGTATGAATCATTTCTAGTTTGAGCATTCAAAATATCTTGATTTTCATATTCTTCAGTAGAATACATCTCATCCCAAACATGGAAATAATTCATTCCACATCCTTGGTCATCATAAGGTTGTTCCTCATTACATTCTTGTTCCTCTTGTGAAGAAACACTCTGGGATATGACACAATAATTAGGATCATGTGGTGATTGACAAACAATACACCATGGGACATCCTCCACCACATTCATTGAGTTTCTTTGTAATGGGTCAAGGGTTCTATCATTTGGTTTATCCTTCCTCTCTAGGAGAATAGGTTTCCCATCCTTCCATTGAGTATTGTATGGATAGTTTTGCATTCTTGGCAACTTGTTAAAATTATTAAAGGCAGGCTTGTCACCTCCTGCAACTTTATTATTTATGTTCTCACTAGGCTTTAAACCCTTTATTGCCTTCAAGATCTACTTTAAGATATCATCATCTTTTGGTTTTACACTCATAGGCTTCCCTAGATCTTTTCTGTTCAACAATTGTGATTTGTTATCTTCTCTTCTTCCCAATTTTCCTGAAATCCTGCGGTTACTTTCTATGTTTATAGCTAGCTTATAAGCCTCAACAAGACTCCTTGGGTTCTTTTCCATCAAAAGGAAGCCCATTTTAGAATCAAAGGAATTTAAATAGGTGACAAGACATACTCTATCATCCAATTTGATGACTTTCAAGAGTTTATGCATGGCCTTTTGAAATCTGAGATTAAATTCAATAACATCCTCATTGAAATTTTTCTTGATGTTATTAAATTCATTTAACATAAAACCCTCATGTGTTTTATCACCATACTGTTCCTTGAAACAATTTCTAAGCTAATCCCATGAGCCTATGCTACCATGTGTTAAAGCTCTAAACCAATCTCTTGAAATCTTATGTTAGGGATTGTACAAATAGTTTCATTATAACATCATCTGGCACAATGTTGTAATCATCAATCACATCAATAAATTTTTTCAAGTGTTCCTTGTAGGTGACAACATTACTTCTAGTGAACTTGGGAAATTTTTTCCTAATCTCTTCAGGGATGGGGTTAGGATATCTAGGGATGCCTGTAAAAACCAATTGTTTACATCTTTCATGAATAAGCCCTATATTAGATATACCGGCACCCTAGGATGTTGATGCATTAGTGTTTGACATGGTAGAGATTTTGAGTCCCCCCAATGGGGGAACATTTGTTATCTGGTTAGCATTATTCATAACATTTCCTCCTTGTGTCATAACAAAGTTGGTAACATTAGTGGGTCATGAAGACCACTTGAGGAAATCTATCTTTTTTCTCATCTCTAGTCATGAAGCTTCCAATTCTACCTTTTCAAATTCTCTGGCTTGCAATTCCTTCTCCCTTTTGGCTTTCTCAAGGTCTTCTTCCAACCTTAAAGCTAGATCTATGGGAAATTTAGGGCCTACAATCTCATTAATTGGAATACCCACCACTTTCTGGTTTCCTTTATCCCTAGGATTCTTTGTTTCAAACACTTGTTGGATAATGGGCTATTCATTTGTTTGTTTAGGAATGGGAACATAATTTATGGCTTCTAAATTTAATAGTTGTCTTCTCAACTGGTCAGCCCTTATCATGACATGTCTAATTTTTTCTTCTCTTTCCTTTTCCCTCTTCTACCTCATAGCTGCTTGCTCATGAATTCTTCTTTCTAATTCATACACTTCTTCAAAGATTTCCTCATAATCAGGCAGATTTGTTTCAGATTCAACTTGATGTGTTTGGGGGTCTTCCTATTGATCCTGAGATTCATGGAGGCCCTGAGGTAATGAAGAACCAAGGGTGAAAGGAGGGACAAAATCTTGTCCATTTCTGCTCTTACTTCTAGACCTCCTCTCTACTCCATACTATTTATTAGGGATTATTTTCCTATTATGGGGCAGCTTTTCACCCTCTCTTTCTATAGGGGAATAATAATCCTCATATTGATTTAGACCGAGATCAACAACCTCCTCATATTCTGAGGTGTTTCCCTCTTGAATAGGAGGAGCAATACTTTCTTGCCTTGAACCTCCCTTCTATTTCCATGTGAAGGACATATCATTGGTACTTTTTTCTCTTCTGATCTGACCTTGTCTAGATGTGGCTAGAAGCCCACCTTCTAAGGTTTCCTTTGGATGCTCCTTTCTCCAAGACCTTGTATTTTTGAAACTCATTATAACAAAATAAAACTTTATTTATCATTGGTTACAGAGATATCTTAGAGTCGCCACCCAAGAAAAATGGGGTTTTCTATGATTCTAAACAAAAAGGAAGGGTAGGCAATTTAGGGTAGGCAATTTTTAGAAAAGGAAATAACTCTTTGTGTTCAAAGGTAACCAACTGGCTTAAAAAATAAGTAGGTCAGGAGTCTAGCTGAACTTGTACCTACATTATTTTACACAAATCTTACAACTTCCCTAGTAGAGTCACCATTTTGTTGGTTCTTAGATAGGATTTTACACTCCATGAGATACCAATATACCTAAGACTGATATTAAGGAGAGGTTAGTTCCAAATGTGAGAAATCTTTAGGTAACTGGACCAATTATAGGGACAAGACCACCCTCTTCACTTCTGGCTCTACAAAACCAAGGTGGGTACACCTGATCCAATAAATATAACTTTTTTCTTTACTTAATACTAGATCTTACAATAGATAATAGTGAGAAAGTACTAAATAACAACCTATTATTCATTGACTCTCCATCACTAGGTAGAAAAACTATATAATGCAAGTAAAATAAAGTAAAATGACTGGTATTGATTATATGTTTCTGATTACAATGATTTCAATGATTTACCATACAACAAAGATAAGAGAGTACAGGCTAGTGCCTTATCCATTGGGAAAATTTTACCAGAAAATAGAATAAATACAGAGATCCTTGAAATAACTGGTCTTTAAACATGAATACAAAAATCCCAATTCTTTCCTACTTGCAAATAATCCTTACGTAAATCTAATGAACACATATCCCACCTTGAGCAATTTTAATCCAACCCTAGATCATAACTCAAAGCAAAGATACATACATATTAATATCTGAGAGACTTAAAGATTCACAGAATGAACATAAAGGAGAGGAAAACACTTGGGCTTTGTATTAAGTATAACCTTTGATCGTTTGCATACAATATGTCCTAGACAACAAGCTTGCAAGATAATAGTAGCAACCTACACTTCTTCTCTATTATTTGATAAGAAATGATACAAAATATTACAATCCTCGACTGAGGGTTAGGGTTTCAAAATTTCTATCTTCTCAACACCTAAACTCCCAATGCCTAAAATGATCATGGAAAATTCTTTATATACAAGGAAATGCAACAAGCTACCGATCATTTTAGGGTTTACAAAATTTTAACCTAAAAGATTTTTTACAACCCTACTGGGTTTACAATAAATACTTTAACTAAAAATGGAGAGATATTTGTAGATAGTCGCCTTGCTTTATGTCTTCAATTCTTTCCTTAGTTTCTTCAAGACAATCTGATCACCATTTCTTCATTGTCATCCCTGCAATAAATACCTCTTTATATCTCAACAACTTTCAAGACTCGAAAGGTTGGAGTCCTTTTTCTAGCTCAAGAAGTAGGTGGTGTATCTACTTTTTCTGCATGACATATGTACTAGTACTTCCACTTGTTATACACCTCTTCACTTGGGAATTCAAAATTTACAAACTCAGCTTTCTTACTAGATAACTGTTCCCATTGGTTTTCCATCTGATTGACCTCTTGTTGAATAAAACCAAACTTTGATTTTGCGGTCATCAGTAGCTTAATAGTGCTGATAAAAGAATAAGTGTCATTTAAGACACCAGTCACTCTCTCTGAAAGAAGTGCATCCATCTCCTCTCTCCACTTATATAATTATTTTAATTCTCCAGAGTCCTTCAATAAACTTGGCACTATCTCTGAAGTAAAATGTGTTAATTCTCTCCTTAACACATCTAAGATTTCCTTATGAAAATATCCAAAAATATATTGTACTCAACAATTTTCTTTACAGACTGATGTACTAGCTTAATTAGGGGATTAGGATCTTCTTGGCCTTTAGACAACCAATGAAATAACTTCACACTTGAAGATCTCTCAATCCATCTTTTGTTGGAAATTTGGCTAATGTGGATGCATAGATGTTGTCATTATGGCAACATATGATCTCTATTGAGAGCGCAGAATCTGGAATGCAAGTATGGCAAGTTGAAGGAAGAAATTGTCTAAGTATGGATACAGTGATCTTGACAGAGCACCCGATGAAGATTTAGTTAGCAACGTCCACTGGAGCAATATTTTTGTTTGTGTAGTTAACTGAAGATTCTATAGAGTATGAGGATACCCATCTCAGTGTGCATAAATTTTAGAGTTGTACAGACAAATTTATTCAAAGTTTACCAAAGACAATTTTTGCAGACAAAACAGTTTTGGAGACAGTATTAGCGAAAGAGTTAAGGGATTATTTTTGCTTGTCAAAATAATGACTTAACATTATGAAGGGATGACATCCTAGATTTTTACTCTTGGATAAATATTTTGGAAGATGACCATGTAAAGTTATTAGCTTTAATAACTCATATATTAGGCATACTTGAAATGTAATGAAATATACAAGTGTGATATGTAAAAAGAAAGAAAAGATAACTTGCGATAGTTGTTTATTGTGACAGCAGCAAAGGCTATTGATGTGAAGTTGTAAGCAGTACCATATTATAGTCAGAAACATTTTGTATTACCTATTTGGGCAGTGAGCTCAGCTAGTGATTAGGTTTTGTAATCTAACTCCTAACAGGGTTAAGGCTTCTAACAAGGCCTAAAGTCCTTTAACCAGGACAGATCTACTATATATTGTAAATTGACTCCTAGTAGGGTCCAATATCCCTAACAGGATACTTTTGATTAGTGATCTTTGTGGGTACCATCCCCACTAGGGTTTTCCTTGAGAACATATGATGTGTTATGAGTTCTTTCTATTTACTGCTATGTTTGTTAATTAGCTTGATAATCTTTGTATGCACTAAAGTAATCTGTTATATCCATAAGTGGGCAAAATAAAAAGTTTGTGAAATATTGATTCACCCCCCCCCCCCCCCCCCCCTCTAAGTATTTCTTATTTCTAACAATTGGTATCAGAGCACAGTTACTCGAAGAAGGAACATTCAAGGAAAGCTTAGCAGCTTGAGTAAGATCTCTATGGATATGGATCAACTTCAGAAGAATCTTGAAGAAGCTCTTGAACAGATTGGTATGCTTACTGATGAAAGAAACTCCTTAAGAAGAAAATATGAAGATGCAAAGAATGCTATTGACAAATTAAAAGGTAAGATTGAAGATTGTAAATCTGAAAAGAAATCTGATATGCTTGTTGAAGATTGCGATGAATTAGAAAAAGAAAATGAGATCCTTAACCATGAGTTGAAGATAGTAAATCTGAAGCTTAGTATGAAAGATGGAAATTTGAGATCTGATAATGAAAAATTGAAAATTGAGAATGAAGATCTGAGGTCAAGACTTGAAAAGGAAACATTCGAATCTAAAAAAGTAAAAGTGCAGTATGTAGAACTTGAGTAGTATAATAAAATTGTGAAAGGTGAATTAACTCAATCTAAACAACAACTTGAAAGGCTATATTCAAAAAGTGATAAGACTAAAAAAAAATTTCTTTTGAAGAACCATTCTTTGATAGGACTAGATTTGGATATAGTATGTTTAGAACAAACCATGAAAGTAAGAAGCCAAATCTGAAGACATCTGAAAGTGTGGAGGAAATAAAGCTAGATGAGAACACATTGGAAGATCCACCTAAAGAAGAACCATCTAGAGAGAAAGAAGAATCAAAGCAAGAAGAATCAAAACATGAAGAATCATCTAAAGGTATGCAAAGAGAATTCAAAGGTAGATGTTTTGCTTGTAATACTATTGGGCACATAAAGAGAGATTGCATAGGTAAGCAATTTAAACCTATTAATGGACATTATTATAATTGTCATAGTTTTGGACATAGAGCTAATGAATGTAGAAGACCTAAAGTAATTTTGAATAATTATGATAGAATGATTGGGAATACTAACAATGCAGATAAGAAATCTATTGAAGAAATGAATCAAAGAAAAGTGGTAGTATGTTTTAGATGCAACAAAGTAGGACACATTGCTAGAAATTGCAGGTCATAGATTAACCAGCAAGGACAGAGACTTAGAAACAATGGAATCATTTGTCAGATATGCAACAAGTTTGGACACTCAGCAAGAATTTGCAGAATGAACAATGGAGGTTATCATCATAACCCTAACCCTAGGAACAATGCAAGAAGGAATGAAAATACGGGAAACAAAGAGAAAGGTTGTTGTAGCAATAAAGATGAAGTAAAATTTGACAAATGCATAGATCAAGGAGGTACAGTCAGAACTGAAAGAAGTCAGGAAGGTAATGTAACCAATGGTAAGGATGAATCTTTACTTGACCCTTCTTTAAGTACTTAAATTATGTAAGTTTCTATAGTTTAGGACTTAGGATTAGTGTAGATTAGGAATTTGAATGGGTTAAGTTTTGTGTAGTTAGATATAGGTTTATTATGTTGTACTAATGCTATGGTTAATTGCACAAAAGAAAATATTGTGTTTTGCAAGGTCGCAGAAAGTTTTATGGTTACAGGTTTGTAGAATCAACTTTTTGAGGTTTTAGAGGCAAAATGAATGAATACGATGTCAGATCGAGTTAATGTGAAGTGTTATAAGGTTGAAATCAAATTTATTATGATTACAAAGTGATTGAAAAGTGATTTGAAAGAAGAAAAGTGAGTTGAGGATGATTTGAAGAAGTTTGGAAGCAGTTTGCAGCGACGATCATACCGAAACCCTAGATTTGCAAAGTTGAGGTATTTTTTGATCTTTAATCAGTTGATAAGATGGATATTTCTATGGTTCATAATGTTAAGGATAAGAATAGACCAAAGATTAAGAAAGAACCAGTAGAACCAATTGAAATTGATGACAGTCTAGCATTATCATCCATACCAGATGGAGTATTGCACATTGAGAATGTTAAAGGATATTTAGGTTGCAAGTTTGAAACTTTGGGAGATGTAGATTTTAGTGATGATTATAGGAAATTGTACAATCAAGACATGTTAGTTAAACCAGATTATGGGCACCTAGAGAACAATGAAATTATCAAATATTCCATGAAGTATGAATTCAATGATGAGGAATGTACCAAGATCATTTTAAGTAGAATACACAATGGGAAATTCTGGATGGAGGATAGAGTTATCGATATAGCTGCCGACCTAATTCATGAAGTTACAGGATTATCAAAAGTTGGAGAGATTCCACTGAATGAAAAGAACATGAGAAAGATTGTTTTAGATAACACTGGATCTAGTTATAATGGTAGAGGAATTGTGATAAGTAAGATTAAGCAAGATGATGTTAGGTACCTTTGCAAGATCCTAACAACTAAATTCTGTGATAGTTCAAGGGAAGATGGCATGGTTGTAGGAATGATTCATGTAGCTTATCTTATGTGTATTGAGAAGAAACTAGTAGACCTATGTGAAATTTTGAAAATTCAGTTATTTGAGAACTTAGAAAAGATTAAGAAGGCTAAGTACACATAGTTTAGGTTTTGATCTCTGATAACCTATATGTTTTTCCATATTTTGAGAAGATTTCCTTACATAGTTGATTGGAGTGACAATGTGAACACAATGGAAAGAATAAAATCAATCTACATGAAGCACCTTTTTGATAAAGTTAATGACAGTGTCAAGCTTGTATTGAAGACTTTTCAGAATATTGTTAAGAACAAATCAAGGATTCCTCAATCCTTAGTTGAAAAGCATAAAGATGAAATTTGTTTTATGGTTCACACTGATTTCACCTACATTGAAGCAGTTGAGCCTAGAATGGAATTCATAGACCCTCTTGGCTATGAAATATCTAAAGCAGAAATAGTAGGCTATGTGAATAGATTGTTAAAGTGTGAGTTGGATGGTCATGCAAATAGGTTTGGAACCTATGAAGAGAATTTAAACTCTGCAATAAGTTTGGGAGAAAAGAAGCAATCTAGTAAGAGAGTTGAATCTACTATGAAGAAAATATTGAAAGAATCTAGTATGTCAAGTCATGAGTTTGACATAGCTAAGAAGACTGCAGAAGCCTTGAGGCAAATTGAAAATCTTGTAATTTCACCTGAGACATCAACTATAGATCCTGTTGATCCTATTGCAGTAAAGGTAAAAGTTGAAGTACCTGAAAAAGATGAAGGAAATAAATTTTTTTCTCCTATTCCTAGCAAAAGAGTAAAAGTGAGTGCAATAGGACCCGACAAGAGATAGAAAATGGTTGTACCACCTATACCTAGAAATGTAGCAGTAATTAAAGATGATGATGTAGTTTCAATCAAGAAGAAAACTTGGAAACCAAGAATTGAAAGAGTTAATGAAGATATATTGAAGCATGGAGACTTCACTAAGTTGAATAAATTCTATGATCTATATGGATCATTTGATAGATTGAACTTTGAAAATGCAATGGTTACACACATGATTGTGGCAGATAAGAAACTTAGCACTATTCATGGTAAGATCCCAAAAGATTTGTATAACAGACTTGTGAATAGAAAATAGAGAGCACAAGAAGAGGACATAAAGATGAGAGAACATGTAATCAGATAGTTCTGTGAAGTTAAGGATGAAGATCATTTGAAGAGATTCTTGAAGTCTCTTGGAACTTTATTGAGAACCAAGAGAAGAACAATCCTTATAATGGGAGGCAAAAAGGAGGAAGTACAAAAAGAGACAGAGCAAGTAGTAATGCAAGTTCTTGCAGATATAGTTGCAAAAAAGCATGTTGAATCAGACCCTCAGTAGAAGCAATCAGAGGAACCGCATGTAGAGGAAGTTGGTATTGATGAAGTTCCATCTTCTTGACATATCAATATTGGCAAAGAATCAATGGATATTGAAGGCACCAAAGTGACTCTAGAATCAGATGATGTAGTATTTCATGATCTAGGAAACATTGTTGACAATTTGTCTTTGGGAGAGCAAGAAAAGGTCATAGAATCAGAGAAGAATATAGAGGTAGAGGAAGCACCAACTGTATCTGAATCAGTTCCAGCAGAGCAGTCAGTTAAAGGCAAACAAATTTTGACAGAGGCCACTATGTCTAGTGCACCTTCTATACCAGTTGAAGACATTAGTGCACCTGATAGTAAGAAGAGGCATATTGGTTCAATGTTTGAAGACCTTGGAAAAGAAGTTGAAGATGATGATTAGCTTGAGTTCATCACATCTTTGAATAAAATTATTGGAAAGAATAAGAAGGTGAAAGACCTTGAAGGCAAAGTTAGAGTTTTGATAGAGAAACTTGAGAGTGTGATCAGCACTAAGGTATCTAAATCAAATCCACTTGAGAAAGCTAAAATGGTAATGAATTCTTTTGACTCTGAATTTTCTAACTTGAAGGATTTTGCTAGAATAAAATTTCAGGAAGACTTTGAAGCAGAAATGCAACAAAATTTAAGTGTAAATATTCGAAATGATATTGGTAGTTTAGATGTATGCATAAAGAATTTGAGGAGACATTTTGAGATAGGAAAGAATTTGTACATACAATGCACTAAATTAGAAATCCTAATAGTTGAAGAGGATAAGAAGATCAGAGAGAAGTTTGATGCTATTACAGCTGAGACAAACACCTTAACAAGCCCTAATGTCAAGATAAGTTCTGTAGAGAAGAAGATAAGGAAATTGAAAGATGAAATCATAATGTTAGCAGAGGAGAAGAAAAGAAAGATGATCAGGGTTAACATCTTGAGAGAGCATGTCTCAATCAAGATATCAATCGTTGAAGATCAAATTGAGCAGTGTCTTTCAGCAAAGACATCATTTCAGAAGTTTAGCTTCAATTCCTTGCAAGCTTGTCAGACAGCAGCATATGGATTGAGTACTCTACTCAATGTTGCTGAATCCATCAGGAAGATATGGGAGAAATATTTTGAATCTTGGAAGTTAGAGTTTGGTGATTGTGTTGCAAGCCTACCGGCTTTGCAATAACTGATAATAAGGTATAAAGTTTTTGAAATTTTTGTACACCCTATCTTTGTCATTGTTGTCAAAGGGGGAGAGATAGCAGAAAATTGAATATATGTTGAGGAAGGATACTCATAGGGGGAGATATTCTATGGAGTATGATATTGTATACATATTGTATAACTTTTGGCCACAATTTTGTATCAGTGTTTTTGAAGTTTTGTTTGCACATTTAGCCAATTTTCCCTTATGTTGCCACCAATGACAAAGGGGGAGATTGTTGGCAATTTGGCTAATGTGGATGCATAGATGTTGTCATTATGGAAACATATGATCTCTATTGAGAGTGTAGAATCTGGAATGCAAGTATGGAAAGTTGAAGGAAGAAATTGTCTAAGTATGGATACAGTGATCCTGACAGAGCACCCGATGAAGATTTAGTTGGAGACATCCACTGGAGCAATATTTTTGTTTGTGTAGTTAACTAAAGCTTCTATAGAGTATGAGGATACCCCATCTCAGTGTGCATAAAGTTTGGAGTAGTACAGACAAAGTTATTCAAAGTTTACCGAAGATAGTTTTTGCAGACATAATAGTTTTGGAGACAGTATTAGCGAAAGAGTTAAGGGATTATTTTTGCTTGTCAAAATAATGACTTAACATTATGAAGGGATGACATCCTAGATGTTTACTCTTGGATAAATATTCTGGAAGCCGACCATGTAAAGTTATTAGCTTTAATAACTCATATATTAGGCATACTTGAAATGTAATGAAATATACAAGTGTGATATGTAAAAAGAAAGAAAAGATAACTTGCGATAGATGTTTATTGTGATAGAAGCAAAGGCTATTGATGTGAAGTTGTAAGTAGTACCATATTAAAGTTAGAAACATTTTGTATTACCTGTTTGGGCAGTGAGCTCAGCTGGTGATCAGGTTTTGTAATCTAACTCCTAACAGGGTTAAGGCTTCTAACAAGGCCTAAAGTCCTTTAACCAGGATAGATCTACTATATATTGTAAATTGACTCCTAACAGGGTCTAATATCCCTAACAAGATACTTTTGATTAGTGATCTTTGTGTGTACCATCCCCACCGGGGTTTTCCCTTGGCCAGGGTTTCCTCAAGAACATATGATGTGTTATGAGTTCCTTCTATTTACTGCTATGTTTGTTAATCAGCTTGATAATCTTTGTATGCACTAAAGTAATCTGTTATATCCATAAGTGGGTAAAAAAAAAGTTTGTGAAATACTTATTCACCCCCCCCCCCTCTCAGTATTTCCTATTTCTAACATTTTTTCAACATTGGTTCCAACTCAGTCTTATCTTTATTCAAAGCTATAAACAAAATATGTAACCTACTGACATGATTAAAGAAAATTGAGGGCTTTAAATCATGTGCAAACTGCATTATTACTTCTTTCATCTTTTCTTCATACTTTAGGTTTACCAGAGATGTACGCTTTACATGCTCATCCTTCTCTTTTTCCAATTGCACCCTTATTTCCCTTAACTTATTGCTTTCCTCAGTTAATTGTTGCTTCTCCCAGCTGACTCTTGCATCTATATTCATTTCTGGGAGTGGTGATGGTGGAAACTCAATAATTGGGCTTGATGAAGAAGCTATTGTAGGCTTATGAGAGATCATCAATGGGGGTGACCTATGATCTTGGGGTCTAGACAACTTTGCAATCAACTTATCTTTTTGGATTAAGTCAATTTTAAGCTCATTGTAAGACTTAAGGATAGTTTCAAACTTAATCCTTAACTCTTCCTTTTCTTGTGCATCTTTTTCTACCACTTTAAAATTGAATTTGGCTGTCTCTAGAATGATGTTTGAGGCTTCAACACCTGAAGTCTCACCTACTCTTTGTACTAGCAAATTTCCAGCATATCCTAAAGAGAGAGCCCCTCTCCTTCCCTTATTCTCTTCCCTCTTTAGGGACCACATTACTAGGGTTGCATGATCATTGGAGAAAGTAATACCCCTAGCAGCTTTTTGTGCTTGTTGTGCAGTAGCAAGGGTCTTTACTTTGCTTCTTATAACCTCATAAAAAACTATTGCATCTGCAATGTCCCACTCAGAAAGAATAAACACTCTTGCAGTGTGGACCATAGCCCTACCCTCCTCAGGGGTGATCTTTACAAACTATTTCATCATCTCCCCCTTGGTCTCATTTTCAATTTAAATCATATCCTTATTAGGTAATTCCTCCCTCTTTTTCTCACAAATCTCTTTAAACTAGTTTATTTTCATTCTCCACAAAAATTGAAAAAATGCCCTAGTCTTCTCAAATTTATCATTGGCAATAAAAGAATCACTAGCCTGTTTCAAAATTAGGTTAATTTTTTTACCCTCAAACTCTACAATAGTAAGATCCATTTCTATCTCCCTAGGTGCCTCTGGTATTCCGTCTTGTAGTTCATCACTAGAAACAAAAATATTTCCCTCATTGCTTAGTTGCACCAATTGCTCAGCAACTCCATGCTCATCTAAATGTAAGGGGGACTAAGAAGGAGAATATACATCCTATTCTAGCCTTGATTCTTCTTGTCTCTACCTCTTCAGACAAGGCCCCTATGCTGTTGTATCATCTATAGGTCTCTTTCCTTTGGAAGAAGATGGAACATTTTCATCCCTTTGTTGAATTGGGAGAATAACACTATAGCCTTTCCTTTGTTGCATAGTGTAAGTTCCTTTTGGGGTCAATTTTATATACCCGAGTTGGCTCAAAATCCTCCTATCTTTTTAAGGATCTATCTTGCTCACTACAACCCTCTTCTCATTCACTGCTTGTGTGATTCCCTCAAAATGCTCCATGAGAGCATTTACCTTCCTAGCCCATGGCTAAAAATTCTTTGGTGGGTCATAAGTTTTATCAAAATTTCTAATAAAATCTACATTCTTCTTGTAGATTATCCATTTTTTTTCTTAATCTCTTGAGTTTGGAGATCAAACTCATTCCATATTACATCTTCAGGCAAATTGAATTGATGCTCAAGAAGAGCACATTTTACCTTTTCTCTAAATATTCCTAACAAGAAACCTTCATTGTCTACACATCTGGCCATTGCTGTAGCCATCTTGTAGAGCTGCAGGACTTGATTCAAATGCACCCAACCTCCCTTAGTAATCACATACTGGTGTGCAATTGTGATATCTGGGAACAAATTTCCCCTCCCTTTAAAAGTAAGGGTTGTTTCTTTCAGATCATGAATCTTCCTCAAGATCTCTGCATATCCTAACTTCAATGGAACCTGGTAAGGTAAAATGTATGGTGCCTTTTACAACCATATATTCTAAAGACTGTAGAAACTAGATACAATATCATGTCACAAAAATTGTGTACAATAGTGATATCTTGGCAATACTCCTTAGGCCTGATCAATCTCAACAATTCTCTTGGGATTTTGGGATTGTCAAGATATAATAATGTCCTAAGTCTTGAAGAAAAATTTCTATCAAAGACAAGGAAGCTGGCCTCTGTTCTGTCTCAAGACAAATCTATTCTCCATAATTGAACTGGAAGGGTTTCTCCATTCTTCTCCTTGATAATATTACCTGTTGAACTAAAAAATTGTTCACCCTTGTACAAGAACATTTGCATTGGCATAGAGTACCACCCAAAAGGCCTACTTATCTTCATGTTCTTTATCCTCATTAATCCATCATGGATTAAATCAACAAGGTGAGAGGCAAAATAAAAAATCAAGGCCAACTATGGATGTAGAGAATATACCATCATAAACATATATAGAACTGGCATGTGGGTTGCCTCATCATGTCCAAGAATCAAAGTCAGAGACTTGTACATGACTTGTACCCATAAATTGAATAAATCCAACTTGAAAGGCTTAGGTATACTAGGGATAATCACACACATTGATCCAATTTGATCAAGGAAGTCCCTTAAAGGCCCTACCCTTAAATAATATTTCTGTGCTTCATATATTTTAGTGAATTCTTTAAAATCAATATTTTCTAGTCCAATAGAAGGATCATTTAATGAAAACACCTCTCTAATCTCATCTTCTATAATACTTATTAGGTCACTTCCATTTATGTCCTTGACACATCTAGTCATAGAATCATAACATTTGGCAATCTGAATGAGGAGGTCTGCATCCATGAACACTCCAGGGACAACTAATTTCCCTATATCAAACTGCCATATATTGCTAAGGGGGGCACAAGAGTTCCTTTGAGAGTACATTTCCCTAAACAAAATCAAACCATTGTGGTCTTTCCCTACTCTAGCATCTCTCATCCAAAGACCTCTATCATAGAACCTTTCATTTATAGAGTCCCTAGGGTTTCTTGGGACTAATTTCTTCACCTTTTCTGGTCCATTCTTTGAGTGTGAGAGTAGCTGCATCAAATCTTCAAAAACACCCCTATCTTTATACTCTGTCTTTCCTGATAATCCCCTCTTAGGTAGAATTTTTAACTAGGGTTATGAAATAATGCATAGGTACTAGAGAGAACCTCAAATATCACTGGACAACTATAAGCAAGAAAAAAATCTCTTCACACTTCTTTCTTCTTAAAATTTTATGCAATACTCAAGTTAGAATTTTGGCCTACCAGACACTTTGAAAATCTTCGCTTGAAAATGCTTCGGAAAGAAAAATCAGTCTCTTTCACCAAGATACTTTGAAAGTGGTGAAATTTCAACAATCATGTCAGGGTATATAATATTTTTCCAACCATTTACAAATCATTCGCATGAAGCTCATTAAGTTTTCCATTATTGAGCACTGGCAGTTTTAATGGTCACAAGACATGAGCAACATCACAGAATAAAATTTCAAATTTAAACCCTCGATCCTCTTTTCTTTTTGGTGCATCAGATAGCCAACAAAATCAGCCACATAACCTTTGTTACTTTCCCCAAGCTAGTTCTCAACCAATGAGAACAGTCTAATTTAAACATGTGGAAAAAGTTATAACTTAGCTTTGATCAGAGCGGACAGGTGTCATCCTATCGCTAAAGCATAAGCGTAAGATCCGAACACTTTTCTTCAGTAGTGTAACGACCATCATAGATATTTTCCCAACTTATCATGCCTTACCATTTCCCAAAACAATGACCCCACCTTAGCTTTTCGAACCTCTCATTAATCAAGAAATTTCCACATCGAACAGACAGCAAGCGGACCCCACTTTATTATTTCTTAACATTAGACATACTGATAGCTGCCAGATCACCTTTACTTTGACCAATCAAAAACTAGCATGTCAACATGACTTGGCATTGGAGGACCCACTGTATAGTCCACACCCTCATTATAAGATCGAACGGTCATCGCTATACCGCAAGATTTAAACATCACACATCTTACCTTAGCAGTATAATGAAAATCATAGGATCAATTCAAGCTTTATCTATCTGAGAAAACTAACCCCACTTTATTTCATCACCTAGGACAGGTGTCAACTAAAGAAATATCATGGAAGAAAAACTATCAGAACACTACAATGCCAGAAAGGGTCATGATCAGACACTTGTTGCTAAATCATGATGATTAAAGGATAGTTGATGAAGCACCGGTGAATGCTCCAATTTAAGATCCATAGTGATATGATCCAACTAAGATTCAGTCATTTCAAAAGCAGCCCCCCCTAACCCCCCTATAAGAAGTTGTTGCCTCCTGCCCCCCCCTCTGCACCGGAGGGGCCCACCCCCTCATTATAGTTGTTGAATAGTAGGGCATAACTATCATTTTTTGGGGGGGCTGTAACATCGCTTCTAGAAACATTGACAAATGATGGAACATAGCTGTGATGCCCATAGAATAGTAGGGGACTCCTTGGAACACATGCTAATACTGGAACTTTACCTCTCTTGACCCCATGGTATAATGACAATGGTTGATTCATCCCGATACTTAATCAACATCAAAATTTTGAAGATGGGCCCGCTTGGACAAATGTCATCCTGTCGCTAAAGCGCATGTCAAAAATTTTGACAACTAGGAGCTCAAGATTTAACAACAACCACAAGTTTTAAAAGGTTAGTCATTTGGAAATATTAATGGGAAAACTAGGGTTTTGAAAGAATTTATTAAAAGGGGACCCCGCTCAACAACCTAGTGACATAACGATGCTTAGGTCAATCTAGGGTTTTCCACCATGATGCCTACTACTAGGTTTTAAAACCATGATTTCTCAAAATTTTAAGCATGAGGGTCTAAATTCAAAGTAGTACTAACATATACATTAATGATTTCAAGTCGTTAGTCGCATATGTTGATGATAATCAGACTTTTGATAAACATATGTTTTGGTGTTTCCTTTTTGGTGGCCTGGGGCCACCAAATAGAAGTTGAGTCTGATTTTTTATTATAGGAGAATAAGCTTAGTGGAAGGTGTATCGTTATCTATACCCAAAGATCTAAGATATTTCTATGCATGCAAAAGGAATATATCCCTAGTTGGAGCCACCGTTGGTACACTCAAATTATTAAGATTACCATGTTGAAAAATTTGTCAAGATGTTTGAACTACCCTTTTTGCACTTAGTTGAGATGCTCTATTTTGGCATTGAGTATTAGGTACCTACTGAATTTTAAAGCTTCATCAGTTGAAAGATCACATGGTCAGATCATGTGCTTTGGTAAGTTTAAGGCCATTTCTGAGGATAGTTCAGCTATTT
Source organism: Chamaecyparis obtusa (assembly GCA_027943335.1). NCBI lineage: Eukaryota > Viridiplantae > Streptophyta > Pinopsida > Cupressales > Cupressaceae > Chamaecyparis > Chamaecyparis obtusa. The sequence continues at coordinate 109,796 of BSBK01004472.1, forward strand.
TTGACACTTTACGGAATGGTTGTGATTCAAAGTTTCAATTATCCAGTTGACAATCAACTTTAATCCACTTGTATAGTGACAATATGCACACAATGGATTTGTTGATAGGTTAATGTCATCTTATAGGGCATAAAAATTTATGAAAAGCATAAACTCATCCATTGTTGTGTTTCACAAAAAAATGCACACAAATTAAATTTGGAAAAAGGCTTTCAAAACTTTCAGAGGTGTTGTAGGGTTTAGGTCAGTCAATGAAGATTTTGTGAAGTGATACTTATGGGGAATTTTCTCACATTCATGGGGAGGCATTCCAATTGTTTGTTTTTATATGGGAGCACTCACACACTACATTTCCAAAGAAACTCATGCAGTTGGAAAAGCTTGCGAGTGTAGGCGACTTGGATTTGGAGGGATCGACTTGGAAAATGACTTAACAATGTTTTTTGGAATTTCAATAACTCATTAAATGACATGTCATGATGATAGAGTGATGTGGTGCTGGCTCAAGGTCAAATTGAGGGGTGCCATGTTGCATGTATTTCAAGGAAGAAAGGTGGGTCCAAAATGACACATGACATCATCCTATGATTTCACAATCCAGGCTAATAAGGAGAGAGAAGTAGCATGGGATCACAAGAGGGAAGCAAGTGGCATAGGCATCTAATGTGGATGGAAGGTCTAACTGTGATAGGTGGCAGGTGCTTATAATTTCATGAATTGGAGGCTTGAGGAGAGAGAATCACCGCAAGATCAAAAAATAAAACATGTTGAAGATGGAAGTCAAGTTGGTTGAGTGGGCCTGGGATGACATGTGGAAGGATTTTGTGATCTCTCTATCCTAGTCAGAGTAGTGATGATGTTAGGTTGGGATCATGAGGGGCTGCCATGTGGTGAGACCGATCAGGGAGATGAATAAATAAGATGCAAAAGTGGCACTTATGTGGCATCTAGGTGGTACAAAGGTGGAATGAGAAACCAATCAAAAGCTACCATGTGGTAGTTTGAGGTAGATAACTAAGGGTTGACTAGGCCACAATTTGGGTGGAAAATTGAAAATTAAAGGGATTCATGTGCATCACCAAGATAAAGTACAATTTTAAAATAGAGAATATAGTGTAATTCATAAAGTAAAAAGAAAATTTAAAAGGTGTTACATTTAATAATATGAATAAATAATGTGCACGACAAGGAAATGTAAAGTAAAGGGTCATCAGTGTAAAATGTAGAGACATAGGCAAAAAATAAAGGGTAAACTAAGAGTTGTCATTTTCAAAACCATAGAAGTTTTACACAAAGAGGAAGAAAACATTATAGGATGCTTTCCTTTTGAAGCTAGATGCATTATTTTTGTGGGTATTTCTCCACCTTTTCATAGGCGTTCCAAATGGGCCCAGATTGGGATATTGCAAAAGGGTTATCAATACATTATTTTATTCATTTTTGCAACAGATCAAGTGGAAATGAATGAGACAAATAAAGTTGCTGAGAGATGAGAGAGATGGGTTTTTGAAAAGATTGGAGAATAGTGAAGATGTACAAATGGAAACATCAGATGAATCTAGATTTATTCTTCTTCCTATATATATTATTTTATCTTCTCTTATCTAAGGGTTCCAACTTTTTTTTTGGCAAACCATTCTCTTGGCTCTAAACATCCTTGGTTCGAGGAGAAAGTTCTTATGGTTTTGGGTAGTTTTGTAGATCCTCCATAAAGAACTTTTATGAGTTTATTTTTTAATTTTTAGAAGATTTTTTTTACTATTGTAGCTAGATAACCATTTTATGTCAGAGGTAGAAAAGAATTTTAATAGAAATATAATTCTGATTTAAGGTCTCTTTTGTGTACAATTCAATCAGGTTTTAAATGAAATAAAACAAAGATTTATTATCATTTAGTGTCTTTTTGTGATATATGTGACTTTATTTTCATGGTTTGATCTAAGGAGTCAATTAAATGCTTGAAAAGAGTTGCAGATTTATTGGGCTTGTGTCGTGATTTCAATAAGTAGGCTAGTTTGGGATTGTTGTTGAAGAATATTGCAATGAAATGTTCTTAGCTTATATGCTATTAGTGAAACTCTATTGTGAAATATTATATTTCTTATGATTTCAAGGTGAATTGGTATGAGGCACTGATCTGAGCTATTATGGGTTTTACATGTTTTTTCTTGTTCATATTCAGGTTGCTCTTGCTAGAAAATTGTTAAAAATCACATAGTATATTTAATTGTGTGTAGGTTTTGTAGTTGTCTTCCCTCAAATCTCATGCTCCATGTAGGTTGACGTTCAATGGATAATTATCTATTATTTAGTATCCCCTTATTATCTTGATGCCTCATTTGAGATTTATCTACTTTGTTAATGTCATTTGTAATTCTTTAGAGTGTGTATTAAAGGTCATTAAGGTCTACCCACCTTGGTTTTGAATAGCCTAAAGTGAAGAAGGGTTAGTTAGATCCTTGTCAGTTGGTCCAAGTCTCATAGATTTTAATTAATCAAAAATGTATTCTCCATAGGGAATTGATTGATCAACTTTGTAGCTATTTTGTAGTGTAAACCATTTTCAGGAACCAACAAGAGCTTCCTAAACATGGTTATGTGTTTTCAACTTCTCAACATGAAATACTAATTTGGGAGAGATTTAAACATAGAAATCCAAATGTTTGGTTACACTTATTGAAAAAAATTTATTTTTCCTTATCTGCATTATGTTCTTTTTGTATTCCCATTGTTACCCTAAAGAGGCCTTTATTCTTTAGAACAAGAATGAATTTCAACTTCAAATCATGATAATTGAAAGGTGTTAGAGGTTGTACAGTCACATTAGGATCCATTTTGTTAGATATAGATTTTTTCTTTATAGAATGTGTAAATAAAGAAAAATTCTTGGGGAAGTGTGAAAAATAGAAAACACGCAACACCCCTTTGATTATCTTTTTGTTCCCTCCCCCCCATTTTTTGGCACTTTATAGTAGTGTTTTGTAACCTAATCCACAAAAAATACTAAAAATTGCACTTTATAATGAGAGTGCGTAAGTATCTCCATTCAAGGATTTATGAAAAAAAATGCACTTTTGAAAAAAATAGAACTCAATTTTTTTTTCCTGAGAAAAAGCCATTAGCAAAAGAATTTTTCCTTCACAAATAAGTAAAAAAATCACCAAAAAAAGAAATGAATGAGCCTAGATTAAGGAATAAATAAGACTAATTGAAATGAAGACTATGAAATAGGCTTTCAAAGAAAAAAATTAGATTAATGTATATGCAAGAAGAGTTGGATTAGGTTATGAAGAATCAAACTTTGGAACTAGTCCAAAGGTTGGTACATAAGAATGTAGTTGGAAGAAAATCTTTTTTTTTTGGAACAAACTAGATGAAGATGGACACATAGTAAGGAAGAAATAAAGACATGCATGTAGAGGATATACATGGGTGGAATAGATTGAATTTGAGGATGCTTATGCTCTTGTGGAAAGAATGGAGGCTATAAGAATGTTTTTGTCTTTTGCGGTACATAAAGACTTCAAAGCATATTAGATAGATGTGAACTTTGCATTCCTTAACGAAGAACTAAAAGAAGAAACTATAGACATAGAACAACCAAAAGCATTCAATGTAATAGATGATAAAGTCATAGTTTGCAAATTGAATAAGGAACAATATGGACTAAAGAAAGATGCTAGAGCTTGGTATGCAAGACTTGAGAAGTATTTATTGAAGCAAAGATTTCAAAAATGTACTATCGATAGTAATCTCAACTTTAATGTTGAATCAAATGATATCTTGATTGTGTGTGTTTATGTGAATCACATAATATTTTGAGGTAATGATGGTATGTGTAAGAATTTTGATCATAAAATGTATCTAAAGAGTTATAAATTTATATGACTAGGGAAATGACTTTATTTTTGGTTTTACAAGTTAATTAGAAAAGTGAAGGTGTCCTTATTTCATAACAAAGTATGTGAAGGAAAGGTTGAAAAGGTTTGGGATGGAAAAATCTAAATTAGTATGCACTCCTCTGGTTACTGGTTGTAAGTTGATAAAAGATGATGAATCTCCTAAGGCTGATGAGAGTAAATGCAGATTAATTATTGGTGAATTGTTATACTTGACTGCTACAAAACTAGCTACCATACTAGTGCATGAGCACTGGGATGTAGGCTAGAGTGTCCTCAAATTTTAGCTTGTAATAGTCCTAGCCAGACTAGAGGTAAATAATAGGTTTCAAGAGGACCCAAGTAAGTTAGGATGTTAGTAGATAAGGTTAACCTAGGGTTTGGGTAGTGTGAAAAATCCCAAGAGCTAAGGTACCCTTAGGACTTAACTTAGTCCTCAAATTTCTCAAAGGGGTATAGGTATGGGAATTTGACAAAAATGATGGGTTTTGGTCTTAAATGACCCCAAATGACCTTGGTTATGTTATTTGAGCTTTTTATGGGTTGATTTAATGTTTGTGAGTAGTGGAAACAATTTTAGCAAAAGTTTCTAAAAATTTGTCATGACAACTTTTGCAACTTTGCAAAAGTTTCATGACAACTTTTGTCCTAAAAGGATCGACCATGTCTTTAGGTCACCTCGAGTACTTAAAACCCTAAACCTCAAACCTAAAAGATATTTAAGCTATGTTAGGCCCAAATCATGAGGTTAGCATCCTTTAGAATTACTGGTTAGAGCATTTGAATTCTTTGTTGCTTAGTTTGAGGACACAGTTCATTACTTTGATGCCATAGTAGTATCCATTGTAAACATTTTGATTGGAAAAGGAAGAAGAAATATGTTTTGTGTGTTTAATTTATATTGTGCATCATTTGGAGTGTTTCTTAGGTGTTTTTTATGGTTTAGTTTAATTATTTTGCATTTGCCTTTTCTCTGGTCTGTAAATAGTTTTTGTTAGAAACATGGCTCCCACATGAAACCCTATTGTGTGTTCATCAAGAAAAATTGGGGAATGGTAGAGGAGATAATGTATAATGTATATACTATTTTTAGAGGCCTATAAAGTAAAATATCCAATTTCAAGGCCTTTCCCTAGGTGTGAACTAACATTGCTCAACTAGGGACAAGGTAGTGTAAAAGTTTGTTTACTTATAGGGGTGACTTGAAAAAATAGCTCCAAGGATCTAGAGATCAAGAAAATAATTAGATAGTATGAACATGGATTTATGAGGAGTTAACCAATCCATTAAGCCATCCTAAACTTGATATGAACATTGAGAACCTTAAAGCCATTAAAACCCTTACCAAACCCTCCATTCTGAGTTAGGGCATTGTATGGAGGCTTGAGACTCCAAGACCCAAAAATTACTTGAGGAAATGCCTTAGGGATCAAGAATCCATAATTAGGTTGATGATATCATTGGAAATATTTTGGTAGAAGCCCTATAAATCCAGACAAGGAGGCCTAATTGGGGCTCTAGGGCTACAAGGCCTAAACATTGACTTTGGTGAAATCGGTAAGAAGGCAAGTGGAAGAACTTGATCAAATGGATCAAGAAGTGAAATAAACACATAATTATCCTACCTTCACACCCCTAAAAGAGTCATGAATTTTCTAAGGAGGTAAGAAGAAAATTACTTTGATAAGTGACCATGAAAGGAAAGACCTTGAAATAGTGAGGTGATTACTTAGGAGTTGGAGTGAAGCATGGAAGGAATGAGAGACCTTGGAGGAGTCCTTAGAGTGACAAGGTAAAGCCTTGTAAATTCTTCATTAAGAAATTGGAGACTTGGTGAGTTAGGAAGCTTGGTGATCCTAACCAAGTGGCAAGATCAAACTACTAAGTTCCTATAGTAATCACATCAAATTGGTATCAGAGCACTTAAAAATTTGGGAAAAATTTTATGTCAGAGTTAGTGGGAGAGACCACCATCATGAGAAATAATGAATTGGCTAGGGAAGTGGTAGAACAAAAGGATGAGAATAGGTTACTCTGAGAGGAACTGGTAGCTCTTAGAGATAAGCTAAGAGAGGTGGAAAAGAAAGCTGAATTGGTGAATTAAAAACTTAGAAATGAGATGAAGGAAAGGGTAAAGAGGTGGCAGAGGAAGATAAAGTTCCTCAACTTGACCTTGTTCTAGTTTAGGAACCCTTCTTAAGGGCACTCAAGGCTATGAGTTCCAATTCATTAGAAGGGATACCACTATTTTGTGGCAAGATAGAAGTTGAATCAATTGTGGAATAGATAGAAGGTATGGAAAATAATTTTGAATGTGAGGGAATTAGTAAAGCTCAGTGAGTCAGGGCTGCCACATCAAGGATGAGAGGGGGTGCTCTTACTTGGTGGAAGTTTGTGTAGGATGAGAGAGTGAAGGAAGGAAATAACCCCACAACCAATTGGAAAGGTATGGTGGCCAAAGTTACATAACCATACTTACCTCATGATTATGAAGTGCATCTACCTAAGAAGAGAAAAAATTGAAGACAAAAGGACCTAGAGGTCAGTGTCTACACTGAATAACTTAAAAAATTATGTCTTAGATCCCATGTGGTGGAAGATGGAATATCCAAGAGGAACTAATCTTGTTAAGCCCCAAGAATGTGCATCAGTGTTGTTGGTGTCCGAAATGATGCTTATGCTCTAATAGGCTACCAATGTACCTTGAGACTGATATTAGGAATGGTTAGTTCCAAGTGTGGGAGCTCTGCAAGGCAATTGGACCAACTATAGGGACTTAATATCCCCTCTTCTTCTTCTGGCTCTACAAAACCAAGGCGGGTGCACCTAACCTAGTATAAAATATACTTCATACACCAAGAACTAGGTTTGAATAATAGATAATAGAATAGCAAGAAAGTACTAAGTGTTAACCACACACTCATTGACTCTCCATTGCTATGGGTAGAACCACATACAACCAAATACTCAAAACTTAAAAGGATGGTTCTTAATTTATAAATTTCAATCATAACAACCTCGATCAGGACATGTCAACAAGGAAATACTTATCTAGGCCAGTGCCTCATCCATTGGGAAAGATCTCCTAGAACATGAATGCTACACACACCAGACAATAGCTAAGATTCCAAGCCATAAACACACCTACAATCCCCTTTACTACTTATGAGATATCCTTACATAGACAATAAGATAGATCTATGTCCCATCTAAAGCATCATTTCATCTAATCCTGGATTAGAACTCAAGAATGGATACATATACATAAAACAATATGCAGAGGACTAGAAAGTTCAGAATCTATCTAAGTTGACACAAAGGAGAGATAAGAGTCATGTACTTGTATTAAGTATGAAGAATCCTTATGTGTAAACGGTCAATACAGAGGAGTCAAGCTTGCAAATTATAGCTTAGACCTGCAACTTTTTCTCTATTGTTAAATAATACGAAAACAGGTCATTACCATTCAGACTGGGTAGAAGACTCACAACTAGAAAAGTTTGAAAACCTACTCCCAATAACCTCGAATGATCATAAAAATCCCTTTATACCAAGGTTACAATGCAAGCACAATGATCATTTCTAACTCAAAATTCAAATCTACCTAACCCCACTAAGGAGTTAACACAAACAAGATAGGGATCAAACCGTAGCATGCAAGCTCAAACAGTCTGATGCATTTAAATCAGCAAGACATCCCAGGTAGAAAAATTAGATCAGGACGGCCGCACAGATCCTCTTCATCATTATCACAACTACCACTGAGCTACCACGCTCATCACATATGGCCAAACTGTCGGAAGACCCTGCAAAAAAAAGGTTCTCGCATGATTGCATAGCCAGAAACTGGGCTATGCAAACATGCGACACACCACCAAGATTCATCATCAGGTATGAAATCACCATGCCACCGATCAGCAGGACCCTCGGTCCAAATCGCAACACCTACTGCCATCAAACCAGTCAAATCTAGCGAAGAAACCATAAATTTTGGTACATCCAGTCGTGAAAACCATCTGCAAGTTTGAATTCAAATGCAATGGCTAATCGACAAAATTTAAAACATGGTCATCGATCTTTTCCCTTTCCTAGAAAATTGGGCGGTCATATTTAACCTCACAATAGTCGCAGGCCTCATGTGCTTTACATCACTTTGAAAACCATGACCCCACTTCATAACTCCACAACCGTGACACCATCGGTGGTCACATGATCACATAGCCAGGAAATAGGCTATGTGAACATGCGACAAGCCTCCACATCACCGAAACATCGGCCTCACTTTATCTGGTGAACTGGTGACCGAAGAACTTCCGCTAGTTTGCGAGATAAAGTGAAGCTGGTGTTTTAGTGATGTGGAGGCTTGTCGCATGTTCGCATAGCCCATTTCCTGGTTACGCAATCATGCGACCACTGATGGTGTCGTGGTTGTGGAGTTATGAAGTGGGGTCACAGTTTTCAAAGTGATGTAAAGCGTGTGGGGCCCATGACTATTGTGAGGTTAAATATGACCGCTCGATTTGCTAGGAAAGGGAAAAGATTGATGACCATGTTTTAAATTTTGCCGATTAGCCATTGCATTTGAATTCAAACTTGCAGATGGTTTTCATGACCGGATGTACCAAAATTTATGGTTTCTTCACTAGATTTGACTGGTTTGATGGTGATAGGTGTTGCGATCTGGCCCGAGGGTCCTGCTGATCGGTGGCATGGTGATTTTGTACCCGGTGATGAATCTTGGTGGTGTGTTTCATGTTCGCGTAGCCTAGTTTTTGGCTATGAAATCATGCGACAACCTTTGTTTTGCAGGGTCTTCTGGCAGTTTGGCCATATGCGATGAGTGTGGTAGCTCGGTGGTAGTTGTGATAATGATGAAGAGGATCTATGCGGCCGTCCTGATCCAATTTTTCTACCTGGGATGTCTTGCCGATTTAAATGCATTAGACTATTTGAGCTTGCATGCTGCGGTTTGATCCCTATCTTGTGTGTGTTAACTCCTTAGTGGGGTTAGGTAGATTTGAATTTTGAGTTGGAAATGATAATTGTGCTTGCATTGTAACCCTGGTATAAAGGGATTTTTATGATCATTCGAGGTTATTGGGAGTGGGGTTTTTCAAACTTTTCTAGTTGTGAGTCTTCTGCCCAGTCTGAACTGTAATGACCTGTTTTGGTATTTTTTGACAATTGAAATAAAGTTGTAGGTCTAAGCTATAGTTTGCAAGTAGGGTTCCTTTGGATGGATTGTATACACTTGAGGATTCTTCATACTTAATGCAGGCACTTGATTCTTGTCTCTCCTTTGTGTCAACATAGGTAAATTTTGAACTTTCTAGTTCATTGCATAACCAGTTTATGTATATGCCTTCATTCTTGAGTTCTAATCCAGGATTAGATGAAACGATGCTCTAGATGGGACATAGATTTATCTTTTGTCTATGTAAGGATATTCTGTAAGTAGTAAAGGAGATTGTAAATGTGTTTATGGCTTTGAATCTCAGGTATATTCTGGTGTGTGTGTGTGTGTAGTCTGTCTAAGAAACCTTGCCCAATGGATGAGGCACTGGACTAGATAAGTATTTCTTTGTTGACATATCCTGATTGAGGTTTTTATGATTCAAACACATAAATTAAGAACCATTCCTTAAGTTTTCAGCATTTGGTTGTGTAAGGTTCCTACCCATAGTAATGGAGAGTCAATGAGTGTGTGGTTAACACTTAGTACTTTCTTACTATCCTATTATCTATTATTCAAACCTAGTTCTTGGTGTATGAAGTATATTTTATACTAGGTTAGGTGCACCCACCTTGGTTTTGTAGAGCCAGAAGTAGAAGAGGGAATATTAAGTCCCTATAGCTAGTCCAGTTGCCTTGCAGAGCTCCCACACTTGGAACTAAACATTCCTAATATCAATCTCAAGGTACATTGGCAGCCTATTAGAGCATAAGCATCATTTTGGACACCAACAAGTGCTATTAATTGGCACTCTCAGTTGAGGAGAAGCTCAAGAACAAGAAATATACAAGTGGTCAAGGAAGAGGTAGGGGTAGAGACAATAGAGGTCATAGAGGAGGATATGGTGGAGGAACCTCATATTCAAGAGCCCGAGGTGAGTCCAAACTCACTGAGAAATAGGGAGAAGTGTCTAGTAGCAGAGGAGGCTGCAATAACCAAGGTAGAGGATCCAATGCTAACTTTAGAGGAAGGTTAGGAGGGAAAGGAAGGGGGTCCTACTTCTCCACTATGAGATGATACCATTGTCATCAATATCGACACCCTTCTTATAGGTACCCTGAAAAAGGATCCACTTCACAAGGAAAAGAGAAAAGGGTCAATTACCTTCAAGAGGAGTCTTCAAGTAGTAAACCTATAGAAGTATCCCTAGACTCAGAAGTAGGGGATAACCTCATGATAAGGAGAACATTGATCAAAGGGCCAATTAAGGAGGAACCTAGTCAAAGAAGATCCCTATTCAGAAAAAAATGCAAAATATTGAGCAAAGTGTGTAAGATCATTATTGACTCTGGGTCTACTAACAATATAGTTTCTAATGAAGTCATCATTAGGCTAAACCTCCAAAGAATACCTCATACCAGTCCTTATAGAGTCACATGTCTACGTAAAGGTCATCATGTCTTAGTGAATGAGCAAGCTTGGGTAGATTTCACCATTGGAAGGTACAAGGACATATTACTATGTGATGTTTTACCTATGGATGCTAGACATCTCCTACTAGGGATGCCATGGCAATTTGATAGGTAAGAAATCCATGATGGAGCCAAGAACTCCTATACATTTAGAAAAGATGAAATCACTTTCAAGATTTAATCCCTTCTACAAGATGGAGAAGTCAAATTAGTGGGTCCTAATGTGTTGTTAGTAGGGGAGAAAAAATTCTTAAACACCTTGGAGGAAGGTGAAGGAGTGGGGAATGCCTTGGTGTTAAATCCTAAAGAGGAAGAAGAAAACAAGAAGAAAGAAATACCTAAAGAAGTTCAAGGGTTTCTTGAGCAATACAAGGATAGAGTGAGTGATGGAAAGCTAGCTACTTTACCTCCTAAGAGAGCCATAAGCCACCAAATTGAATTTATCCTAGGAGCCTCCTTACCTAATAAAGCTACATATAAAATTACACCTCAACAAAATGAGGTAATAACCAATAAATTTCAAGAACTCCTTGATCATGGCCTCATAAGAAAAAACAATAGCCCTTGTGTTGTCCCCACATTCCTAGTCCCTAAAAAGGAGGAACTTGGAGATTGTGTACAGACTCTAGGTCCATCAATAGGATTACCATAAGGCATATGTTTCCTATCCCTAGGATTGAGGAATTGATGGATTTCTTAGGAGGGGCCAAGTATTTTACTAAGATTGACCTCAAAAGTGGATACCACAACATTGGAATTAAAGAGGGTGATGAGTTGAAAAATACTTTCAAAACCACTGAAGGCCTATATGAGTGGCAAGTTATGCCTTTTGGGTTGTCTAATGTCCCTAGTACCCTTATGAGGTTGATGAATGAAGTCTTGAAAGACTTCATTGGTAAATGGCTGGTAGTTTACCTAGATGATATCCTCATCTTTAGAAAGTTGAAGGAGGATCACTTGATGCATTTGAAAGAGGTGATATAAAAGTTGCATGAAGAAAATCTTACTATAAATCTTGATAAGTGTGAGTTCATGAAATAAAAATTGGTGTACCTAGGCTTTGTGATTTCACAAGGTAACTTGAAAATGGACATGAGCAAGGTGCAGCCATTTTTAAAGTGGCCTACTCCTAAATATTCTATAGAAGTGAGGAGCTTCCATGGATTGGATCAATTCTATAGGAAGTTTATCAAAAAATTTAGTGAATTTTGTGCACCTGTACTAGACACCGTCAAAGGAGGCATGAAGGCTAAATTACAATGGACCGAGAAAGTTGAGAAAGGTTTTGAGACATTCAAGGAAAGGATTGCAACCCAAGAAATCTTAGCGTTACCTAGTTTTGGGAAGTTGTTCATAGTTGAGTGTGATGCTAGAAACATTTCTATAAGGGAATTCCTAAGCCAATAAAATCAATGGGTGGCCTTCCATAGTGAAAATTTGAGTGAGGATAAAAAGAAATACTCACCTGATTATTTGGAGTTGTATGCCATGGTCCAAGCCTTATGGAAGTGGAGGCATTACCTCCTTCCTAAGGATTTTGTCATCTATACTCATAACCAAGCTCTAAGTTTTCTTAACTCCCAAGACAAGTTGGGTCACAAGCACATGAAGTGGGCTGAGTACATTCAGGCCTATACATTCACCATAAACCACAAGGGTCAGAAAAATAAAGTGGCAGATTCCTTAAGTCAGAGACTCTTGATAGTCCGAGAAGTTTAGCTAAGAAGCGTAGTCATAGATAGTTTCAAACATTTGTATCCAAAAGATGAGGACTTCTTAGAACCTTATAAGGTATGTAAAGACTTTCAAAACCATTTCCATAGTGAATATGTTCATTACCCCATCTAAGAAGGTCTCTTGTTTAGGGGAGGGTAGCTATGTGTGCCTAGAGGCTCTATGAAGGAGAACCTCATTCAAGAAAAAACATAATGGGTCATTGGGTGGACATTTTGGTGTCCATAAAACCTTAGATTTGGTCCAATGATTTTATTATTGGCCAAGGATAAATCAAGATATAAAAAGATATGTGGAAACTTGCACAGTTTGTCAAAACTCCAAGGGAACCTGATCCAATGTAGGATTGTACCAACCCCTTCCAATCCCCAATAGACCTTAGGAATGCCTCACCATGGACTTTATGGTAGGATTTCCTGAAACCAAGGAAGGCCTTGACAACATCTATGTGATTATGGATAGATTTAGCAAGATAGCTTACTTTTTACCATGCAAAAATAGCCATGATGCTTTCCATATAGCCAACTTGTTCTTTAGGGAAATGGTAAGGATCCTTGGATTGCCACTAATTATAGTATCTGATAGAGACTCTAAGTTCATGAGTCATTTTTGGAAAACCTTATGGCATAAACTTGGCACTAATTTGTCTTTTCGATCTGCATACCACCCCAAATGGATGGGCAGAGTAAGGTAGTCAACAAAAGATTGGAGAATCCTCTAAGAATCTTAACCAAAGAGTACGGTTAGTCATGGGATCAGGTAGTAACACAATGTGAGGCCTCACCCCTAGCCTATCATAGCTATTCAGTTTTGCATATGACTTAGACACATTTTATGATTATATTTGATGCCTCATGGATCTTACCGATACTTTATGATGTGGTTTTATCACTTAGTAGTTGATGGACATTATATTATGATTATATGATGATCACTAAAACATTGATTTGAGACTTACAGGTGTGACTTGATTTTAATTTATGAATGTTTATGATGATGAAGTTAATTGTAATTGAATTATGAATGTATGCTATGTTTATGTTTCAAATTTAATTAAAGCAATTATTTCATGATGAGCTGAATCTATGTTGTGGATATCAATTATGTCTTGTAATTTATGAATTATCAGATGAATTAACTTGATTATTAATGCTATGTAATTATATGATTATTTTTATCTCCTTGGACTACTGATATTGGAATTGAGTGTGTAGGGAAGTAGGCCAAGGTAAATTTAGGGAAACATCACAGAGACCTATGTTAATTCGGTTAAGCCAAGGTTGCTTCTAGAAAGAAGCTAAAAACCTCATTGTAATCATGTTTTATTTTGTAAATTTATGATGCATGGATGTAAATTGATTTATTGTAATTGCATTTGTTATTATGATAGGGATGCTCAAGTGGATATGCCATGGCATGTGAAGTGTTTTATTTTATGTTGTGTCACTTGACACATGTGTAAGTGCTTAGGGCCATGACATGTCCACTTGTGTTTGATGACATCAATCTTAGGTGGTACCAACTTTAGGATTTTCCTTGTTAAACCTTGATTATGAAACCTTGAGAAGGTCTATCATGTTTGAACCCGAAATCAGTTTTCTAGTGCAGTTTAAGGAGGTTTAATGAGCCCTTAGGATGTTATTAGGGACCCTTTTAGCCACCCAAATAGTTGTACCATGGTATGAAAGTTTAAATTTAGTGAAAAATAGGCCCATAACTCATTTATGGACCTTGAAAGGTACCCCTCTAAGAGAGATCCGAAAATGAAGGGATGGCAAGGAGGTCAAACCCATACCTTTTCACATCCTTGGTCTCCACCTCATTTATGAAGGGAGACAAGGAGATATAGGAGTAGTCCATGAACCATACCCATTAATGAAGGTTTGGTGGGGAATCCCTTTTAGTAGGAGTTTTTGGGAAGGTTTTGGGTTGACACCCACTCTCTAGTTTTAGAGATTGACTAATTTGGAGAAGGCTTGGGAAAAGAGGATAGCTCTACTACAACTTTCTTCCATTAGCACTAGACTCTAGGTTGGTGAAACTTCATTCTTACCTTTTTCATTATGTTAACTTGTTGAGAGAAGAAGCTCTCTTGAAAATTCTTTTCTTGTATGCAAAAATCTTGTAATTTCTTTTGTAATGTATGTATGTTCATAGTGTTGTTGTGTTAATGGAGGTTTTGATGATTTTGTTGTTGTAGTATCATGTTTTTGTGTTGAGTAAATTTTGTTTCTTGTGGAAGTAAGAGGATCATGAGCTCAATGTTGAGCATGATTCATATTTTTTTTTGATAATGTGTAGATTTTATTGATGTTCTTGTAGATTTGTTCTTTTTCATGTATTGTAGTGATTTCATTGAGGGAGTTCTCAAGGCCAAACTCACCCTTGGGAGGGAAGAGTAGCCTTGAGGGTGAAGGGAATTAGTTGGGACAATCTTGAGTGCAGATTCTCTCCTTGGTAAGGAGAGGGATGCAACATGGATGTATGGCTCCATGTAGCCATCTCTAGTATTATTTTGTAAATTTGGGGGTCATAAGGTGTATGAGAAGAATGTGTTTGTGAAAGAGTGATTTTTGATGAGTAAGCCAAGTGATGGCTTGTTCTCATCAAAGAGATGAGCTTCTCCTCTTGATGTGGTTCCACCTTCACCCTTTCTTGAGTCATGTAGTGACTCTTTGTTTAAGGATGATTAGTATAGGTAGTTACTTTTTGTTGCAAGGTTTTCTATTTATTTATTTTATTTAATAGTTTTGTTATTTATTTGTATTTGTTCATAGTTATTAACTATATAATATGTATATATTACTAACTAAAATATTATAGTTTATTAATTAATTAATAATTATATTAATTAATTAATATATTATAATTATTAATTAATTTATATATATATATATATATATATTATAAATTAATATTTTATAATTTATTAATTAGTTAATAAATATATTAATTTATTAATACATTATAATTATTAATTAAATTAATATATGTCCATTTAAGTGTAATCATTTATTAGTTGATTATACATTTTCATTTTAATTACGATTAATCAATCTGATATTCCCTATGTTTATCGTGAATTATTAATCAATACTAGAGGGATATTATTTAATATCTTAAGTAAAATTTTTGTTACTCTATTATAATCTTCATGAATATTAAATTTACGCTTTATGAATAGATCGTTAAATTAACTAACGAAACTTCTTTTTATTAAATTCTGCTTAGCATTATAAATAAAACAATTTATGATAATTTGGTTTTTCTAGATTGTATTCTAGATGTAGTTAGTAGGGTGATCTAATCTTGTTTAGTTTAAATTTAAAAAATTTGGTGTGTTTTTAGACTGTAATTTGTTGGGCATGACACACAAGCTGAGTATGCCTCCAATGATACCATTAATATTACCACCAACAAGAGCCCATTTGAGATAGTCTATGCCCTACACCCTAGATGGATCCTTTAATTGAGGGAAATTTGTGACACATAGTAAGAAGTGGTTATGGAGAGGACTTTTCTCAGTCCATGAAATAAGTCCATGATACAGTCAAATAAATTCTCCAAGACAGTGTCACTAAGACCAAGAACAAGGAAAATGAGAGTTGAAGAGAGCTTCCTTTCAAAGAGGTGGATCTTGTCATGGTACATCTCAATAAGGCTAGAGTGCAGAAGGGAGTTCCACATAAGGTACATATGAAAAATATTGGACAATGTTCCATCCTGGCTAAGTATGGGTCCAATGCCTACAAGGTAGACTTGCCATCAGATTTGGGTATCTCACTAATTTTCAACATTGTAGATCTAATCCTTTATAAGGGACCAATCCCTATTGGATATGATGGTTAAGAGAGTTTCCAAAGACTTGGAAGTTATGCAATTACCTATTACTCCAAGCCCCCAAGCTAAAAAGGTCTTGGGCTCCTGGGTCATCAAGAAGATGAGGCACAAAAACTACCTTGAATAATTTTTCAAGTGGCATGTAAAGGTATATGTAGAGCCTACATGGGTTGAAGAGTTAGAGTTTCATAGGTTAAGCATTATCCCTGACTCATTCCCCATCAATGGCACCTGATTTCTTTATTTAGGGGAGAATGGTAGAGGAGCACTAGGACCTAGGCTAGAGTGTCCTTCTCAAATTTTGGCTTGTATTAGTCCTAGCCAGAAATGAGGTAAATAATAGGTTCCAAGAGGACCTAAGTGTGTTAGGAGGTTAGTAGATAGGGTTAACATAAGGTTTGGGTAGTGTTGAAAAGCCAAAGAACTAAGCTACCCTTAGGAGTTAACTTAGTCCTCAAATTGCTAAAAGGGGTACAAGTATAAGAATTTGACTAAAATGATGTGTTTTGGTCTTAAATGACCCAAAATGACATTGGTTATGGTATTTGAGCTTTTTATAGGTTGATTTGAGGTTTGTGAGTAGTGGAAATCAATTTGACAAAAGTTGCTAAAAAGTTGTCATGACAAGTTTTGTCCTAAGAGGACCAGCCATGTCTTTACATCACCTAGGGTCCTAAAAACCATAAACCTTGAGCTTGAAATATTTTAAATCCATTTAATGCCCAAATCCTGAGGTTGGCAACCTTAAGAATTACTGGTTAGAGCATTTTAATTCTTTGTTTCTTATTTTGAGGACACAGTCCATTACTTTGATGCCACAGTAGCAACCATTGTAAATATTTTGATTTGAAAAGGAAGAAGAAATATCTTTTGTGTGTCTAATTTCCATTATTCATCATTTGGAGTGTTTCTTAGGTGTTTTGTTACGTTTAGTTTAATTATTTTGTGTTTTCCAGTTCTCTGGTTTGTAAATAGTTTTTGTTAGAAACATGGCTCCCCCTTGAAACCCTACTATGTGTTCATCACAGCCAATTGGGGTCTGGTAGAGGATCCAATTTATATTTTATATCCTATTGGTAGAGTCATGGAAAGTAAAATAGCCAATTTTAAGGCCTTTCCCTAGGTGAGCACTCTCATTGTCGAGATAGGGTTCAAGGTAGTGTAAAAGTTTGTTTACTTGTAGGGGTTACTTGAAAGAGTAGATCAAAGGTTTTGGAGATCAAGAAGAGTATTAGACACTATGAAAATGGATTTCTAAGGAGTTAACCAATCCATTAACCCATCCTAAACTTTCTATGAATAGTGAGAACCATAAAGCCATTGAAACCATTACCAAACCCTCCATTCTAAGTTAGGGTATGAGACAAAGCCTTGAGAATCAAAGACCCACATAGTCCTTGAAGACATGCCCTAGGTATAAAAAATCCATAATTAGGTTTGTGAGATCTTTGGCAATATTTTGGTAGAAGTCCTATAAATCTATACAATGAGGCCTAATTGGGGCTCTAAGGCTACAAGGCCAAAACAATGACTTTGGTGAAATTGGTAAGAAGGAAATTTGAAGATCTTCAATAAATGGATCAAGAAGTGCAATAAACACATAATTATCCTACCTCCAAACCCCTACAAGATTCATCAAATTTCTAAGGAGGTAAGAAGAAAATTACCTTGAGAAGTGACCATGAAAGGAAAGACCTTAAAATAATGAGGTTATTACTTAGGAGTTGGAGTGAACCATGGAAGGAATGAGGGAACTTGAAGGAGTCCTTAGAGTGACAAGGTAAAGCCTTTTAAAGTCCTCATTAAGACATTGGAGACTTTGTGAGCTACGAATCTTGGTCATCCTAACCAAGTGGCAAGATCAAACTACTAAGTTCCTATCGTAATCACATCACATACATGTATTTATTGTAGCCATATTTAAAAAAGATCCCAAAGAAACTTGTGTTGCAGTTGTAAAAAATATTTTTATATATTTGAAAGGACAAAAAATTTAGACTGTGGTATCCCATAAAATCAAACTTTACTTTGATGACTAATATGTTGGCAATTTGGCTGAGTTAGATACTTATATATTGTCATTATGGAAAAATATGATTTACATGAAGATCACATATAACAAAGAGAAAGTATGACAGAGCACAAAGCAAAATTATCTAAGTATGAGACAATGTCTTTTCCAGTGTACCTAGAGATAGTTTTGATTAGCGATGATGATTGGAGTAAGTTCAGTGCTTATGCACTTGAACATAGACACTATGATGACTATAGAAGACTCACCTAAGAGTGAAAGTTAGTACAACATGTACGAAAGAAGTTATGATAGTTTTACCAAAGACAGTGTCAAGCTGATAGGACAATATATGAGGATAGAATTGGTAAAGAGTTAAGAGATTACTTTTTTAATCAAAATAATGTCTTAACAATATAAATAGATGACATCCTAGATGTTAACCCTTGGGTAAATATGTATTTTGTATAATGCTTTTGTCAAGCCGACTGTAAGAGTTATTAGTCTTAATAACTTGTACAAATATAAGGCATATGCAAATGTGAAGAAGAAGCAATTGTAATGATATAGATGGTATAGCGAACATATAAGCAAAGAGATATTGATGCAAAGTTGTAAAAGAAAAGAAAGAAGTATAAGGTTGTGTACCTTTCCATATTTTGTAATTAGTAATCATTTTACATTACTTGTTTGGGTAGTGGGCTCATCTACTAATCATATTTTTTACTACCAACTCTTAGCAAGGTTGAGGCTTCTAACAAGGCCTAAAGCCCCTTAATCAGGACTGAGACACTATATGCATGTAATAGGCTCCTAACAGGGTCAACATCCTTAAAAAGATACTTTTTATTAGTGAATCTTTGTGGGTACCATCCCCACCAGGGTTTTTCCCTTGGCTAGGGTTTCCTTGAGAACAAATAATGTGTTATGAGTTCATTTGCTTTACTATTATGCATATTCTTTAGTTTACTATGTTATGCATGTATCAAGTTAATCTCTTATATCCATAATTGCACAAAGGTAAAAGTTTATAGAATACTGATTCACCCCCCCCCCCCCCCCCCCCCCCCCCGCCCCCCCCTCTTAGTATTCCCTATTTCTAACAATTGGTATCAGAGACTAGTTACTCATAAAAGAATCATTCAAGGAAAGCCTAGCAGCTTGAGTAAGATATCTATGGATATGGATCAGCTATAGAAGAATCTTGAAGAAGCTCTTGAATAGATTGATATGCTTACTGAAGAAAGAGAAACTTTGAAAGGAAAATATGATGATGCAAAGAACCTCATGGAGAAACTAAAAAACAATTTGGAAGATTTTAAATCAGAAAAGGAATCTACAATTCAAATTGAAGATTGTGATGACAACTTGGAAAAAGAAAATGGCATCCTTAAACATGAATTAAAGATAGCAAATTTGAAGTTAAGTCTAAAAGATGGAAATAGCAAGAATGAAGCAAGTCTGAAATCTGAGAATGAAAACCTGAAGATTGATAACGAAGATCTAAAATCTAAACTTTGTAAAGTGACATCTGAACTTGAGAAAACCAAATTGTAGTATGTTGAACTTGAGAAGTACAATACAATTGTGAAAGGTGAACTACTCAATCTAAGCGGCAACTTGAGAGTCTATATTCAACTAGTGAGAAGATTGATGAATAAATCTCTTATCAAAAACCATTCTATGACAAAACTGGTCTTGGATTTAACTCATCCAAAGTAAATGAAGAAAGCAAGGAACTAGATCTGAAAGTGTCTGAGAGCATAGATGAAAAGAAATTTGATGAAATTGACAAATCTGAAGATACACCTAAACAAGAAGAACCACCTAAACAAGAAGAGTCACCTAAAGGTACACAAATATAATTTAAAGGTAGATGCTTTGTTTTCATACTTTTGGTCATATGAAGAAAGATTGTATAGGTAAGAAATTTAAACCTCTTAATGGTTATTGTTATAATTGTCATGGTTTTCAACATAGAGCTATTAAATGTAGAAAACCTAATTTTTTTGAGAATAATAATAGTAGTAGAATGTTTAGAAATACTAACCATGTAGATAAGAGACCTACTGAAGATATGAATAGGAGAAATGCAGTAGTTGTTATAGATACAACAAAGTTGGACACATTGCCAAAAATTGTAGATCACAAATCAACCGATCAGGACCAAGATATGGAAACAATGGAATAGTTTGTTAGATATGTAATATGATTGGACATACAACAAGTTTTTTAAGAATGAATAATAGGGTTTCTCATCCTCATCCTAACCCTAACCCTAGATGTCATGCAAGGAGAAATGAAAATGCAAGTAACAGTCAAAGAGGATGCTGTAGTAATTCAGAAGAAGTGAAGTTTGTTAAAGCTATGGATCAAGGAGATATATTCAGCACTAAAGGTAATCATAAAGATGAAGTATCTAACAGTAAGAGTGAATTTCTACCTGACCCATCTCAAAGTACTTAATTCATGAAAAAATATAGTAGAATAGGAACTCAAGATAGTATAGAAGTTGGTATAGGATGAATTGAGTCTTGTACAGTTAATGCAAGGTAGTATATGATGTATTGATGCTATGGTTAAGATATCATAGGATAATATTTTGTTATGCAAGATCACAAGAAGTTTTAAGTTTTGCAAGTAAGTAGAAACAAATTTTTGGAAAGAAGTGGCAAAGGAATTGAATGAGATGTCAGATTTTTGTGAGATTGAAAGGTTAAAACATTATGATCGGTATTATTTAATCATTAAGGTGAATACAAGTGCTAAGGAGATCAAAGAGTAGTGATTCAAATCATTTTTCAAGGATTTGGTGAAGGATTTTTGTGTCGAATCTATGTAAGCCCTAAATCGCAAAATCAAGGTATTTTACTAAGGAGATCTATAAATCGGTTAAAGAATTTGCAGAAGTCATGGATGTTTCATTGATTCATAATGTAAGAGATAATAATAGACCTAAGATCAAAAGGGAACTAGTAGAACCCTTGGAGGAAGACCCTAAATTAGCTTTATCATCTATACCAGACAAAGTTCTACACTTAGAGAATGTTAGAAGTTATTTAGGATGCAAGCTTGAAACCCTCAATGATAGTAACTTTACCAAAGAATATGAAAAGCTTTACAATCAAGATATGTCATTGAAAGTAGGGTTTGAAAACTTGAAATATAATGAAATCATAAAGTATTCCTTACAGTATGAGTTTGATGATGAAGAATGTACTAAGATAATCTTGAGCAGAATTCACAATGGAAAGTTTTGGTTAGATGATAGAGTGATAGATATCATAGCTGACCTAATTCATGAAGTAACTAGTTTATCTAAAATTGGAGTCATACCATTGAATGAGAAGAACATGAGAAAAATAGTATTAGACAACACTAAATCATCTTACTATGGTAGAGGTATAGTGATTAGCAAGATTCAATGGGATGATGTTAGGTATTTGTGCAAGATCCTTACAACTAAGTTTTGTGCTAACTCAAGAGAAGATGACATGGTAGAAGGAATGATACATGTAGCATACTTAATGTGTGTTGACAAATTTCAAGTTAGCATGTGTGAAATTTTAAGAATTCAGTTATTTGAGAACTTGGAAAAGATAAAGAAGACTAAGAACTCTCAATTTAGATTCTCATCATTGATCACTTAAATATTTTTCCATTTGTTAATAAGATTCCCTTACACTATTGGTGATGATTGGAATGATGGTAAAACTACAATGGAAAGGATTAACAAAGTATGCTTGAGACATCTTATTAACAAGGTCAATGAGAGTGCAATATTGGTAATTAAAACATTTTAAAATTTAATGAAAAATAGATCAAGGATTCCAAAGTCTTTAGTTGAGAAATATAAGAATGAGATATGTTTCATGGTTGATATTAACTTTACCTTAATTGAAGCATGAGAACCTAGAGTATAATTCATAGACCCTCTTGGATATGAAATTTCTAAAAATGAAATAGTAGAGTATGTGAGTAGATTACTTAAGGGCAAGTTGGATATTCACAGTAATAGATTTGGGACTTTTGAGGAGAACTTCAACTCTGCAAAGTCTATCTTAGAAGAAAAATAGTCTAAGAAGAGAGTGGATAGTACAATAAAAAATATTCTAAAGGACACGGGGATGACATAAGAAGAATTTATAATTTCTAAGTAGACAACAAAAACCATCAAAGACATAGGACAAAAGGAAATTTTGTCTGTTCCACCCCTATCATCAGTTGCAGAATAGCTAGTAGACTTTCAGATTAAGGTAAAAGTTGAGGAAGTTGAGAAAGATCAAGAAGTTAGAAAATCCACAAGATCATCCTCATCTAGACTTGGTAAAAGAGTAAAAGAAATTTCTACTGGACCAGGCAAAAGGTGGAAAACATTAGTACCTCCAGTATAGATGAAGATAGGAGAAATAAAAGATGATGAAGAAACCCTAGTGAAAAAGAAAACATGGAAACCTAAGATTGAAAAAGTGAATGAACACATCATACAAGATGGAGACTTTTCTAAGATGAACAAGTATTATGACCTTTACAAATATTCAGAAAGACTGAATCTTGAAAATGCAGTTGTGAGACACATGATACTACATGATCTAATAAGAAGTTTGACACAATTCAGGGAAAGATACCTGATGATTTATATGAGTCATTAGTGAACATGAAGAAAAGAGAAACATAAGAAGATAATAAAATCAGAGAATATATTGTAAGAAAATTATGTGATGTTAAAGATGAAGAACATTTCAAGTAGATCATGAAAGAACTGAACACCCATCTGAGAATAAAGAAAAGAACCATTCAGATTATGGGAGGAAATTATGAAGAGATCAAAAAAGAAACAAAGCAATCAATAGTCAAAGTAATGACATCTAGTGTTGAAAGAAACTCTAGTACAAAAGGACAAACATAGAAAGATAAGGAAGTTGAACATCAGAGAATTCCCTCTCCACCAGCTATAAACATTGAAGATGAGTCAATGCATGTGGAAGAAACTAAGATCACTTTAGATAGTGATGATAACCCTTTCAAGAATCTTGAAAACATTGTTGACAATTCATCTTTTGAAGAGCAGGACAGTGCTAGGGAAGAAGAGAAGAGAGATTCAAGGATTGAAGAAATAAAGGAAACAAAGAAACAAGTAGAAGCCCCTAGTCAAGAAGAAATCAGTCTTACACTTGAGACTGCAAAGAAATCATAGATTGGATCTATATTTGAAAGCTTTGGAAAAGAAGTTGATGATGATGATCAGATGGAATTGATCACATCTCTAAACAAAATAATTGGGAAGAACAAGAAGGTGAAAAGCCTTGAAGGATCACTGAAGGAAATAACAAAGAAGTTGCAAAGCATTGTATCTACACAGATAGTAGAGGCAAACCCACTTGAAAGACCTAAGAAAGTTATGAATGCATTTGATGATGAGTTTACTAACTTATCTAACATAGCTAAAGTGAAGGCACAAGCAGCCTATGAGGCCAAATTACTTCTAGACATAAGTCAGAATATTAGGAATGACATTAACAGCCTAGATATCTATATAAAAGACTTGAGAAGGAACTTGGACATAAGTAAAAATTTGTACATTCAGTGTACAAAATGTGAGAATCTTGTATCAGAAGAAATTCAGAAGATTAAGGCCAAAGAAGCAGAGATTCAGACAAAGGTAAATCTTCTAGCCAGCCCCAATGTGAAGATAGTGGACATTGAGAAGAGAATCACAAAGATTAATGATGAAATAAGGATTCTATATGATGACAAGGATGGGAAACTAAAAATATTCACTCTTCTAAGAGAGCATATTTCCATTAAGTTAATCAGTGTTGAAGGACAATTGGAAGAAGGTCTTTCATCAAAGACATCTTTTCAAAAGTTTAGTATTGCAAACCTTCAATCCTGTGAAATAGCATCTTATGGATTGTGTGCACTAATCACTATTGTGGACTCCATTATGAAGGTATGGGAGAAGGAGATAGAGAGCATCAAGATAAAATTTGTAGATTGTGTTGCAAGCCTATTGGATCTGCAATATTGAATCAAGGTATACACATTTTTGTTTGAACATAGTTTTGGCACACCCTTTCTTTTGTCATTGTTGTCAAAGGGGGAGATATATTTAGCATAAAATTTTTATATATGATAAGGATTTATATTTTTAGGGGGAGTACATGATATAGTTAAGATATATGGAGTTATAAGGGTAGTGATTATATACATTTGTTATGGCCACAATTTTGAGTTTTTGAAGTTTTGAGACAGCCAATTTTCTCATATGTTGCCACCAATGACAAAGGGGGAGATTGTTGGTAATTTGGATGAGTTAGATATAGAGATGTTTTCATTATGGAAACATATGATTTACATGAAGATCACATATGACAGAGATCAAGTATGACAGAGCGCAAAGCAAAATTGTCTAAGTATGAGATACTGTCTTTTCCAGTGTACCCAGAGATAGTTTTGATTAGTGATGATGATTGGAGTAAGTTCAGTGCTTACACAATTGAACATAGATACGATGATGACTATAGAAGACTCACCTAAGAGAGAAAGTTAGAATGGCCTGTACGGAAGAAGTTATGACAATTTTACCAGAGATAGTGTCAAGCTGACAGGACAGTATAAAGGGATGACATCCTATATGTTAACACTTGGGTAAATATGTATTTTTTATAATGCTTTTGTCAAGCCGACTATAAGATTTATTAGTCTTAATAAATTGTATAAATATAAGGCATATATAAATGTGGAGAAGAAGTAATTGTAATGATATTAGTGAACATATAAGCGAAGAGATATTGATGCGAAGTTTTTAAAGAAAAGAAATCAGTATAAGGTTATGTACCTTGCCATATTTTTTAATCATTGTACATTACTTGTTTGGGTAGTAGGCTCATCTAGTAATCATATTTTGTACTACCAACTCTTAGCAGGGTTGAGGCTTCTGACAAGGCCTAAAGTCCTTTAATTAGGACTAAGACACTATATGCATGTAATAGGCTCCTAAAAGGGTCAACATCCTTAACGAGATACTTTTGATTAGTGAATCTTTATGGGTACCATCCCCATTGGGGTTTTTTCCTTGGCCAGGGTTTCCTCAAGAAAAAATAATGTGTTATGAGTTCATTTGCTTTAATGTTATGCATATTCTTTAGTTTACTATGTTATGCATGTATCAAGTTAATCTGTTATATCCATAATTGGGAAAAAGTAAAAGTTTGTAGAATACTAATTGACCCCCCCCTCTTAGTATTCCCTATTTCTAACATAATATTGATGTTGACTAGAATGTATATGTAGATAAATGAAATAAAGATTCACTGGACCTAGATTGGTCACTTGTTCAAGCAATACATAGGACTTAGTATCTATATGTATTGATGAAATTTAATATATTATTGTTACTTCATGTTGAACTCAGAAATTATTGATGAAATAAATATTGAAAGATATTTGAATAATTATTGATGAATCCATCTCTATTCTATGTGATAATACTAGTTCTATAAACATATCTAAGAATCCAAAACCACATTCAAAGACAAAACACATTTTGATCGAGTACAACTTTTTCAAAGAAATTTTTTTGGAGAATAAATTAAATCTTGAGTATGTACCTATGCAAGAGAAAATTGCTGATATTTTTATGTAGTCATTATCTAAGAATAATTTCATGTATCTTTAGTTGAAGTTGGGGACATGATTTTCCCTCCTTATTAGAGCTATATTCATATGTATTTTCTTTAGTCCAATTAACTGCATACATAATTTGATCTATAATAATGATGATGGTTGCCTCTTAGGGGGAGATAAGTATTCTTTTGAGATGACATGCATATCTCACCGGAACCTAAGTAGAATGAGTAGTATGTGTGTATCTTTGGCCTTTTTCATTGATGTTAAAGGGGAAGATTTTTACTTAGTAAGAGAATTTGTTTTCCATATTCAACAATTATGAAGTTTTTCCACTATTATTGGTGTGTTACAATCAATGAAAAAGAGGGAGATTGTTGTAGAATGGAGAAAAATGAGTTGGTTGGGTAATTGATGAGTTAGTATGGTTATCATTCATGTCAACTTGTTTTTATTGTCATTAGTGACTATCTCTTACATAACTAGAAGTGATAATATTTATCTACATATTCTTCACATTACATATCTTTTGCTAAGATTTCAATATGTATTTTGGAACTAATTAGAGATGTTGGACTTAGTATTTTGTGGTTTGGAACAAATTACAGTGGAACTGGTATTTGTCTAATTATGGCTATGTTTGATAGTGGTTTTTACATGAAATGCGTTCTTTTCATTTATTCATTTGATTGTTTCTAATGGTTTTATTTTTGAAACAAGTTATTAATGTCCTTAACTTCATTCATTTCAATAGGCATGCTTTTTTGGTCTTCCAAGACTTGGTTTAAAAGTTTGATATTTTTTCCACTCTAGGATTGGCCAAGCTAGGGTGTTTACACTTTAATTATTTATCTTTGTATATTCAAGATGAAATGTAACATGTATAATATTAGTCTTGGTCCCAACCAAGGTGCGTTTTGGTCCAACTCTCATTCCTCTCAACCATGGGAATGTATAGTGCAAAAAAAATTCAAATTGCTTTCAACTACTTGTCTAGCTGATAGTGGGAGACTTCACAAATAAAGGATTGCTATAAATAAAAGTTAGATAATTATGGTTTTAGTGTAAAATGCATGTATTTATGATAACATTGTACAAGTATTTGTATGTTCAATGATGATATATGAAAGAGAATTTTTATCCTTGATTGCATGAGTTAAGTAGGAAGTATGGTGCACAGTACTGTAAAATTTAATGTGTTAGCTACCCAAAGAAATTAATTGAAGGTGTCTATAGATATTTTTATTGTGTTGGTGTTGTATATCATTGGTGGATATTGAATAGATGTAAAATGGATTCACCCCTATTGCAATGTAAAGGGGGAAATATGAGACCTATTCTCAAACCCAAATTCCCCAAGGAAGAGATCCGATTTGATCAACCAAAAGGTTAATGCACAATCAAATCAATTTTATGGAAAAGGGTAGGAAGAGAGAGTAAATCCAATATTTCCCTATGTGGAGGATTATGTTTAGAATATAGAATAATTGAAATACAAGTACTAACCTCAAATTAGGGTAGATTTGGAAAATGTTGAATTTTGATGTCTGTGTGCACTTTCGAGAAAATCTAAAACCTATCATGGATTGGAAATGCCGAGATAGAGAAAACCCAGAAATCTTTCCTCAAGATGGCTCAGCTCAGGTTTGACCCTCATAAAAAGTCAAATACCACATTCTTTATTTGAAGTCTGATTCAAATTCTATTCGTAGATCCTGGAAGTTTTCCAAAAAGGGTATCCAAATTCGCTCTTGGATCTAAAACTCTGCACCTATACCTACAAGAAAATGGGGGTTTTTGTTGTATGGGGGGTTTGCCTTGGTCAAACCCCAGTTTAGGAATTAACCTTGAAATTGAATTGAAATGTATTGTGCATAAATAAAGTAATTGAAACAAATCACCTCACTTATGTTGAAGTCCTTGTAGAGGATTTGAATCCTCAAATCCACAAGTAGGAATGAATGTAGGATGTAGCATGTCTCCAATCAATGGTATTTGATCTTCAACACCAATCTTGAATTGATTTTTGCATATGAGAAGGCTTGAATGAATGGAGAAGGATAGATCTTCAAGGGGGCTCCCAAGAGATTGAATCCTTCAATAGCTAACAATGGATATCCTTGATGAATGGATGCTTGAACACTTGAATGCTTGAAGACTTGCTTGCACTTGAGAGCTTGATTGCCAAACTTGATGATAGCTTTCTTGGATGAGATGTGATATGAAAATGAGAGAGGAAGGCCTCCTTTTATAGTGATCTAGGGAACACTCCTCTAGATGGGCCAGCTTGGAGAATTAAATCCCAATTAGGTCCTCACCTTTAGAAAATATACCTAGATTAAATGAAATTAAAGGATTTACCAACTTGAAACCCGAAATGGCCGACCCGGAGGCGAGAAAATAAATTTCCTAAAAGCCCGAAGCCCGAAAATTAAGGATTTTGAAAATTTAGAGAAAGGGGTCAATGTCAAGGTTGACCCTAACCTAGTCAGGGTCAAGCTTGACCTTGACCTAGTTAGAGTCAACCTTAGATATTGACCCTGGTCCAAAGTTGACTCAAAACCAAGTCAAGAGGTCCCAGGGATGCCCAGAAACCTAGAACTGATGCCAAAACAAGATAGAATGTCAGGAATAGACATAAAATCCTATGATTACTAAGATGAAGGATAGGAGGATCCATTTCTAAATCCTACCTAGAAAATAGAGCCATGGAAGAGGGAAATTCAAGAGAATCCTTAAGGTCCTAACCCTAATTTCACCTAGAATGAAGAAATCAAGTGCGGGGAAGAAGTGAAAGCGGGGGGAAAGCCAAATACATGAAAAGACCCAATCAAGGTGCTTAACATGACCCCAAACCACTTAATCAGAGGGATAAATGCTCTTATCATAGAAGTGCTTCCATTTTAAGATGATAAATTAAGCCCCCACTTTAGAAAGAGTATGGACTTGATGCAAACTCTTGGTAAAGGAGATCAGAATAACAAGATAATTTTATCATAATCCAAGGGACAAAGAGAAACTTTAAGCCCCCAGGGACTCAAGTCTTCATCGACTCCTAGATCATAATAAGAGAAACATCTCTAGAGAGAGAAAAAAGGTGTGATTACCTCACCCAATGAGAACTTATGTCTCATTGTGAACCACATAGGAAAATGGTGCAACTGGAAAGATGGAATTGAACCACCTAGTGAATGTGGCTACTCACTAGTCAATCCATCAAGGATTCATCCTTAGGAATATTTTATTCCATAAGAATAAAACCAAAAAACAAAAGAGATCCAGTCTTAAGTACACTTCTGACCTTAAGGGATCACAATATATATGTATATTTGAAACTGGAGGGATCAAGAGATCCTAAAATATAAATCCGTGCTTTAAGGATTAGTTACTAATCCAAAAAGGGAAAATAAGTATCTTGAAAAACATGTGTGTGTATTGAAAAGTGCATGTGTGCAATAGGTGAGCAGAGTGTATGCCCCCATGTTAAAGTCATTGCTTACACTTTAACAGGAGCAATGGCTTTAACGAAAACATAAACAACTCCACTGATTACATTTCAACGTCGAGATGCCCCCAGATAAACACAAATCAAGGGAAATATCATAGAAACATACATAGAACATAGAAGGGCTCTACCTATCGTGGGGTTAGTATGATCATAAGATAATATATATATATGATATTATTGCAAAGGAATTGACATCATTCCCCAAAGAAAGTAGAACTACAATCACAAAGGAGGAAAGATCACATAAGATATACAAAGGAGAATCTTTTTGGACCATGACATGGAGACCAAAAATAATTAGTGCTACCATATCTCGAATCCAAGTAGATTACACAAGGAAACACATATGAACAATAGCATAGTTACAACATAACATTGAACAATGCATAGAAGAATAAAGATACATAGAGAAGATTTTGAACAATAGTTTTGATTCCTTTATCACCTTGCACCTACTGAGTAACAAGGATCATGTAAAAGAATCTAACAACATTTAGCAAACACATTATGGGAGAAGCATAGTACAGTAGGAAAACACACAACAAAGCTACCATGAAGGACAAGCTAATCAAGCATGGTGCCTACTCTCCCCTTCTTGTTGTATATCATTTAGGGAAGGTGGGTAACTCACAAGAGGGACTATATCCAACATAGTAGGAATGATAGCCAGTTCCAAACAAGGATCCTCTTGAGAATCACTATGTTCAACACTAGGTGTAAGAGTTAATTGTGATGAAAGTATATTAGGTAAATCAATGTCAATGTCAATAGTCTCATATTCATCATTAACATCATGAGTATCAACAAGAGTATCTTCTTCATCCAAATTAATCAAAATAGGATCTAAGATATGAATAGAATCACCATAATCATGCATGTGAACATCATTATTAGTAGCAACATTGTCTAACACATTATGCATAGATTTAGTCGAAGAAGGTAGAGATCTTTTAGCTTTAGCATGAGCATGATGCTTTTTACGACATTCATTAGCAGATTTGTTACGTTTTGATTTATTTGAAATAGGTTGAGAACTACGAGGAACAATCATGGGATCCTTCATAGGTTCTTTAGGAAGATCAATAGGATTATTAACCATTGGAGAAACAATCACAGGATCTTTGATAGGTTCAATAGAAGGAACTTGATTAACAAAACTAGAGGTCATAGTTAAAGGAGGTATCAAAGGTGTAGGTAAAAGACCATGATTAAGATCCATAGGAGGTGAACTTAATTCAAGGATTTTATGATGTTTATAAGCTTGATATGATCAAAAAATATTATCAGGTTGAGGAGGACATGAATTAGGTAAGGAAGGCCAAAAGAAATCTAGAGCAACACAATCTCTAGGCCTAGAAGGTTGATATAGACTATGATTAATTGTCTTCACTTCTCCATCATGAATAAACTTAAGACACTTATGGATAGGTGAAGCAATAGCATGTAAGGTAGTCAACCAAGGTAAACCTAGCTTAACTTGAAATTGATCAGAAGTAGGAACCACAACAAAGGTAGTGTTCACAATTTTTCCAAAAAGTTCAACTAGCAAGGTAATAGAACCAAATGATGGATAAAGAAAACCATTGCAAGTTTGAATCCACACATCCGATGTATCATAAAAGTCATATTGTAATCTTTTCATAAAAAGATTTTCTTCAGTGATAACATTGACTAAGGAGGTAGGATCAATAAGACAACCACGAGTAGGTATCTAAGCAACCCTAGAAGCAATGTGAAGGGGACCATCAGGAGCTTTAATAGTCTTAGAGTCATCGAAGGTAATCAAAAGTTCTCGAGGTCTTTTATTCTTGAATTGTTGTCGAGGTTTAGGTTGAGGTTTCACTATAGGTTTAGGTTTTGGTTGATGTTGAGATTGAACTTGAGGTGAGGGTTGAGGTGAAGATATAGACTTATCAATATGCTCCACTTGATTAACAACATGATTGAGATCATCCATCTTTGAATCATACACAATTTCCATAGCAGATGGTTGAACAATAGTATTAGTATCATGTGTAGGTAAAGGGTTCGTATAGATTTGAAGGTTCTAATTAGGAGGAGAGACATATTGATTCCAACTACTATCTAGATTATCAACAGATAAAACCTTAGAATCAATTAGATCTTGAACCTTATGTGTTAAAGAATAACATCTCTCAGTATCATGACCACTCTGACGATGATATTGACAAAAAGCATTTTGATCAAAAGATTTAGATGAAATCGTAGTAGGTAAAAGAGGTTGAATAGGAGGTAAATTAAGCATATTAGCAGCTAACAACCTATTCATAATAGCATGTAAAGTTTTAGAAAGAGGAGAAAATGTATGATTTAATTGAAAAGCAGGGAATGCAGTAGTGGCATTATGAGATGCAACAACAACCTGATCAGCAATTGCATTCACTTGTTTTTTTATCTTGACATAATTATTGAGCTTTTGAAACTTGTTTGGATTAGGAGCAGCATCACTCTTATCAACTGGAACAGGAGCCATTAGAGTGGTGCTCTCAAATTGACTCACTTGTAATTGATAATGATGAAGCACCGCACAAAGTTGTTGAAAAGAGGTAAATTTAGTAAGAAAAATCTTATCTCTAATATCCTTTTGAAAATTTGAAATAAACATATGTTGAATATCAATACTAGGAATAGGATAGGAAATCTAAGCATGCAAATGCTTAAATCTACCAATAAATTCAGTCAATTTTTCTTTAGCACTTTGTTTACAATGCATTAAATCAGTCAATGACACTTGCGGGCCAATATTATTTTGAAATTGTTGAATAAAGGCATTAGCAAGTTGTGGAAAGGAATCAATTGAATAAGGAGGCAAGGAACAATACCATTGTAAGGCCTTGTCATGAAAGGTTCTAGTAAACAATTTAGCTAAAATCCTATGGTCATGAGCATAATCAGTACAAAGGATTTGAAATGTTTTAACATGATGAATAGGATCTCCTTTTCCATTATAATTATCAAGATGAGGCATCTCACCTTGCTGAGGAATAGGAGTATGAATAATATCCTGGGACAAGGGACTTCCCATGTCACATGTAGGAATACTAAACTTGTTTTGAGTTAAGGAAGAAAGTTGTTGTTGTAAGTATGATACAGTTTGAGCCAAACTGATGATGGTTGAATCATTAGAGGAAATAGGAGGAGTAGAAACATTAGACACACTAGGTAAAGTGTAAGAAGCTACAAGAATAGAAGACACAACTGGAGGAACACTAGGAACTACAGTTGGAAGTGGATTGGAATAAGTGAAGGGAACATTATGATATGAAGGTTGTGATACAGGAAGGGACATAGGAGGAACACTCATAGGAATAGAGGGAACCATCACAGTCACCAAAGAAGGAGTATAGATAGGAATACTAGGTAAAGGATTAGAAGGAGGTTCAACACTAGTGATAGGAGTAGTGAAACCTAAATCTTGAGCTTCTTGAGTTAAAGGTTTAACATTGGAATGCACAAGATGAGTAATACCATGAAAGAGGTTAACACCTTGATCACTATCACGGAGAAATTTCTTAAGAGCCTCTATAGCTTGAATGGAATCTTGACTATGGTTTTCTTGAAGAAGCCAATTACCCATTTTATCAAGTTCAGTGGAAAGTTTTTGGACTTGTTTAGGAGGAACTCTTAAATGATCATCCTCATCATGAGATGAGTGAGAAGAGCTTTTCTCCATAGGAGGATTGGAATCATGAAGAATCGGGTTATCATCAGGGATCCTAAGGAAAGGAGAAGAAGATTCAAGATCAAAGGCAACCATGAGTCTACGACTTCTTCTAACCGGAATGTTATAAGTAGGACTAGTGGTAGTAAAGCTCATAAACCAATGTAATCCAAATGAACTAAACTAAGAACACATAAAGCATGAATATGAAATCTAATTAGAATGCAAGATCAATCACAAAGGACAAATCTAATAGTAACAAGATAAAAGGAAAGCACAATAAGGCATCCAATTCCACAAAAGAAAAGAGAGTAAGTATGTCGGGTTCACCAAAATGAATAGTGAAGGTGAACACACAAGATAATACAAAGGGATATCTAACAAAATAGGGCATCTAAATCCACAAAAGAAAGGGGTAAGCATGTCGGGCTCACCAAAATGAATAGTGAAGGTGAACACACAAGATAATACAAAGTGAGATCTAACACAATAGGGAATCTAAATCCACAAAAGAAAGGGGTAAGCACGTCGGGTTCACCAAAATGAGTAGATGTAAAATGGATTCACCCCTATTCAAATGTAAAGGGGGAAATATGAGACCTATTCTCAAACCCAAATTCCCTAAGGAAGAGATCTAATTTGATCAACCAAAAGGTTAATGCACAATCGAATCAATTTTATGGAAAAGAGTAGGAAGAGAGAGTAAATCCAATATTTCCCTATGTGGAGGATTATGTTTAGAATATAGAATAATTGAAATACAAGTACTAACCTCAAATTAGGGCAGATCTAGAAAATGTTGAATTCTGATGTCTGTGTGCACTTTCTGGAAAATCTGAAACCTCTCCTAGACTGGAAATACAAAGACAGAGAAAAGCCAAAAATCTTTCCTCAAGATGGCTCAGCTCGGGTTTGACCCTCATAGAAAGTCAAATACCACATTCTTTATTTGAAGTCCAATTCAAATTCTATTCATAGATCTCAGAAGTTTTCCGAAAAGGGTATCCAAATTTGCTCTCAGATCTGAAACTCCGCACCTGTACCTACAAGAAAATGGGGGTTTTTGTTGTATGGGGGGTTTGCCTTAGTCAAACTCCAGTTTAGGAATTAACCTTGAAATTGAATTTAAATGTATTGTGCATAAATAAAGTAATTGAAACAAATCACCTTGCTTATGTTGAAGTCCTTGTAGAGGATTTGAATCCTTAAATCCACAAGTAGGAATGAATATAGGATGTACGATGTCTCCAATCAATGGTATTTGATCTTCAACACCAATCTTCAATTGATCTTTGCATATGAGAAGGCTTGAATGAATGGAAAAGGATGGATCTTTGAGGGGGCTCCAAAGAGATTGAATCCTTCAATAGCTAACAATGGATCTCCTTGATGAATGGATGCTTGAACACTTGAATGCTTGAAGACTTGCTTGCACTTGAGAGCTTGATTGCCAAACTTGATGATACCTTGCTTGGATGAGATGTGATATGAAAATGAGAGATGAAGGCCTCCTTTTATAGTGATCTAGGGCACACTCCTCTAGATGGGCCACCTTGGAGAATTAAATCCCAATTAGGTCCTCACCTTTAGAAAATATACCTAGATTAAATGCAATTATAGGATTTACCATCCCGAAACCTGAAATGGAAAACTCAGAGGTGGGAAAATAAATTTCCTGAAAGCCTGAAGCTCAAAAATTAAGGATTTTGAAAATTTAGAGAAAGAGGTCAATGTTGAGGTTGACCCTGATCTAGTCAGGGTCAAGGTCAAGCTTGACCTAGTTAGGGTTGACCTTAGACATTGACCCTGGTCCCAAGTTGACTCAACACCAAGTCAAGAGGTCCCAGGGATGCCCAGAAACCTAGAACTGATGCCGGGATAGGACAAAATGTCAGGAATAAACATAAAATCCTATGATTACTGAGATGAAGGTGAGAAGGATCCATTTATAAATCCTACCTAGAAAGTAGAGCCATGGAAGAGGGAAATTGATGAAGGGTGCTCCCCTTAATACCACAAACACATAACAGATATAGAGAAACAACAACAATATGCAAGAACAGAAAATTGGCTTCTTATTATCTCCACAAATGTGGAATTACAAACTTTCAGAATTACAATATGCAAAGCCACATGGGCATTCCCTTACAATATTTTGTAGGACAAAGCCTCGAACTATTACCCAGATCTACTACCCAGAACTATTCTGAACTGCCTAAGACAATAATACAGCCTTCCTTATATAGGCAATTATCCACCGCGGGGAAGGTTCCGGAATTTTAGCCAATAAGGCCGACCAAACTTAGAATTATTTTATTTTACATTTTATTACATCATAGTCGGCTCAAGATAACCTTTGGAACCCAAACAGAAATTTTGAAGAAAATTATTTTTTGCCATTTCAGGTGGCCCAACTTCCGAAGACCATAAGTCATCACCAGTTGACCCGATCGGCTATTATAACCCCATTTCAGAAATGCCACGAAGCTCTCTACGGGCTTGACCCACGCAAGCGCTTGTCACCCAAATTTTAGACCTCATTCGGGGCCTCTAAAGCCTTCAAAATAGAGTTCAAAGTTTCTGTACCCTGCTGCCAATACCGAAAATCTTCAATATCTTCCAATATACACTTGATTTGGCAATGAAACTTTACTGGCAGACTTACATGACCAAAATGAACCTCCAAGAAAGAAATCAGATCATTCTGAGCACATGCAAAAATTACCAAAAATAGTAACTTTCCATAAATAGCATCTCTGCACTAAAATAGCCCTTATTGAATACAAAAATAGAAATATTTTTGGGTGATGCAAGATTGCTCTTACACCCAGGATGCTCCTGCATCAGAAATTCAGGAGAATCCTTAAGATCCTAACCCTAATTTCACCTAGAAGGAAGAAATCAAGTGCGGGGAAGAAGTGAAAAGTGGGGGGAAAGCCAAATACATGCAAAGAACCAATCAAGGCACTTAACATGACCCCAAAACACTTACTTAGAGGGCTAAAATATCTTATTTAGGAAGTGCTTCCATTTTAAAACCTTACAGATATATTCTCTCTTATCATTCTTCATTTGGGCAATGACCAATCTAGTAGAGAGTCCTCTTTAGGCAATGAGCCCCATTACCCCAATTTTCATGTGCATGAAAATTTGGCTAAAATCTATCACAAGATATCTATTTTTACCCTGCCAGGCATCCCTAAAAATTTCATGGCTTTATCTGCTTCCGTCTGGTCTCTGCAGTGGTTTCTAGGTCTCTGGCTAGGTGCAAAACCCTTAAAAATTCATAAAACTAGCCATTGTGTCTAAAAACCCTAGGGCTCTATTCTGATTTGTAGTTAAATTTATCGGCCACTTAAGTTCTTAATTTTCCATGTGTGCTTTTCATTCATTGGCTGGTCGCTAGTTCTCCATGTCAGTCGGCGGTTATCTTTTACTTCCAGCGATTCAGCGAATGCCTTGTTTGCATAATACCCTAGTGTTTCATGGTTAAGTCCTCAATGGTTAGTGATTTAGTGAGTGGTTAACTTCCCTTCATTCATGTTTTCACTAAGAGGTCTGGTGGTCTTTTTATGTGGGGTCCTAGAAAGAGATCTAACGGCTATCTAATGATCTGAAGGGTTTGTGTCAGGGCATCAGATCATGTGCCGATTGTCATTTCCCTTTCAATGAAGTGCTATAGTGTGTCAGTGGGTCTAATGCCATGTCATCCTATGTGGAAGCTCCTAATTGGTCGAGAGATGATGATTTGTAAAGAATGTTAGCGCAGGCCTAGTGATTGTCAGTCGATGTTGATCTAACGGCTGTCGCATGTCTGCAAGGAGTTTTTCTAACACTTGCGATCATGCGACAGCTATTGATCTTGCTTTATCTCTGGGCCTTGTCAAGTGGGTCCTCATATTGCTTATCTATTCAAATTTCATTGGTTGATGGGTGCATAGTTGGGATTTGTCAGTGGGGCCATGTCAGAGTATCTGCAAGGATGTTAGTAGACCAAAGATCTATGGTTGTTGCTTGATCGAAAGGGATCTTCCAAGCCCTTGCGATCTTGTGACAACCATCCGATGCTCTTTCTGCAGGTCATGGGTCCAAGTCTATCAGACATACTGACCTACTCAAATGTGATTGGTTGCCACATGGTGATGAGGACTTCCAAGTGGACCGATGTGTCAGTAGGGTCATGGTTTAATGCAGATCTATAGCGGGCATATGATCTGAAGGAATATTCGGTGGTCATGAGATCATGCACCCACCCTTAGATTGGAATCTATTTGTCAGGTGGGTCTATTGTCAGAAAGGTTACCAAGGTGGCTGCTAATGGAGTGGCTAAAACAAATAGAAAGGTGACATGTGGCAGCCTAGGCCCAGGGTTAGTTAAAAGATTCTGTGAATCAGTGACTAAAGGGGTTTCTCATTTTTGCTTGATTTAACCAAGGGTCAATGAAAGACTTAGCGATTTAGTGAAATGTCTTGTTCATTGAATCGCTTAACGAGACCAAGGTAAAGAGATGGATTTTGTGAATGAAAATGGGTCTTCAATCACATGGTCACTTAATGACTTAAAGGAAGAAGGGCTCGAGGTGGGTCCAAATATGTTGACATGTCAATTTTCTCACTTCTCACTTGCCATTGACTTCCACGGTGGTGTTTGACTTGTCAGAGGGGGATTTTAAGTTGTTTTCTTAGTACATCATGGCCGTTCATCTGGTGGGAAGGATTTCTTATCGACAGTCACATTTTAAAATGACCAGGCTAGCTGTTAACATTTAAATTCAAATTTCCCATGAAGGTATTGCTAGGGTTTTGCATTCTTTTAGCCATACACGATGTCGGTTAGTTCAGGAATTAAATTCTCACGATGGTTATGGTTGAGAGGGTGATGGAGATGATTGTTGGCCAGTGTTGCAGGGTACTATGCCACATTTTCACACCAGGAGATGCTAGAAAGAGTTGGTGCCACCTTTTGAATAGTACTGTTATCCAGGGAATTATGATCAAATTGTGAGCCTTCATGGCTTAGTGGAGTTGTAGGTGGGTAGATGAGTCAAGGTTGTTGTGTTTACAGGTGTTTTTAGTTCAGAAGGCTCAACACACAAAGAAAGATATGATTTGATCATCGGTGTTCTTAGAGATTTTGATGATGGGTAATTAGTGTACCTTTAGGGTTTGATTATTGTATTGTAAAATCTTGTAGCCCTAGTTAGGTTTTGTTGACTCCTACCTGCGTGTAGTTGAGTATGTATATATTATTTTTTTTGGAGCTTTTGAGTTTAGAGTTTGACAACTGCAAAAGAATTTCACTTTTCTTAAAGGTCATCTATGGTATCATTTCTACCCTTTGGCTTATAAACTTATAAATCTTTCATTGATGATTCAAATATTAAAGAGGTATTTTGTGACATCTTTTCTATCCCTATGCTTCCTTGTCTAAATTATCTCTTATTGAATCAAAGTATATGATGTTCTCAGTGACAACTTAGGGTTCCTGATCCCTCTTACTTTCTATAATTGTGTGTGTTACTATGTTTGATCTAATTTAGATGTTTTTGCGGGTATACTTCAGCCCCCTAACAGTCTTGTCTCAATCCTACACTGAGTGACAGAAGTGAATGTCTGCTTGCAGGTCATAGGTTGTGTCTTATGTTCAAAAGCTCCTATCAAACACTTATGCAAGCCTATTCAGTAAGTTGTGACCTACTAAACCTAAGCCCTTCATTGATTCCATTTCTCTTTACTGAGATCCAAACCCTAATTTCGGTGTATCTCCTAGTAGGTAGTTTTCTTTCAGTCATTTCCCTTTACAAGCATTCCTTCTATCCCTTTCCCTCAAAAGACTTACTTTTCATGTCTTGAAGAAAATTAAGGTGATTATCCAAGAGGAACTAGCCTAGAACCTAAAGGTCTCATGTCAGTTATCGTAGGTCCCACACCTGGAGATGATTCCCATGTTATACTAGGTTATCAAGACTATGAGAGCTTGAGACAAGGGTGCAAACTTAGTGTATAAAAATTTTGGCATGCCTGGTGGGACTACACAAAAGGTTCACTATTGAAGATTATGTTATCTCTAATATACAGATTGCATGATACAGGCTTTTAAAAGTTGTTCTGTCAAGTATATTTGATGACTCCACTGATTTCAAAGATCCAGGCTAACCTTGTTTAAGGTTTATGAGAAAGATTGAGACTAGGAGCTCAAAGCCTACCAAATTTTCAAAGTTTCCCCCAAGAAGAAGTCATAAAGGCAGGTCAACTCAAAGACCATCCCCTACAAGGAGAGTTTAGGCTACACCTCTTGATACTATAGAAAGGGGATCTTTTCCCTTTCATTCTAGAAGAAGAGGCAGATCTCTAACCAGAGATCTAGAAGAGGATTCAAATCCAGCAGCAAATACAACTCACATAGTTGTTAATCTTTAGATTCCAACTCCTAAAATGGCAAGACCATTTGCATTTGCACCCTTTAATCAAGGTATTCCATTGAATTTTTCCCAACATCATGATGTGCCCTTGGTAGCACTAAAGAGTATACTTGATTTCACAGGTGAAGGGAAAACAACTGCTTTTGAGCATATAAGAGATGTGACCACCATCTACAACATACACAACATAACTCAAGAAGATGTGGCCACCAAATTATTAACAGCCTCTCTAAAAGGTAAGGCTCTTGAATGGTTTAAAACTCTAACTATTGGTTCTATTACTTCATGGGATGAATTAGGGGATGCATTAAGTAAGCAGTTTGAGGATAAATTAGATAACTTGTCTCTAGTTGAGTAGTTAACAACTATTAAGAGAGACCCTCAAGAGAAAAATGATAGACTACAATAGTAGATTCCTTAAGACATGGAATAGAATTCTAGTATTAGTAAGACCATCAGCGGACCATGCTTTCCTATATTATTTGCAAAGTTTGAATGGTCAAATTTCTATCATGATCCAGTCTATGGGTGGTACTTCTTTACCCCAGGCCTTTGACATAGATGTCAAGGCTGAAAACTATTTGATTCAAGTAGGCATGATTGCTAGGAGGCCACCAATGCCCATCTTCCCTAGCCTTCAACCCATTGCACCTACCCAAGTACCTCCATTCACCCCTATTCCCACTATATTAGCACCTCAGGCTAGTACTAGTGGTTAGGAACTAACAGCTAGTTTCTCTCAAGAGCTACAATAGATAAAGAATAGCCAAGAAAGAAGTAAGCAAGAAATGACAAATTTTTTGCAAACCTTGACTAAAGAGGTTACAAATTTGAAGAAACAAGGTTAAGGAATCAGACCACCATTTCAGTCACAAGGCCAGGGTCCTAATCAGTAATATCAAAATCAAGGACAACCTTATCAGAAAAATAGGCCACCATACCAAGGAGGCTATCAAGGACAAAGAAAAAGTTTTAATCAGAGACCATTCCAACCATATAACCCTGCACCTCTAAATTCTGCAAATCCAGTGAAGGATATGGTTCCTAGTCAAAAAAATATGGCTATGGATAATGAATGGTGTTTTCCTTGTAATCAGCCTAACAATTAGGCTACATGTTCAAATGGATGGATGAACCAAGCTCTAATGGTTCAAAATGCCTCACAAGTTCAATTAGAGGCTTCATACAGTGGGTCAGTGCCTCAACAAGAATCACAAGAAAAAGAGACTGCTCTCTTTAATTGGGAGTAGCCAGACTTCAATGGAGTTAATGATGAAGTTGCTTTTTTTGCCTATACAAGAGAAAAAAGGATAGTTCAAGACATGGAGAGAGAAGATTCCAATGCCAAAGCCACTACATCTACAGAGCCATTGAAACAAGCTAATCCCATCATGCCTAAGGAGGCTCTTGTCATTACAAGCAAAGAGAACCAACATTCCAAAGAAGTGGAGCCCATCATAGTAAAGGTACAATAGAGAGTACACACTATGACACCATTTAATATTGTAGAAAACATGAAGAAGGTGAATGTCACTATGTCCATGTGGGACTCTTTAGATCTTCCAGGACAACCTAAAATTTTGACGAGGGCCATGATAGAAGTGACAAATCCTCAACCTGCAAAAGAAGTTGCAAAGCCAGTGTTGGTAAACACTAATCAAGAAAAGGAGGCTCCAAGTAGCAACTCCAAAGGCAATGCCACGCAAGGTAGGAATTCAAAGCCACCTCCCTTTTATGTATCTCTAATTATTGGAAAATCTTTACTACATAATTGTATGGTAGATAGTGGAGCTACTAGCACTGTATGCCCAAGAAGGTAGCTGACCAATTAGGACTAAAATATGAACCCTTCCAAAAGAACGTTACCCAACTTGATGGATCCTCAGTCAATACTATAGGTGTGGCCAAGGATACCAGTTTAATTCTACATGCTAGTCCTAATTTCTCCATCCTCCTTGATATATATATCATAGATCTCCCTGCATTATTTGCTATATGTCTTTCAAGGAATTTCACAGCCAAGATAGGGGGGTATCTATCTTCTAACTGGTCTCACATGCTATTTCATACAAGGTATGGGACCAAGGTCACCATTAAGTCAAAACCATTGGCAACACACTATATAGAGCCATATGTGTCCAATACCATCAATGTTAACTACCCTATATTTGATGACAGTGACTTCCAAACTATTAGTGAAGCAAGCACAAAGATAGAGAGTATCCCTGATATTCTTCTAGATGAAAGAGCTTTAGAGGCCCAGGAAAATCTTGTGTGGGATTTTGGTTTGGGAAGTTATTTGATACAAGAAAGTGGAATCATAGAGCCAAGCCTTCTCAAAGAAGATACTGATTTAGAGGATCAGAACAATCAGGTTTGGGAACTATTTTTTGATGGAGCTAGAAGTATACATGGTTCTGGTGGTGGTGCTATGCTAGTGTCCCCAAAAGGAGAAAGGTATTATACTACCTTTAGATTCAATTTCTCCTGCACTAGCAACACTACAGAATATGAAAGTCTAGTCAATGGACTAGAGTGGGCTAGAAAAAGAGGGCTTAAGTTCTTAAAAGTTTATGGTGACAGTGAATTAGTTGTCAGCCAAGTAAGAGGGATAAGTGCAACCAAGAATGACACCTTGAGAGCATACAAACATAGATTTTGGGATGGAATTGAAGATTTTTGTGCTTTCAATATTGTTGCTATCACTAGGAAGCTAAATCAAAATGCAAATAGGTTAGCTACTGTTGGATCTCATTATGACATTCCCAACAACATTTCAAAAGAAATAGATCAACATCATATCAAAGTGATTGTCAGACCTTCTATTCTTGATAATGATGTCAATTGGTAGGTGTTTGACAATGATGAACAAATTTTGCAATTCTTGTTTGAAGAAGATGTTTTTTTAGAGTACAATCAAGATAGGCTATCACAAAATTATGGTGATCAAGTGATACAACTAAAGTCCAATAAGATGCCTAGAGGTCTTGTCACATTAGAAACTATCTTCAAAAAAGATGATGAAGTTAAGAACAATAAAGCTAGCCTAGTAGTTCAACAAGAACATTGTGTTGAGTTAGAGTTGGAACCAAGTAAGAGCTTACAATTTGGAAAAGTGAACATTGAATTGGAAAAGAAAGCTTATACCCAATTATTCAAAGAATTCAGTGATGTATTTGCATGGCAGTATGAGGACCTCAAGGGTTTTGATCTAGCCCTTACTCAGCACACTATTGAGTTAGAACCTAATGCCAAACCAGTAAGGCAAAAGAAAAGGCCTATTAATCCCAAACTTGAGCCACTTATGCATAAGGAAGTGCTCAAATTAATAAAAAGTTGTATCATCTACCCCATCAAGCATACTAGTTGGGTTTCCAACCTTGTTCCTATCAGGATGAAGAATGGGGAGTTGAGGTTATGTGTTGACTTCAGGGATCTTAACAGGGCCTCTTTAAAGGACCGCCATCCATTACCCTCAATGGAACAAATTCTACAATGTGTCTCTGGATCTGAGAGATTTTCATTATTGGATGGCTATTTAGGATACAATCAGATCTTAGTGAATGAAGAGGATCAATACAAGATTGCATTTACAACCAAGTGGGGAACCATGGCTTATCAAAACATGCCCTTTGGTTTGTCAAATGTAGGTGCTACATTTCAAAGGGCAATGGATATGGCCTTTAAGAGCCTCATGTATAGGTTTGTGCTAGTCTACCTAGATGACATAACTATCTACTCAAAGCATGCAGTAGATCATATCAAACATTTGAGGAAGATCTTTGAAAGATGTAGAGAATTTGGGATATCTCTTAATCCCAAGAAATGTGTGTTTGCAGTTCAAGAAGGAAAATTTTTAGGATATGTAGTATCCAAAGAAGGGATCATAGTAGATCTTGAGAGAATTGCAGCCATCTTAGAGCTACCATTTCCACATCATAAGAAAGGTCTCCAATCTTTCATAGGGAAGATTAATTTTGTTAGGAGGTTCTTGCCTAACATTGCAGATCTACTAAAGCCTTTGACAGCCATGTTAAAGAAGAGTTCAACTTTTAGTTGGACCAAAGAAGGGAGAGTTAATTTCCAAGCTATCAAAGAGGCCTTAACAAAAGCCCCTACTCTCCTAAACCCAAATTTTAGTAATGATTTTATCCTTTATGCTTATGGAGGTCATGATGCTATATCTGCAATGCTGACCCAAGAAAATTCAGATGGATTGGAGCAGCCTATTGCTTT
This sequence comes from Chamaecyparis obtusa, assembly GCA_027943335.1. Lineage (NCBI taxonomy): Eukaryota > Viridiplantae > Streptophyta > Pinopsida > Cupressales > Cupressaceae > Chamaecyparis > Chamaecyparis obtusa. The sequence continues at coordinate 153,402 of BSBK01004472.1, forward strand.
CTTTAGCAAAGGTTTAGAGGAGTATGAATAGAGATACTCTTTTGTAGAGAAAAATGTACTCGCTATGGTGAAGAGCCTAAAATTTTTTAGATATCTATTGACCCATAGCAAGGTACACTTGAAAGTTACTCATCCAAGTGTCAAAGAATTTTTGCTTTCCAAAGACCTAAATGAGAAAAGAGCTGGTTGGATCACCAAGGTGATGGAATATGACATAGATATTCAAACCACCAAGTTGGTTAGAGGAAGAGGTCTTTGTGAATATTTGGCATCAGACGAGAGTTCAAAGAGATTAGAGAAAATAGATGCATCTTTGGTGGTGCATTCTATAGAAGAACAAGCCAAGGCAACAAGCTGGTTGCCTAATATGATCAATTACTTGAAGATAGGACAATGTCCTGCAGGTTTGGAGTCAACAAAAAGAAGATATTATAGATTGCAATCTATTTCTTTTGTGCTGATAGATGAGGTTCTTTCTAGAAAGGATCACAATGGTGTCCTTTTAAGATGCATAGATTCAGAAAAGATAGCTGATGTCCTATTTGAGTTTCATGATGGACCTTCTGGAGGTCACTTTTGTCCTAGGACTACTACTTTTAAGATCATGAGGGATGGATACTATTGGCCATCTATCTTTAAGGATAGTCATGAGTATATGAGAAAATGCATCAAGTGTGCCATGTTTGCAGGAAAAGAGAGGCTTGCAACCTTGCTCCTACAACCAATCAGAACAGAGCAGCCCTTCATGAAGTGGGGCATAGATTTCATTGGAATGATCAATCCTTCATCTAGTGTAGAATATAAATGGATAATCACTACAACAGATTATTTCACTAGGTGGATAGAAGCAATTGCATTAAAAGAAGCCAATGAGAATGCTGTATTGAGTTTTTATGATGACATAATTCACAGATTTGGTATTCCAGATTCAATAATATCAGATAATGCATTGGCATTGACATGCCTTAAAGTCTCAGAGTGGGCAATCAAGAATGGCATCTATCTGAATACCAGTTCAAATTATTACCCTTAGGGAAATGGCTTGGCTAAATCAATAAATAAGAACTTGATTAGGATAATCAAGAAGACTCTGCAAGATAATTAGAGGGATTGGCATACCAGGTTGAAGCCTACCTTTTGGTTAGATAGGATCACTCCAAAGAAGATCATTGGGAATTCTCCTTACATGCTAGTATATGGTAAAGAGGCCAAGTTGTCCATTTTAGCTGAATTGCCATCTCTAGACTTGGCTACTCAATATGCCCTATTTGAAGAAGGAGATCCTTTTCAGATTAGGTATGCTCAGTTGATGGAGTTAGAAGAATTCAAAGACAAATCCATGAAAGATATGGAGTTGCATTAGATTCAAACAAAGAGGAGTTTTGACAAAAGAGCTAGGGTTAGAAATTTTGAGGTTGGAGACATAGTCCTCAAGTGGGATGAGTTTAGATCCAAGCCTGGCAGACATACAAAATTTGATTCTTTTTGGGGTGGACCATTTGTTATAAAAGAGTGCAAGGGATCTAATTCTTTTCAACTATCAAATATGGAAGGAGTTCCCCTGCCTATCTCAATGAATGGTTTCCACTTGAAGCCCTGCTTTGAGGTTAATCTCTCTCTGTAAATTCTTGTAAATATGTGTTTTTTTGCTTTCTTTCCGTATTTTCTAGGTTAGTTTCCTACTTTCCAAGAAGTGCTTGTACACAAAGTTTTGTCCCTCTATTTAGTTCTATCTCTGTTAAAGTTTTGTGTTCCTAGAATGACCCTATGCCCAACTGATTATGTCAAGGCCACTAATCTATGTCTAGCAGGTTGACATCCAGTAGGAATCACCAAAATGTTACCCTAATTTTCATGTGCATGTAGATTTGGCTAAAATATATCCCATGATCTCTATTTTTACCCTGCCAGGCATCCCTAAAAATTTCATGGCTTTATCTGCTTCCCTCTGGTCTTTGCAGTGGTTTCTAGGTGTCTAGCTAGGTGCAAAACCCTTAAAAATTCATAAAACTAGCTGTTGTGTCTAAAAAACCTAGGGCTCTATTCTAATTTGTAGTTAACTTTATTAGCCACTTAAATTCTTAATTCTCCATGTGTGCTTTTCATTCATTGGCTAGTTGCTAGTTCTCCAAGTCAGTCGGTAGTTACCTTTTCCTTCCAGTGATTTAGTGAATGCCTTGTTCGTATAATACCCTAGTGTTTCATGGTTAAGTCCTCAATGGTTAGCAATTTAGTGAGTGGTTAACTTCCCTTCAGTCACGTGTTCACTAAGAGGTCTGGTAGTCTTTTTATGTGGGGTCTCAGAAAGAGACCTAACGGTTGTCTGATGATCTAAAGGGTTTGTGTCAGGGCATCAGATCATGAGCCGACCATTGTTTCCCTTTTAATGAAGCACTGCAGTGTGTTAGTGGGTGCGATGCCACGTCGTCCTATGTGGAAGCTCCTAATTGGTTGAGAGATGATGATTTGTAAAGAATGTCCATGCGGGCCTGGTGGTTGTCAGTCGATATTGATCTAACAGCTGTTGCATGTTCACAAGGAGTTTTTCTGACACTTGCGATCATGCGATAGCCATTGATCTTGCTTTATCTCTGCGCATTGTCAGGCGGGTCCTCGTATTGCTTATGTGTTCAAATTTCATTGGTCCATGGGTGCATAGCTAGGATTTTTTAGTGGGGCCATGTCAGAGTATCTACAGGGATGTCAGTAGACCAAAGATCTATAGCTATCACTTGACCACAAGGGATCTTCCAAGCCCTTGTGATCTTGTGACAACCATTTGATGCTCTTTTTGTAGGTTGTGGGTCCAAGTCTGTCAGACATGGTGACTTGCTCAAATGTGATTGGTTGCCACATGCTGATGAGGACTTCCACATGGACTGATGTGTTAGTAGGGTCATAGTTTAATGCAGATCTACGACGAGCGTATGATCTAAAGGAATATTCAGTGGTCATGAGATCATGCACCTGCCATTAGATTGGAATCTATTTGTTAGGTGGGTCCATTCTCAGAAAGGTTGCCGAGGTGGTTGTTGATGGAGCAGCCAGAACAAATAGAAAGGTGACATGTGGTAGCCTGGGCCCAGGGTTAGTTAAAAGATTATGTGAATTAGTGACTAAAGGGGTTTCTCATCTTTGCTTGATTTAACCAAGGGTCAATGAAAGACTTAGCGATTTAGTGAAATGCCTTATTCGCTAAATCGCTTAACCAGACTAGGGTAAAGAGATGGATTTCACTAATGAAAAAGGGTCTTCGGTCACGTGGTCGGGGAATGACTTAAAGGAAGAAGGGCTCGAGGTGGGTCCAAATATGTTGACACGTCAATTTTCTCACTTCTCATTGGCCACTGACTTCCACGATGGTGTTTGACTTGTCAGAGGGGGATTTTAAGTTGTTTTCTCAGTACATCATGCCCATTCATCTATTGGGAAGGGTTTTTTTATCGACGGTCACATTTTAAAATGACCAGGCTAGCCGTTAACATTTAAATTCAAATTTCCTACGAAGGTTTTGCTAGGGTTTTACATTCTTTCAGCCATACATGACATCGGTTAGTTCAGGGTACTGTGCCACATTTTCACACCAGGAGATGCTAGAAAGAGTTGGTGCCACCTTTTGAACTGTACTGTTATCCAGGGAATTATGATAAGATTGTGAGCCTTAATGGCTTAGTGGAGTTGTAGGTGGGTAGATGAGTCGAGGTTGTTGTATTTGTAGGTGTTTTTAGTTTAGAAGGATCAACACGCAAAGAAAGATATGATTTGATCACTGGTGTTCTCAGAGATTTTGATGATGGGTAATCAGTGTACCTTTAGGGTTTGATTATTCTATTGTAAAATCTTGTAGCCCTAGTTAGGTTTTTTTGACTCCTACCTGTGTGCAGTTGAGTATGTATATATTGTTTTTTTTGGGGCTTTTGAGCTCAGAGTTGGACAACTGCAAAAGAATTTCACTTTTCTTAAAGGTCATCTATGGTATCAGTTCTACCCTCTGACTTATATAGTTTTAAATCTTTCATTGATGATTTAGATATTGTAGAGGTATTTTGTGACATCTTTTCTGTCCCTATGCTTCCTTGTCTAAGTTATCTCTTATTGAATCAAAGTATATGATGTTCTCAGTGACAACTTAGGGTTCTTGATCCCTCTTACTTTCTATAATTGTGTGTGTTACTATGTTTGATCTGATTTAGATGTTTTTGTGGGTATACTTTAGCCCCCTAATAGTCTCGTCTCAATCCTACACCGAGTGGCAGAAGTGAATGTCTGCTTGCAGGTCATAGGTTGTGTCTTATGTTCAAACCCTCCTATCAAACACTTATGCAAGCCTATTCAGTAAGTTGTGACCTACTAGACCTAAGCCCTTCATTGATTCCATTCCTCTATACTGAGAGCCAAATCCTAATTTTGGTGTATCACCTAGTAGGTAGTTTGCTTTTAGTCATTTCCCTTTACAAGCATTCCTTCTATCCCTTTCCCTCAAAAGACTTTCTTTTCATGTCTTGAAGAAAATTATGGTGATTATCCAAGAGGAACCAACCTAGAACCTAGAGGTCTCATCTCAGTTAGCATAAGTCCCACACCTGGAGAGGATTCCCATGTTATACTAGGTTATGAAGACTATGAGAGCTTGAGACAAGGGTGCAAACTTAGTGTATAACAAGCCCTTCAGCAATAATTTTATCATAGTAATCCTTTCTTTTCAAAAATTACCTTAACTGGTGTCACCCTAATAGGTCTTCATATATTTGAGAATAATATTCTATTTTATTTTTAACTTAACAAGGTTTTCCACATAAATCTAGTGTTTCATGCACTGTATGGTTATTATTCTTTTTGTGATTACATCTTTATGCAATTGAAGATTAAAGTGAGCTTGATGGAACATATCAAAATTTTAAATTTTATAAAATTTTGTTGACAACAATTCACGCCCCCCCCCCCCCCCCCCCCAACTCTTAATTTTATTTCATATTCAACACAAACACTTAACTATTGGATCATCTCTTCCTTTCCCAGTATTGAAGCAATCAACAAGGATGTGAAACTTATAATTTACTATACATAAAAATAAAAAATATGTGAAATTATCAATCTATGTGAACAAACATAATCATTATAAGTATTTTAAACTCTTAATTCAATAAAATTTTCATTCAACTATCATTATCTTGTTTGTGGGTACCAATACACCTCCCTCACACTAGGTGTTTCCTATAAAAGTAAAATAAGATAAAAAATATTAGTTAATAATATTTTAATTAATGACAATTTAAATGACAAGCATGTATAAAATATAAATAAATGTAAAGGACTAACTATAAAAATATATGCCATGTAGATATCATGTCCAAATAAAATGGCCAAGAGGATGGCATCCTAGGCCTATGTCATATCCTTGTCGAACATCAAGTGTTAAATACAACATGTAAATAAAACAACCATAGTCCTAATAAGATATCTCTTATAAATATTTATTTTTAATAAATTGCACTCTAGAATTATATGTTAAGTCTTAAAATTACATTCTCAGTGAATGATGCATGAGCCTCCTTTTTGTGGTAGGTGAGGATTCCCTTATGTGTGCTCCAATGCATGTCATCTCATATGGTGCACTGACCATACCATAGAACCAAGAAAATGTTCTTTCACATAGTGCAAGTATTGACACACAAATATGTCCAACCAAGGAGGATGTGCTAGTGCAACTTGATTTGCCACTAGCATCAAGTTTTAATATGATTTAGAAAATAAGAGAGGGGGGGTGAATGAGTTGTTCTTAGGTCTAGATGTATCAATTAAAATTATAAACACTTCAACAACTAAGATCTAACAACCAATAGCTACTCGGTCATTATAGAATGTATATCAAAAACATATAACAGTGCAATCCACTATCCAATAGTATTTAACTTGAAAAATACAAAAATGTTCAAACCAAAACATTCACACAATTATTAACACCAAGATTTATAGTGGAAACCCAATTTAGGAAAAACCACTTTGTAACATGTTACTGATATTTTCACTCTTCTGATGTGAGCTCTATGAAAATCCAACCCTGTCAAATGTTTACAAACACACTACTAGGTGTGACCTGGTTAAAGGATTTCAACCACCCTGTTAGGTGTGCACCTTGTTAAAGGACTTAAGTACATTCCATTAGAATGTAACCTTGATTAAAGGATTTAAACTGATACAATGGTTATAAGGTAACATCAGTGTTTGATCTAAAAACATACAACTCACTTTGCAAATAACTGATCCAATTCTTACATATATATGCTATCTTACTGACTGAGATCCATTTCCATCTCCATCATTAATCTACTTGGAAATCCCTTCAAGAAATCACAACTCCTCCTTCAGCCTTTTTTTCTTATTCAGTCAATAACAACAACAACTCTAGCATACTACTTCAACCTCACACTTAGGTTTCCTTAATACCTCTTCAATAGGTAGATCCATCTTTTACCACTTAATCTCCTCCATAGATCTTAGGGTTAGGTCAGATTCATTGAATCATTCCAACATTATGTTCTTCATCCATCATTCTAGAAACATCTCTAATCTCTTTATGGAATCACAATAAAATGGTTTACTATGCATTAAATGCTCCATACATTCAATAAATAAAGTCAACATGATTTACATAATCCAAGAATTCAAACATGTCGGCTAGGAATTTGAATTCTTCCCCAAATGTAAATTATTGATGCTTGGTTAATACTATGTTCAACTCCTCAGTCATCACTGTGTAGCTCACTCATCACTTGAAATTATTTCCTCAGCTAATATTGTCTTCCTCAGCAATAAACTGATGTTTGGTCAACACTAAATTTACTCAGCATATATTGGCTCGGTCGATACCAACATCACTCGGCTTAAACTAGATTTATTCACTTTTTCTCGATTTAGCCTACTTGTTTAGTCTTGCTTCTCACTTAGATAAACAATACATCATCTTATCATTGTGCCAAATAATCAAGTACCCATTGAAGTATCAAGATAACTCAACCTTTCTCTAGGTGCTATTGTTATCACCCTTTCCCTAAACCTTCTCAACAAACAAATAGATATAGTACTTTTTTAGATAGCAACTATCTTACCAGTTAAGGTTTGACATCAATGACAATACAACAATTTCTTCAATTGTAGTTTCCAAAAATCTCCCTCTTTGGCATTGATGGTAACACCATATGAATAACACATGATTCACCAAACAATCCAAAACTTGTTTTTGCATTAGAAAAATTTATAATATCCTTAGCTTCATTCTGAATCACTTAGCCTTGGTTTCTTGACTGTCTACATAGTAACTTCCACTGAATCTCTTCTGTGTTCCTTTCCTCTAAATCTCTCCCTGTTACTTGATATTCCATGAAATCTCACCATGTGTTTTCATCTTATTCATCTCCCTCTTTGACAATAATGCGAAAGCAGCAACTTAGAACATGCATCATTCAGATGTAGATGTCATCTTGTCAATTTAGTAACAATATTCCTCCCTCTATCATCTTTTCTTATGATTGATTAACAACTTTTATGTACTTGTCACAACTCTAGATTGCTCCTAAAGTGTGACCTTTTCTTCATCAATTTGTCAGATACTCTTTGCAGCACATTTGATGCAGTGCTCCTAGCTTGACTAGGCAGCCCTAGTGAGGGGAAGAACCCCTAATTTGCCTCTCAGATATTCATGAGCTTCCTTAGGTAAGGCTTTGGTGAATATGTTTGGTATTTGTTCCTTTGTATTCACATATTCCATTCTAACTTCTTTATCTTCTACCAATTCCCTCAAGTAATGATACTTGATGGCAATATGTTTGGTCTTAGTGTGCATCACTAGGTTCTTAGATATGTTGATAGCACTTGTGTTGTCAAAGTAGATGACAAATGTTTCAATGATCTCTTCTTTCATGCCTATCAACAATTGCTTAATCCATATCAGGTCTTTACAGTTCACTGTAGTAGCTACATACTCAGCTTCAGTTGTAGATTGGGAAATGCAATTTTGTTTCTTTCTTGTCCAGGAAACTAATTTCTATCTAAGAAAGAAAGCTCCACCACTAGTACTCTTTCTATCATCCACATTTCCTAGCCAATCTACATCAGTATAGACTCTTAGTTCAAATCTTTCATGCTTCTTGTAGTACAGTCTATAATCTCTAGTCCCTTTCAAATATCTCATTATCCTCTTCACAACCATCATATGAGTTTCCTTAGGATTGGCAGAGAATCTTGCCACAATCCCAACTACTAGAGTAATATCTGGTCTATTGTGAAAATCATATTGCATCTTTCCAATCATGGACCTATACAAAGTTTGGTTTACTTTAGCAACATCATCATTTTTAGACAATTTCTATCAAGTGGCCATGGGAGTACTTACTACCCTTGAATCCTCCATACCAAAGGTTTTTAGTATCTCTTTAATATATTTAGATTGCGTGATGAAAATACCTTTCTCCATTTGATATACTTGTAAACCAACAAAGAATTTTATCTCCCCAAACATTGACATTTCAAATTCAGTTTGCATCTCATTTGAAAATTTCTTACATAGGGCATCTTGTACACCAAATATGATATCATCTACAAAAATCTTAGCTAACAAGATTCCTTTACCTTTTTCATCTTTCATGTATAGATTGCTGGTGTCATTTGTCCTTGAGAATCCAATCTATATCAAGTAATTGTGCAACCTCTCATACCATGCTCTAGGGGCTTGCATCAATCCATACAATGCCTTATTCAGTTTGCAAACCATGTGTCTCTTGTTTGGATCAAAAAATCCTTTAGGTTGTTCAATGTACACTTCTTCTTCTAATATACCATTTAAAAATGCAGACTTGACATCCATTTTGTATACCTTGAAATCTTTGTAGGTAGCATATACAAGTAGAGTTCTCACTCCTAATCTTGCTACAGGGGATAATGTTTCCCCATAGTCTATTCCTTCTTCTTGTGCATAGCCCTTACATACCAGCCTTACTTTATTCCTTGTGATTTGTCCATATCCATGAAGCTTGTTTCTGAATACCCATTTTGTTCCTATGACATTTTTGTTTTCTGGTCTTGACACTAGATTCTAGGTATCATTCTTCTCTATTTGTTCTATCTCCTCATTCATGGCTTGAATCCAGTCTTCATTTTCTATTGCCTCCCTTGTTGTCTTAGGCTTGAATTCACACAATAAACATGTAAGCTCTCTTAACTTGCTTCTAGTCAAAACTCCAGTTCCTTTGTCTCCAATGATTTGTTCAAGCTTGTGATGTCTCCTTACATACTATGCCAAAATAGGTTTTGCTTTCTTTTCTCCTTTCTCTTCAGGTTCATCAATAAGATTGTCAGATTCAACCTCTGATTTCTTGAAAACCTCTTCCTGATACTTGGCACCATCCTCCTGTCACTCAACATTTTCTTCATGTCATTCAGCATTAGTTCCCTGATGCTCAATATTGCTTACTCAAGACTACATCAGGTGCAAGTGTGTCACTTGCCTCTCCTTCTTCTATATAGACAAGAGATCTATAATCTTTTGGTTCTCTCTTTCTTTCCTATTCATTTTTCTCTACATATTCATCAACCTTCACATTTACACTTTCCACAATTTTGTTAGTGTTAGAGTTCAAACACTTGTAAGCTTTACTCTTTGTGGAATAACCTAGGAATATGCCATCATCACTTTTAGCATCAAACTTTCCATTCCTATTGTCTTTTAGTATATAGCATTTGCTCCCAAAAATTCTAAAGTATTTTACATTAGGTGTATACCCATGCCATAATTCATAAGGTGTAACATTTGTACCTTTTTTGATCTGTACTCAGTTTAAAGTATAAACAATTGTACTTATAGCTTCTTTCCAGTACTTTTGTGCAACATTCTTCTCAATCATTAGTGTTCTTGCACAATTGATGATAGATTTGTTCCCCCTTTCTACTATACTGTTATGTGGAGGTGTTCTAGGTGCATACATCTGTCTCTTGATTCCTCTATCATTGAAAAATAGGTTGAATTAATTTGATATGAATTCTCCACCTCAGTTAGATCTAAAACACTTCAGGTTTCTACCTGTCTCCTTTTCAACCTTAGCCAAATACCACTTAAATAACTGAAATGCATCAAATTTTTCTTTTAAAAACATTATAGTCATCATTCTAGTGTAATCATCAACAAACATAATAAAGTATCTAACACCACAATATATTTGTACACCCATAGGTCCATAAAGGTTAGTATGAACCAAATCTAAAACATTTTCAGAACTAAAAGTCTTTCTCTTGAAACTAGACTTTGTCATCTTACCTAAATGACATTGTTTTCACATTACATTATCATGTTTCTTCAATCTTGGTAGTCCTCTCACTTTCTTCTTTTTACTAATATCTACCAGATTGTCAAAGTTAACATGACATTACCTCTTATGCCATAGCCATATATCATCAAGTTGTGCAATCAAACATGTCTCCTTAGATAGGTCTAGATAGAAAAAATTACCTCTTGTCTATTCTCCACTTCCAATCAGTTCACTAGTGGCATCAAATATTTGAGCCTTCTTGTGATGAAATTCCACTTGGTAACTAGTGCTATTAAGCTGTACAAAACTTAGCAGATTATAGTTAAGACCTTCAACCCAATAAGCATTTTCACAAGTGATCTTATCAGTCAGCTTAATTAATCATTTACCCTTAACAAGACATGGTGCATCATTACCAAACTTAACACTTCTACCTTTGTAATGATCTAGGGTATTAAACTTACTTTTGTCACCTATCATGTGGTGTCAGCAATCACTATCAATAATTAATTTATCATTTTTGTTCAGATATGATACAAGTGTAGTTTTCTCATCTTCATCAGACTCATCTTTCATGGCAACATAGACTACTTCAATTTCAAAATCATCATTATCAATGTTAGTTTCTTCTTCAGCAATATAATAGGATTTCTTACCTTTATCTTTGTAGTCCATGTACCTTCGGTAACCTCTATTTTCTCTCTTATCTTTTTTCTTGCTAACTCTTTCCTCATCCTTATCATCCTTGTCAAGACATCTTGTATCTATATGACCAACTTTGTTACATGAGAAACATATGATAGGGAGTTTACCTTCATACCTGCCTTTTCCTCTTTTCAATCTTCTAGCCATAAGAGCTTCAAGATCCTCTAGTTCTTCATTAGAAGTGTCACTATCACTTTCACTCTCACTGATGCATCTTTCTTTTTCTTTCTTAGACTTATTCAAAACCATTTATGACTTAAATATAGATTCAACATTAGAAATAGTGAAGTTATCATAATTAGAAAGCTCAAAAGTAGTAAGCTTACCAACAAGACTTTCCAAAGTTAGAGCATTAACAAGGTTACATCTAGATTCTTGAATTGCTGAAATTTTGATGGCATAAATAGGATGCAAAGTTCTCAATACTTTTCCAATAAAAGTCTCATCGTCAATAGTCCCATTAGCTCCTCTAATATAATTTACAACCTCTTTTATCCTACCACAATATTGAGCAATATTATCACCTTCTTGCATTTTCATTTCATCAAATTTACCTCTCAGGCTTTTAAATTTTTCCCTTAGTACATTCACATCACCACCATAGATGTTTTGCAAGAGTGTCCCACATTTTCTTTCCATTTGTGCAATCTTTAAAGTCTTCAAATTTAGGATAACTTAAGGTAGATGCAATCTCCAACATGTCTTGGTTGTGTTCATGTTTAGCTCTCATCTCGTCGCCAGTCAAGGGTGCAGCAGGTGTGACATAGTCATGTTCAACATTATACTTTTTTGAGTCACCAATACTAGCTAGATACAGTTTCATCAGACTCTGCTATGCAGGAAAGTTCTCCTTATTCAGCTTCGGTACCTCCTTCTTATACATCCTAATCATTTACTTCAAGTACCTTTAAACTTGTTCTCTATAAGCACCAAAAGATCTGAAACCAATTGTTAATATAATTTAGAAAAATAGAGAGGGGGGTTGAATCAATTGTTCTTAGGTCCAAATGTATAAATTAAACTTTTAAACACTTCAAAAACTCAGATCTAACAATCAACAGCTACTCGATCATTATAGAATATATATCAGAAACATATAACAGCGCAGTCCACTATCCAATAGTATTTAACTTGCAAAACACATAAATGTTCAAATCAAAACATTCACACAAGTATTAACACCAGGACTTATAGTGGAAACCCAATTTGGGAAAAACCACTTTGTAACATGTTATTGATATTTTCACTCTTCTGAAGTGAGCTCTGTGAAAAGACAACCCTATCAATGGTTTACAAACACCCTGCAAGGTGTGACCCAATTAAAGGATTTCAACCCACTTGTTAAGAGTGTGCCTTGTTAAAAGACTTAAGTACATTCCATTAGAGTGCAACCTTGATTAAAGGATTTATACAATGATTGTTAGGTCAACCTTGATTAAAGGATTTAAAATGATACAATGGTTAGAAAGTGACAATAGTGTTTGATCTGAAAACATATAACTCACTTTGCAAATAACAGATCCAATTCTTACATATATATGTTGGCTTATTGACTGAGATCCATTTCCATCTCCATCAATGATCTGCTTAGAAAACCCTTCAAGCAATCACAACTCCTTCTCCTTCAGCCTTTTCTGCTTATTCGATCAATAACAACAACAACTTCAGCATACTGCTTCAACCTCACACTTAGGTTTCCTTAATACCTCTTCGATAGGTAGATCCATATTTTGTCACTTAATCTCCTCCGTAGATCTTAGGGTTAGGTCAAATTCATCAAATCCTTCCAACATTATGTTCTTCATCCATCCTTCTAGAAACATCTCTAGTCTCTTTATGGAATCATAATAAAATAGTTTATTGTGCATTAAATGCTTCATACATTGAATAAATAAAGTCAACACAATTTACATAATCCAAGAATTCAAACATGTCAGCTAGGAATTTGAATTCTTCCTCAAATGTAAATTACTAACACTTGGTCAATATTGTGTTCAACTCCTCAGTCATCACTTCATAGCTTGGTCATCACTTGAAACTGTTTCCTCAGCTAATAATATCTTCCTCGGCAATAAACTGATGTTTGGTCAACACTGAATTTACTCGGCATATACTAGCTCGATTGACACTACCATCACTCGGCTTAAACTAGATTTCTTCACTTCTCGATTAAGCCTACTTGTTTAGTCTTTCTTCTCACTTAGATAAACAAAACATTATCTTATCATTGTGCCACATAATCAAGCACCCATTGAAGTATCAAGATAACTCAACCTTTCTCTAGGTGCTAATGTTATCACCCTTTCCCTAAACCTTCTCAACAAACAAATAGATATAGTACTTTCTTAGATAGAAATAGTCTTACCAGTTAAGGTTTGACATCAATGAAAATACAACTATTTCTTCATTTGCAGTTTCCAATATCAAGTCCATGTGGAAAGCTAGTGTTGGGGTTTGCGAAACCAAAATCCTTCTAAAAGACTGAATAACCCTAATAGTTTGTAAGGAAACCTCTAAAATAATGTTTAGATACTATACTCAAGGTGAAAAATTAAATTAAGAAGGGGGAAGATATGAGCCATGTACTACTTCAACCTCCCTAGGTCTATCTTGGGGCATACCTTTGCCCAAACCCTTGAAATATTTCATGCTAAAGTAGTTCACATGATAGTGCAACACAAACTTGATATTTAATTTTTTGATGAAATAGAAGGGCACATCCATAATGTTCTTAGGTCATCTATCAAAACTATCCTCCAATGACCCCAAAATATATTTCATATATCATCATTAATACACCATTTGATGGAAGTTTTTGGTTTCCTTGTATCAACTAGCTATCCAATTTAGGGATTAAAAAATAGGTCTAGAAAATTTTATCTTTTGATATATCAAGGTTCTTCACCTCATCATAAACCAACCCATGTGTGTAGTGAGCCCTTGTGGTCTCTTTCCATAAAAGTAATAAACTATGCTTGGTGGTGAGGGTTTCTACATTTGATATGATTTCTTGTAATGTGTTAGATATAAAGGATATATGAAGTATTGTATGATGAAATTCTATAATTCCCCTCAAATAATTCAAATTTTTATAAATTAAATGTTAGGTTGATGTATTTTAGTTTCTATCTTAGAGATGCTATTTATCATGTTCAGATCTGACACTATGTATTTTCATACGATTAGTACTTTCTTTATGAGATATGTTACGTCTATTAGTTACTGGATATAGTTATCATGTGGATGATATTTTATGATCATATGTGATTATGGTTATTGGTCTAATATTGCTAACCCATTGTATGATCTATATGTATCCTTCTTGGTGTGTGTGTCAGAAGAAGGGAGGCAGTCATAGTCACTCCTACAAGAGATCCACATGATGTCACACTCCTCCTTCCTTGCTTGTTATTGGTTGCATGGGTATGTGCAGGATCATGATATGTCAAAAAGTGGTGATGCGAAAAAGAAGTCCTGATTGATAGACTCTTTGACAAATAACTATAACTTTCAAACAATATAAATTTTTTAAAATATGAAATCTACATCACATTCTATGCTTCACCTAATACAATAGTAATAACCAATTATTTCAATTTGATTAAGTTTAGACTAAGTTAAGGTGGTTCAACATGAGAGTTTTAATATGCAGGAAAATTTGTAGTAGAAAAATCATAATTAATTATTTACTTGGAAAAAATACAAAAAAAAAAATCTCAAATCTAGACATGAGTCTACTACTTTTATATAGAATCTTATAAAAAAATATTATCATTTGATTTTGTTTAATGTGGTCAGACATACACCTACTTGTTATCTTTCTAGTCTTGATTGATAGACTTATTGAAAAATTGATGAAGGGTGCTCCCCTTAATACCACAAGCACATAACAGAAATAGAGAAACAACAACAATAATATGCAAGAACAAAAAACTAGCTTCTTATTATCTCCACAAATGTGGAATTACAAACTTTCAGAATTACAATATGCAAAGCCACATGGGCATTCCCTTACAATATTCTATAGGACAAAGCCTCAAATCAATACCCAGATCTACTACCCAGAACTACCCTAGACAACACTACGGGCCTTCTTTATATAGGCAATTTCCACTGTCCGAGAAGGTTCTAGAAATTTAGCCCTAACGGCCAAACCAACTTAGAATTATTTTATTTTTCAATTTATTACATCAAAGTCAGCTCAAAATAACTTTTGAAACCCGAACATAAATTTTGAAGGAAAATTATTTTCTGCCATTTTAGGTGGCCTGACTTCCGGAGACCATAAGTCATCACCAGTTGACCCGATTGACTATTATAACCCCATTTCAGAAATGCCAAAAAGTGCTCTACAGGTTTGACCAGGGCAAAGTGCCCGTCACCCAAATTTTCAACCTCATCCGGGGCCTCTAAACTGAAAATCTTCAATATCTTCAAAACTACACCTGATCTAGCCATGAAACTTTGCTGGCAGGCTGATATGACTGAGATGAACCTCCATATGTAAAATCAGACATTTCAAGATTGTAAGACCAACTTACTAAAAATAACAAGTTTCCATAAATAGCAACTCTGCACAAGATAGCCCTTATTGGATACAAAAATAGAAATATTTTTGGGTGATGCAAGATTTCTCTTACACCCAGGATGCTCTTGCATCAGACACCTGGGGCAATTTGAGAAGTGACCCTGTCACGACTCAGGTGTGCAGAGGAAAACCAAGATGGTTAACCTCCTCCTTTGTTAGCCATGATGAATCTTCTACAGGTCATCCTTTCCATTTGACCAAATACTCTTCATATGTCCTGTTCCTTGTGCTTCTGCCAACACGACTATCCGGTATGTCTTCAATCTCCTTGATATCTGAACTGGTTGCTGGAATACTCCACTGTGCTACTGCAACCTCATCTTCAACACCTCCTTCATGATACTCTGTCAAATCTGAAATGTTAAACACTGGTGAAATATTCAGCTTAGAAGGTAGTTCTACCTCATATGCATTTCCTGAATCATGCTTCTTCAGTATCGTACATGGTCCAAACTTCTTCATTTTCAACTTGTTATATGTACCAACTAGAAATTGCTCCTTTTGCAAATGAACCAAGACTTCATCCCCAACCTAAAATTCCTTATGCCTCCTTTTCTCATCTGCCTTAGTCTTATACTGCACATTCATCTTGGTAATATGCTTCCTCACCTCC
This sequence comes from Chamaecyparis obtusa, assembly GCA_027943335.1. NCBI lineage: Eukaryota > Viridiplantae > Streptophyta > Pinopsida > Cupressales > Cupressaceae > Chamaecyparis > Chamaecyparis obtusa. The sequence goes on from BSBK01004472.1 coordinate 169,609, forward strand.
TCATGGATTTTCTTCAAATGTTCTGCAAAATCCTTAGCTTCAGCACAACTTATTTCTCCTTTATCTATCTTTCTCAACTCAGATGCATTTCTTGGACTACTTCCATATACAATCTGGAATGGTGATTTACCAGTGCTCCTATTGACAGAATTATTGTATGCAAATTCTACCTGTGGTAAAATCAAATCCCATCCTGTTGGCTTATCTCCAACCAAACATCTCAGCAGATTTCCCAAACTTCTATTCACCACCTCTGTCTATCCATCAGTCTGTGGATGATGTGATGAATTGAACTTCAAATTTGTCTTCAACTTCTTCCACAATGTACACCAAAAATATCCAACAAACTTAGTGTCTCTATCTGAAACTATGGTCTTTGGAAAACCATGTAGTCTCACTACTTATCTGAAAAATAGTTCTGCTACATGAAAAACATCATTAGTCTTCTTGCGAGGAATGAAATGTGCCATCTTCAAAAATCTGTCAACTATTACAAAAATTGAATCATGTCCCCGCTGAGTCCTCGGTAAACCAAGAACAAAGTCCATACTGATATCTCCCAAGGCTTCTCTGGTACAGGTAATGGCTAATATAACCTTGTATTCTACTTCACTCCCTTCACCATCTGACATACTCTGCAACTCTGTACAAACTTCTTCACATCTTGCTGCAACTGTGGCCAATAATAATTCTCACCAACCAAAGCAAGGGTTTGATCATGACCAAAATGTCCAGCCAATCCTCCACTATGCTTCTCTTTGATGAGATTCTCCCTCATAGAACTTCATGGAATGCACAGCTGACTCCCTCTGAATAGCATATCATCTTGGATGATAAAATCCAACCATTTCATCCTATCTAGAGTAACAGGTTCTTTACAAGCTTTCCAAGCTCCACCAAAATCAGGATCCTCTGGATACAAATTCTTGAGTTCCTTGAACCCAACCACCTCAATCTGCATCTCTGTCAGCAATAGTTGCCTTCTGCTAAGAGCATCTGCAACCCTGTTAGACTTTCCACTTCTGTGTTTCAAAACAAATGTATAACTCTGCAAAAACTCAACCCATTTCAAATGCCTCTGATTCAACTTTCCTTGACTATTCAAATATTGCAAAGCTTGATGATCAGTATACAAAACAAACTCCTTAGGAAGCAGATAGTGTCTCCACTTCTTCAATGCCTAAACTATAGCATAAAATTCCTGATCATAAACATAATACTTCCTCTTGGCATCATTTAACTTCTCATTGAAATAAGCAACCGGTTTACCTTCTTGGCTCATAACAGCTCCTATTGTGGTACCACTAGCATCACAATCTACTTGAAACACCTTATTAAAATCTAGAAGTGCTAAAATAGGTTATTCTTTAACTTTTTGTTTCAACAATTGAAAACTCTTTTCTACCCCATTAGTCCACTTAAATTCTTTTCTATCTCCTCTCATTATTTCAGTCAAGGGACCACAAATACTTAAAATTTCTGTAAAAGCTAGCCAAACCATGAAAAGATCTTACCTCAGTAGCACTCCTTGGAGTAGGCCATTCAAGGATAGCCTGTACCTTCTTTGGGTCCATTTTTAGACCTTCTGCTAAAACTACAAATCCCACATACACTAACTCTTTCTTCACAAAACTGCACTTCAAATTAATCAACAATTTCTCATCTCTCAACTTCTCAAACACCATAAGAATATGCATCATATGTTTCTCCAATGTCTTGCTAAAAATCAAAATATCTAGGTAAACAATGACAAACTTACCCAGAAATTCCTTCAGAACCTCGTTCATGAGCTGCATGAAAGTGCTCGGTGCATTGGTTAGCCCAAAATGCATGACTAACCACTCATACAGTCCTTCCTTTGTCTTGAAGGTAGTTTTCCATTCATCTCCTTCTTTGATCCGAATCTGGTGATATCCACTCTTTAGATCTATCTTTGAGAAATACACAGCCCCACTCAAACAATCCATAATATCATCCATTCGTGGCAATGGAAACCTATACTTGATTGTGATCTTGTTTATTGCTCTAGAATCTATACACATCCTCCACTCTCCATTTTTCTTTGGTGCTAATACCGCTGGTACAGCACAGGGACTCAGACTCTCTTGAATGAACCCCTTCTGCAATAACTCATGTACTTGTCTGTTCAACTCTTCACTTTCTGTTGGTGTCATTCTGTGTGCTGCTTTGTTTGGCAAACTAGCTCTTGGAATCAAATCCATCTGATGACTGATCTTCCTTACCGGTGGTAATCCGTCATGTACATTATCAGATACAATATCCTGAAACTCATTCAACAAATTTGCAACCTCTACAGGTACATCCTCTACTTCTTCTTTACCAACTTTTGGAATTAAAGAAAAACACACATGCTCATGCCTCTTACCATCTAGGAATTTTTTTCCATCAACAAATGTTATTCTTGCATTACCACATACCTTTTCTTCAGTCTCCTTCAATGGCTTTAGCTTATGTCGCATTCCATCCTTTGTCAAGGAATAGGTATTTGCATGACCATCGTGTACAGCACATCTGTCAAACTGCCATGGTCTACCCAACAACATATGACATGCATCCATAGAGATGATATCACATAGCACCTCATCTTCGTACCCGCCGATCTTGAACTTTACCAGGCATTGTTCACTAACCATGACCTTGTGGTCATCCTGCACCCAGGCAATCCGATATGGATGTGGGTGTTTTTGTCTCTTGAGCTTCAACTTTGTCACCATCTCTTTTGACACCAAATTGTCAGTGCTTCCACTATCAATAATCACATCATAGCATTTACCCTCACACTTGCATCTAGTGCGAAATAGGCTCCTCCTTTGTTCAGGTTCATTCTCACCACTTAGTAAGACTCTTCTGTTAATTAGCATTTCTCCTCTT
>BSBK01004472.1:177500-184146 GCA_027943335.1 Chamaecyparis obtusa
AGGACCTATTAGGAACACTCACTAATATAGACTACTGTATTACTGTCTTCACTCAGAATCAACCTCTGCATCTATGATATCATGCTCAAAACATATCTGAGAAACATATACTCAAGGCTCTCTCCATCGGACATCTACACATGCTACTTATCATATGTTGTCATCAATGACAAACATACAGTTAGCACTCTATCTTGATGGAAAATCTCCAACAATCTCCCCCTTCAGCATTGATGGCAACATACATAATGAAAAACACCACCAATCCAAATGTACAATTATTTTATAATATTCTCCATTTCCTCAAAAAAAATCCCCCAAGGATGAATCCTCCATCTCTTATTTTTTTGTTTCTTCTTGCTAAATACTCACTCCCCCTTTCTACAATTCTTTTATAACATTCTCCATTTCCTCAAAAAAACTTTCTCAAGGATGAATCCTCCATCTACTACTGAATGCTTTGAATATCAGATGTTGTATCCTCTTACTATTTTGTTTATCATGACTATATACTTACTCCCTCTTTGACATCAATGGAAAAGGGCGCCAAACAATTAAGCACTGGTACTACTCTTGAAATAGAGTAGTCAACCATTCATTAGTCACTGAGGACTGATGTAGTCTTGCAAACTCTAATCAGATTCAAGGAAGGGAATTACTCAAAGCTTCTCCCTAAGATACTCAAATTTATCCTTAGGTAAAGGCTTTGTGAATATGTCTTCTAGCTAATATTTTGTGCTCACATAGCCCAAATTTACTTCTTTCTCTACTACTTTCTCTCTTAGGAAGTGATAGTTTATCTCAATGTGTTTTGTCTTTCCATCCATCACAGGGTTCTTTGACATATTAATAGTGCTATTGTTATCACAATGAATAACAATAGGATAATCAATCTGAATACCAAAATCTTTTATCATCTACTTGATCCACACGATTGTAGAGCAATTTAATGTTGCTGCAACATACTTTGCTTCTGTTGTGGACTAAGAAATACAACTTTACTTCTTACTTGTCCAAGTAACAAGTCTATATCCAAGAAATATTTCTCCTCCTGAGGTACTCTTTCTATCATCCACACAACCTCCCAATCTGTATCTATATATACATGAAGTTCTACATTTTCCAAATTAGGATACCATAAACCATAGTCTATAGTTCCTTTCAAATATCTGAAGATCCTCTTTACTATCATAAGATGACTTTTTTTAGGATCTATTGCAAATATTCCAACAATACCAACTGCATTGGAAATATTAGGTCTAGATTGAGTAAGATAGATTGGTTTACCAATCATAGACTTATACAAGGTTATGTCTATTGTGGCTGAATAATCTTCTTTCGAAAGCTTGCATCCTGTTATCATAGGGGTACTTACTAGTTTGAAATCATCCATCTTTAACTTCTTCAATATCTCTTTCACATACTTAGATTGATTAATGAAAATACCTTTTTCTGTTTGTTGCACATTCAGTCCCAAAAAATACTTGATAGGTCCAATCATGCTCATTTCAAATTCTCTCTGCATCTCCTAAGAAAATTCTTCACTAATCTTGTCATTAGCACCAAAGATTAATGTCATCAACAAATATATCAACCAACAACAATCCATCAGATGTTTCTCTTATGAATAAATTAAAATTTGTTGCTCCTTTCTTGAATCCAATCTTAGTCAAGTAACCATCAAGTCTTTCAACCATGCTCTAGGGGCTTGCTAAAGTCCATAGAGGGATTTCTTCAATCTGCATACCATATTAGGTATGTCTGAGAAGGTAAATCCTTCAGGTTTCTCTATGTAAACTTCTTCTTTTAGCTCTCCATTCAGAAATCCATCTGGTATACCTTAAAGTCTTTTAAGGTAGCATAGGGTAGAAACAACTTTATGGCTTCCAATCTTCTTATAGGGGAAAATGTATTAGAAATTAATCAATTCCTTCTCTTTGCGCATATCCTTTACATACTAGTCTTGCTTTGTTTCTTACCACTGTTCCATCTTCATTAATCTTATTTTTGAATATCCACTTGGTTCCAATCACATTCTTATCACTCGGCCTAGGGACTAATTCCCATGTATCATTCTTAATTATCTGATCTATCTCTTCTTTCATTTCTTCATGCCAATCTGAATCATTACATGCATCTTCAACACTTAAGGGTTCAATCTGTGATAGTAAACACACCTCTTCATTTGTTGTGGAACTCTTTTCTTTTGATTTTGTCATGACTTTACTGTTCTAATCTCCAATGATGTCTTCCTTTGAATGATATCTATATGTGAATTTAGGAACATTAGGTGTGAATCTCTCATCTAACTTATGTGATTCTTCTTCACTAGTTTCAGGGTCATTGAACAATACATCAATGCTATCAAACATTTCAACAACAACTGTCTCTCTAGTGGTAGGTCTAGGTTCTTCTTCAATCATAGGTGCATAATCATGATATCTTTCTTGAATCATGAAATTTTCATCAATCTTAACATGAGCACTTTCAATGATCTTCTTCAATCTCAAGTTGAAACATCTATAATATTTTCTTTTAGTAGAATAACCAAGAAAAATACCTTCATTACTTCTTGCATCAAAATTTCCTATAGCTTCATCTCTCTTGATATAGCACTTGCTTCCAAAGATTCTAAATTATTGGACTATAGGTACATTCTCAAACCATAGATCATAAGGTGTCTTGTCTGTACCTCACCTCAATTGAATTCTATTGATATTATAGACTACAGTATTGACCGCATCTCTCGAATAGGTGTGTACAACCTTTCCTTCAATCATGATGGTGCACATTGTGTCAAGTATGATCCTATTCCTCCTTTCTGAAATTCCATTCTGCAAAGGGGTTTTAGGTGCACTTAACTATCTCTTTATCCCATGTTCTTCACAATACTCATAGAATCTGTCAGAGGTGAATTCTCCTCCTCTATCTAATTTCATACATTTAATCTTCAATCTGGACTCAATTTCAACCTTAGATTTAAATAATTTGAACTTATCAAATGCTTCAGATTTATCCTTTAAGAATGAAAACCCACATCATTCTAGAATAATCATCAAAAAATAAAATAAAATACCTTTCACCATAGTATGATCTTGTTTGAATTGGTCCACATAGGTCTGTGTGCACTAGATCCAATTTTTTCTCTACTGAATTATGCTTGCTTCTAAATGAATTTCTCACATGGTTTCCCATCACACATTCCCTGCATATTGTATCAACTAGTTTTGCAATGCTAGGAAGGTCTCTTACTTCCTTTACATTGCTCATCTTTACTATGTTGTCAAAATCTATGTGACATAGTCTTTTGTGCCATAACCAACTGTCATCTACATTTGCAACCACACAACTTGCTTTAGGATTAAGCTAAAAAACATTACCTTTAGTCTTTGAACTTGATGCAATCATTTCTCCTTCATTGTTATTAATGATGCACTTGTTGTCCTTGAATTTCAACCGATATCCTTTGTCAAGCAACTTCCCAACACTTAGTAGGTTATGATACAAACCATCAACATAAAGAACATCATCAATGTTGTTCTTTCCATCCAAGGTGATAGCTCCTCTACCTATGCTAGGTTTAGGAGTGTTGTCTCCAAATCTAACCATGTCACCTTTATATCTATCCAGATGTACAAATATATCCTTGCCTCCTATCATGTGATGTGAGCAACCATTGTCAATGATCCAATCTGTCCTAATGTCAGCTTGTGAAATTAGTGCTAACTCTTGTGCTTTCTTTTCATCTTCAAGGTCCATTTCATCAAACATTTTGTCCATGTCTTCAAGAGAAATGAATCCAATATCATCCTCTGCTGACTCTTCATCTGATACTCCATCACTAGTATAGTAACATTATTTTGTATACTTGGATTGTAGTTAGTTTTGAACTTCTCGACTCTTGTAGGACACTTAGGTGTAAAGTGACCAATCTTGTTATATGAAAAGCATTTGAATGCTAACTAACCTTCATATTTCCCTTTTCCTTTCCTTTCTTTATTAGAAATCAAAGCAATGAAATCATCTAGTTCTTTCACTTCATCATCATCATCAAAATTATTAGAAGTGTTCAAGGATTTCTTACCATGAACTGAAGCTTTGAAGGTTGTCTCACTTTTGGGCTCTGTCTTCAAACTTGATATCTCAAAAGCTGAAATCTTGTTGATTAAGGTCTCTCTTTTGAAGTGTTTTGAAAATTTCATAGTCTCATCTAGGATTTTTATCTTGTTCTCATATTATGGTGTCAAAGTAGTCATCAAATTATCCATTATGTCTTCTTCCAAGAGCTCTCTGCCATTGTTTATGATTCTTGCAACTGCTTCATTAATCCTTTGATTGTAGGCTCTAATATTATCTTCAGGTAGCCTCTCCAATATATTGTACTTTTTCTTCCATGTATTTCTTCATGCATTCTTAGCTTGGATGTCTCCTTCAAACATGTCTTCTAGATACTTCCATATCTTGTAGGCTTTATCAACTTTTTTGATCTCTTAAAACTCACTGTCAAACAAGGCATTGATAAGGGCTTCTTTGGAAATATCATTTTGAGTGAACATCTCTTTATTCGTAAGAGTTGCATCTTCCTTTGTAAGATCTTCTAGAGAGGGAATCTAAAATTCTTTGGTACCTACTTCAAAAATCTCAAAGGCAATGCATTATAAATGTGTCATCATTTTGTTCTTCCAATCTAGATAGTTCTCTCCATCAAACTTAAGACTTTCTTTTCTAAAGAATGCCATCTGATCAACCTCAAGTTGTTAAAACTTATCTCCGAGGCACTCCGCTCTGATACCAATTGTTAGGAATAGCCTTAAGAGAAAACTAAGAGGGGGGGGGGGTGGGGGGTGAATCAGTTATCTACAAGATTCAATTCTTTATCCAATTAAGTACACAAGAAAATTAAGCATAAAAACAATATAAGAACACTTAACACAACACCACAATTTTCATTACGGGGAAATCCAAATAGGTAAAAACCCCGGTGGGAATTAGCACCCACTATAAACTGCACTAGAGTATTATGATCCCTATTAGAAGATCTTATAACCCTGTTAGGAGTTGATCTTTACAATGCATTAAGTATAGTGACTTGGCCAATGGTCAGACCATGTTAGGAGTCTTTTACAATTAACCCTATTAGGGGTGAGGACACACTGTCTGGGAGCACACTGCTCAAAGGGGTGAAGGCTACAACCTTTTATTTAAAAGGTACACACTATATCAGGATCTTGGTGAATTGTGCGTAGACCTATTGTCTTGATCAATTGAAATGAATAGCATATACTCTCTACTTTGTCACATAGACCTTCTGTTGATGGCTCAAAACTTTGCACCTTCTTCTCTGCTCTTGTCTTTCAACTATATGCCATATTTAGCAATCACAAAATGACTACCTATAAATATCTTCGTCTAAATGATATAATCAAGTCAGCCTATTAGAACAATCTTGAAATCATATTAGAGAAGCAATAAAACTCTCCAATAAAATATCATTCTTCTATACTAAGCATGCAACACCAAATGGGACAGCCCAACTCAATATGAGTAGACACGTCGCTTCACACTGTCAGCTCTACCAAATCAACTGATACTTTCTTCTCATGCTGAATTATGTGATGTGCTCTTAACCAAACATTCTTAACTCTTCTCCAAACACTAATCTGAACATGCATATCAAACTTATAGGTGCAACTAGTACAATAATAAAAATAATGTCGGCTCTACTAGATAAACTCAAGAAACTACAATTGTCAACTGGAGACTTCATAACTCAACCTGTACTGCATATCTAACTCTGTGTCCATGAACATAGTATCATACATATGTCTACAACATAAATATAAATGCACAAGGCTTCATTACACCCATAATGTAAATCACATAAAGAACTCTTCTTGGGACCTTTCAGGAACACTCAATAATACAGACTACTCTATTACTGTCCTCACTCAGAATCAACCTCTATGTCTATGATATCATGATGATAACATATCTAGGAAACATATACTCAAGGCTTTCTCCATCAGGCTTCCACACATGCTTCTTATCATATTTTGTCATCAATGACAAACATAAAGTCAACACTCTGGCTTGCTGGAAAATCTCCAATAATATATATATAGGTTTCTCAGTGATGCAGGTGTGTGTAGGTACCAGGCACCTACTCTGCTTGGCTACACAGGTCTGAGAATTCCTTAAAACCTCAAACTAGTTATTATTTTTCAGAGATGAAGTAAATCTCACACATGGGAAAAACCCTATGGCTTTTTGTATTGTTGACCCATGTCTTATTTTGGCCTTTTTTGGTGTTTATATGGGTTCTTGTTTCTTTTGATGTCAATCTCCTTCAAAGTGGTCCTGAAGGGTGTAGAATTGCAATATTTATTTCTCCCCCACTCTCTCTCTCTATGTGTTAATTATGTATACAAGTATGCATATATGGGTGCACAAGTATATGCACACCTATATACATTCAAAATATTATTATGTTTATAGTTTTTCTTATGAGTGTTTTCATTAGAGTTATTTTAGTAAAGTGGAATTAGATAAATTAAATAAATGCATAGTGAATAAAGGAAAAGTATGAAATATAAAAATAAATAAAACTAGTTACCTACTCCTAGATTTAATCCTACTTTTTAGACTC